>JAREIK010002169.1:0-46190 GCA_029783825.1 Sapria himalayana | reverse complement strand
AAATATATAAATATATAATATAAATATATAATATATCAAATAAAATATATAAATATATAAATATATAAATATAGTAAATATATAATATATAAATATATAAATATATAATATATAAATATATAATATATAAATTATAATATATATAATTATAAAATGTATAAATATAAATGTATAATATATAATATATAAATATATAATATATAATGTATAAATATATAAATATATAATATATAAATATATAAATATATAAATATATAAATGTATAAATTATAAATATATAAATATATAAATATATAAATTAATATATATAAAATATATAAATATATAAATATATAAATATATAAATATATAAATTAATAATAATATAAATATATAATATATAAATATATAAATATATAATAAAATATATAAAATATATAAATATATAAATATACAAATATTTATATATAAATATATAAATAGATAAATATATAAAAATATAAATATACAAATAATCCTATATAAATATATACTATAGCATCCTCCCATCTATAAATAGATAAATAGATAATATATACATATAGATATATAAATTATATAAATAGTAAATATATCACTATATATCTTATATCAAGATATATATATACATATCTATAATATATCAATATATTAAATATATAAAAATATATAAATATATATATATATTATATATATATATCAATCTATGCGTCTATGGTCTATCTTTCTTTCGATCTATCTGGCTTTGTGTCTAACTGATATCTAGTCCATCAGTCCATCTATCTATTTGTCTATCTATCTATCTTTCAATCTGTCTATTTGTAGATTTATCTTTGTTTCTATCTTTCAATCATTCTCTCTATCTATTTATCAGTCTATTAGTCTTTTAGTCTATTTTATTTATTTTTCAATTTGTCTTTCAGTCTATATGTTTATCTATATTTTTATCTATCTATCTATTTATATATCTATCAATCAATCTGTTTATTATTATATCAGTCAATTTATCTATTTGTCTATCTATCTATTTATCGATCTGTATATCTAAAAATCTATCTATCTCTCTATCTATCTATATATCTATCTATCTGCCTATCTATTTATCTATATATCTATCTATCTATTTATATATCTATCTATCTTTTTATCTATCTATCTAATTATCTAAATATTTATCTATATATCTATTAGTCTATTTATCTATCTAATAAATTATTTTTTTATCTATCTATCTCTCTTCCAATTTATCTATGTATCTATCTATCAATTGGTCTATCTTTTTATCTCTGAATCTATATATCAGATTATCTGTCAATCTGTCAATTTAATTATCTAACTATTTGTATATTTGTCTATATGTCTATTATTTCTAAGTGACTATCTTTCTATCTATTTATCTTTCTAACTCTCTATTTTTTTATCTATACATCTATCTATGTATCTATCAATTTATCTATCTTTTTGTCAATCAATCTATCTATCTGACTATTTATCAATCTGTCTATTTATCATATATTTATCTATCTATCTATTTGTCTATTTGTTTATTTGTCTATATGTTTATCATTATATCCATCTAACTAAAAATCTATATGTCTATCTTTCTATCTGCATATCTATCTATTTCTTTATTTATCTTTTAGTCTATCATTCTATTTATTTATTAATTAATCTATCGACTTGCCTATGTGTTTATCTATATATGTATCTTTATATCTACCAAACTATTTGTATATATATCTATCTATCTAAATATCTGGGGATCTTTTTATCTTTCTATATATTTATCTATCTATCTATCTATCAAACTATATATATATCATTATATCTATCTATCTGTCTATTGATATATCTATCTATCTATCTAACTTGTTGTTAAACAATATATCAATCAATCTATCTATCTCTCTATCTATCTATATGTTTATCTATAAATATGTTGATCTGTCTAATGGTCTATCTATCTATCTATCTTTCTAATTATCTATTAATCTAACTATCTATCTATCTAACTATTTTTCTTTCAGTTTATCATTTTATCCATCTATCTATTTATTTATAAATCTATATATTTGTCTAATTGTAATATTTGTCTACCTGCCTATCTATCTATTTGTAATATTTGTTTATCTATCTATCTATCTATTTATATTTCTATCTGTATATCTATCTATCAATCAATTTATGAATAAATCTATCAATCAATCAACAAAACTAACTATATATCTGTCTATCTTTATATCTATCTATTTATATACCTATCTTTATATGTATCTAATTATCTATTTATATATCTATCTATCTATCTAACTATCTATATATTTCTATATCTATCTATTTATCAATCTATCTACCTATCAACTAACCTATCTATCTATCTACTTCACTAGTTATCTATCTATCTATCTACTTATTTATGAATTTATCTATCCATCATTTTGCAAATCTTTCAATATGTCAATCTATCTTTCTGACTTTCTATCAATCTATCTATCTATATTTTTATCTATCTAACTTTCTATATGTCTATTTTTTATATATAAATTTGTTTATCTTTCAATCTCTCAAACTATTTAGCTTTTTATATATCTATCTATCTATATGATTATCTATCTTTCTGACATTCATTCTATCATTATATTTGACTATCTATCTGCTTGTATATTTATCTATTTGTCTATATATATATATATTAATATCTATCTATATATATATGATGCTATCTATTTATTAATCTATCTATCAATTTATTTATCTGTCTATTTGTATATCTATCTATCTATCTAATAGTCTATCTGCCTTTCTACCTATTTATCTACCTATTTATCTAATTATCTATTTGTCTATCTATATATCTATCATTTTGTGTATCTATCCATTAGTCTATATGTCTTTCTATTTATCTATCTAATTGTCTATCTGTCATCTGTCAATCTGTCTATGTATCTATCTTATATCTTTTGATCTTTCTATCTGTCTATCTATATATCTATTAGCTATTAGTCTATTAATCTATCTCTCTATTTGTCTATCTCTCTATTAGTATATTTTACTACTTGTCTATTTATCTATTTATATATCTATCTTATTGTGTATTTCTATATCTATTTATATATTTTTTTCCTATATATATTTCTATTTATATATCTATCTATCTATCTGTCTATCTATTTATTTATTTATTTATCTATTTATCTATTTATCTATTTATCTAGTTATCTATTTATTTATGTTTTTATATATCTATCTATCTATCTACTTATATTTATATTTATCTAACAATCTATCTATCTATTTATGTATCTATCTCTCTATTAATGTTATAATTTATCTATTTATCCGACTTTTTATCTACCTATTTAGATATCTATCTATCCATCAATTTGTCATCTTCTACCAAACTATCTGTCAAATAGTCTATGTAATTATCTATTTATCTGTTTGTCTATTTGTTTATTTATCTATATGTCTATCTTTCTATCCATTTAATAATTTATATATAGGTCTATCTTTCTATCTATCAATCTTTCTATTTATTTTTCTATCTATCTGCATATCATTCTATCTTTATTTCTATTTATCAATCTATATACTTGCATATCTATCTATCTTTCTATCTATATATATATATATATATATATCTATTACTCAAATAATATTATATATATATATATATATATATATATATCTATCTATCTATCTATTTACCTATCTATATATCTTTATATCTATCTATCTGTTTGTCAATCTATATATCTATATATTTGTCTATCTTTCTATATGTCTATCTATCTATATGTTTATCTATCAATATGTTTATCTGTCTATCTATCTATCTATCTATATGTCTGTCTGTCTATCTATCTATTTGTCTATCTATCTATATGTCTGTCTGTCTATCTATCTATTTATCTATCTATCTATCTATATATCTATCTATTTATAATATCTTTTAATCTATCTATCTAATTTCTATCTATTTGTCTATTTGTCTATCTATCTATCTGTCTATGAATTTTTCAATCAATCTATCAATGAATTAACTAATCTATCTATCTATTTATCTATCTATCTATATATCTATCTATCTTTCTATATATTTAATTATCTATTTTTTATTTATATATCTATCTATCTATCTATATTTATTTATTTATTTATCTATCAATCTACCGAACTAGCTACCTATCTATTTATCCCCCTATCTAAATATTTATCTATCTATCTCTCTCTCTATCTATCTACTTACATATCTCTTTATCTATCTTTCTATCTATCTAATTATTTATATATCTATCTATCATTTTAACTAGCATTCTATTTATTGATCTATCTTTGTGACTATCTGACAATATATTTATCTTTCTATATGTCAATACATATATCTATCTATATGTCTATCTATCTATTTGTCTATTTAAATTTGTCTATCTATCTTTCATTTTATATATCTATCTATCTTTCATTTTATATGTCTATCTATTTATATGTCTATCTATCTATATGTCGATCATTCTATCATTCTATCTATCTATATATGTATTTATCTATTTATCTACTTTCCTTTCTATGTATCTATCTGACTTAATATCTATATATATATTTTTTTGTCTTTCATTATTATCTGTGTATATCTATCTGTATATCTATCAATCAATATATTTATGTCTCTATATATCTATCTATTTATCTATCGTTCTATAAATTAATATATCTATTTTCTATCTATCTAATTATCTAAATATTTATTTATCTATCTATCTATTTATCTATCTATCTAATAATTTATCTATTTATCCATCTATCTATCAATTTGTCTATCTTTTTATCTCTCTATCTATCTATTTGACAATCTATCAATTTATCTATATAACTATCTATCTATTTGCCTATTTTTATGTATCTATTTTTTATATCTGACTATCTATCTATCTAGCTATCTATCTTTCTATCTTTCTACATGTCTATGTATCTATATAACTATATATCAATCAATCAATCTATTTATCTATCTACCTATCTATCTGTCTACATATCTATTTTTCAATCTATATATCTATTTGTCTATCTATTTATCTATCTATTAGTATATCTGTCTATATGTTTACCTATCAATATATCTATTTGTCTATCTATTTGTTTGTCTATCTATCTAACAATCTATTATTTTATCTTTCTATATATCTATATGTCTATATATTAGTCTGTAAAACCATCTAACTATCTTTAGATCTATTTGTTTAGCTGTCTATCTATCTATCAATAAATCACTCTATTTGTAATATCTGTCTATCTGTCTATTTGTCTATTTGTAATATTTGTCTATTTGTCTTTCTCTCTCTCTCTCTATCTGTCTATTTGTCTATTTGATTATAAATCTATCAATCGATCTAGCAATCTACCTATCAATCAAACAACCTATCTAACTATCTATCAGTCTATCTATATATTTGTATATCTATCTATCTAATTATCTATTTATAAATCAATCAATTTATCTATCAATATATTTATCAAACTATCTATCACTATATCTACCTATCTTTCTATCTATATCACTATCTAACTACCTATCTATCTATCTACTTACCATTCTATCTATCTATGTATCTATCTATCTATCTATCTATAGATAGTTATACTTATTTATCTATCCAGCTATCGCCCTTATTATTTATATTTATATCTGTCAATCTATCTATCTATTTATCTATATGGATATCTATATATCTATTTTGGTATCTATCTGTCTATCTATCTATTTATCTATATTTTATCTATCTATCTATCTATCTTTTTATTTGTCTATCTATGTATATATTTATTTTTTTATCTATCTATCATTCTATAATTCTATCTATCTTTCTATCTATTTGTTTATCTATTTATCAACTTTCCATTATTTCTATCTTTTTAAATATCTATCTATGTATTTTCCAATCAATTTATCTACTTGTCTATATGTTTATCTTTTTAAATATCTACTTGTCAATCTGTCTATCTACTTGTCAATCAGTATATCTATCTATCTATCTGTCTGTCTATCTATTAATGTGTTTATCTACACACACACACACACACACACACACACACACACACACACATATATATATATATATATATATATATATATATATATATATATATCTGTCTATCTTTTAATATGTCTATTTATTCTTTTTATATGTCTATCTGTCTATCTATTTATCTATCAGTATATCTCTCTATCTATCTATCATTCTATCTATTTATCTATATATATATATCTATCTATTTATTTATCTATATGTCTATGTGTCTATCTATCTATCAATCTATCAATCAATCAATCAATCTATCTATCAATCAATCAATCTATCTATTTTTCTATCTATCTATTTGTCCATCTATCTATCTCTGTATTTATCTATCTGTCTATATGTTTATCTATCTATCAATCTATATATCTATCTGTCTGTCTTTCTATCTATCAGTCAATCTTTCTATCTATCTATTTTTCTATCTATCTATGTTCTATCTATCTTTTTTTTAAAGATTTGTTTATTAATTATAGCTCTCTCTTTTGGCGAAGGAATACCCTTTTTACAAGCTACATCTACCCTTTCCCCTCTTACATCCTTTCTCATTTTTAATAAAATAAAACTTTTAATTTACATGAATATTTCCTAATTGAAACATAACAACTAGGTTCCCCTTCTAATTGGGCATTCCTTTGCATCTTTTTCCTTGAACTTTATCCTCTTTTCTGTTTCCATTTAGCTTCACTCTACTTCTTATATCAGGTGCTATATTGCCTTATTCCTGCTTTCACTTGTTTTGACCAGATCTTTTCTATATTAACTCTAAATTCCTGCAACAACAAATAAAAGAAAGCATTTCCATAGTATAACTTATTCCCTCTGGTTACCTTTTTGTTTGATCCACTTGAACCTAATGTTTAGTCCTCTTTGTTGTTTTTCCCATTGTGCTAATTTGAGGCTTTATCAGCTCCTTGAATCCTCTGCCATTCATTTAATATGAAATCACCTTCTTCTTCCCCCCTTGGACTGGTTCTGATCTGATTAGTGCATCATCTCTTCTCCCCGATTCCTAATCTAGACACTAATGATCCTAGCACCTATTGACTTAAATAAAATAACACATGCCATTACTTCCTTTCCAAAAATAGACTTTTACAAACATCAATACAATACTTACTCTATTACCAAAACTAACACAGACACTTGTTCAGACTCCCTACCAGATCTTCTTGCTTTTACTGTGCCGTAGAAAAACACAAAAAATGCAAACCAAAACAAAGAGCCAATTCCAAAATAGACCACTACTATATCTTATCCTTATTTATATTTTCTCTTAAATCTTTTTATATATAATGGGGAGACAGAAATTCCTCCACACAGCAAACTATACCCCCCCCCCCATAACAATTAAATTCATTATTAGATTTTATAATTTTTCACCTAAATATTCTTAAATTCTATGCTTTAACAAGAGAAAATTCCCTACCTTTTCACTCTTAGGTGTGGGAAGGCAAGTTTATCCAGTATTGCCATACCCTTTAATTTTTCTAGCATAGTCCCCTCTACATACTCATTATCCCCTTTACTCATTCCTATTCTAGCGAGGCAGTCTGCTAGTGCATTGGCCTCCCTATAAATATGTAAAATATTTGCATTTTATTCATTAACAAGATTTTTTATTATCTCAATCTCCTCCTCATGCTTCCATAACGATGCTTTTTTTATTACCAAATTAACTAAAGTCAATGAATCTACCTGTATTTGTAGGTTATTAATGCCTAGCTCTTTACAAATATACAGCCCTTTTTTTAATGCAATAATTTCTGAGTGAAGAGCTGAGGAAGGTTTACCTGAAAGAGTGAATGCTTTAATGATACTCCCTTGAGAATCTCTTATTGCCCCTCCTCCTCCTACTGCCCCTATATCCCTATTAAAGATATCATCTGTGTTAAGGGATATCTTTCCTTCCGGGGGTTTACTCCAACTTATGCTCTTTACCCTATGTGTCTTAGTCTTATTAATAGTGAGTGACCATGTATTTTTGAGTTTTCTAACCATATCTATATTCTCAACTTTCAAGGGTTTAATATTAGATATATTACTGATTTCCTTCCTAATATCTTTTATTATTTCAACTGAATTCATTCTGATTCCCTCAAATCTACTCTTGTTTCAAGCTTTCCATAGATTTCAGATAACAACGTGTGAGGGATTTTGAGTCAGCCAATTGCTAACAAGACTTCTTGAAGTGTAAGTTCCCCATTTTTTAATTTTTTCTATTAACCCTTCCTGTTTGCTACTTATCTGATTTAATTTCTCCAGCTCTTTCCAAACTCATGCTGCTATCCTTCCTTCTGAAAATAAATGGTCGATGGATTCTACTGCTTCCTGGCAGTAGTCACAACTTGATGCCATTTTTATTCCTTTTCTTTGAATATTACTATCTACTAGTAAAGCTTTAACAAGTACTTTCCATGTAAGCGAACTCATTTTTTGCGGGATGTTCGCTTTCCAAGCCCATTTGAATAATGCTTGTGCTGGTTTATTCTTTTTGATTAGTTCTTTTATGGATTTTAAAGTAAAATTCCCTTGCGGTTCAGTGTCCATTTCAATCCGCTCTTTTTCAATATCGAATGTGGTTTTACTATTTCTTTTTGTTTACCCATTGATTTCGAAATATTTGAAGCCTTATTTAGACTCTTAGTCCTAGACCCTTCATATTTAGGTCTCATGAACTTTGCCCACAGACACTCACCTTCTTTTAACCTCCAGCATCCTTTGTAGTCCCATGCTATGGCCATGTCCTGCAGTCTGATGATGCCCAAACCTGCCTTCTCTTTTGGGAAGCATACATAATCCCAGTTCTTCCAGTTAAGCTAAAACTTACCCACTTTTTTACCCCATAAAAAGTTAGCCATGTCCATTTCTAGTTTCTTAATAAATTTTTTAGGTGGATGAATAGCTGCTAAGATATGTACCAGCATGCTTTAGAGAATGTGGGAGATTAAAGTCATCCTACCCCCGAAACCTAGTAGCTCCTCCTTCCAACCTGCTATTTTCCTTCTTAATTTTTCTTGTAATGATGTTAAATAATTCACTCTCAGTCTACCCTCATATATAGGGCAGCCTAGATACATTAAAGCCCCTTTATTTTGGATAAATCCAGTAATTTTTATAATCTTTTTGGCCACTTTTTCGGATGTTTTTGATGATAAAAAAACTGACTTTTCTTTTTATTTACAACTTGCCCCATTTCTTTCTCGAAAATTGCAGAAGATCCATAAGATTCATCAGCGATCTGGAAGTCGCATTTATGAAAATTATGAGGTCTTCCGCATATGCTAGACAACCTATTCTAGGAGTATTAATTGGATGTCTAAATGGAATGATCATACCCACAACCATTCTTTTATTTAAATTTCGAATTAATAATTATAAATAAATATAGTATAATAAAGGAGACAGAGGATCCCCTTGTCTTAAACTCCTTTTTGGTTTAAATTCCTCTTCCCTTCTAACCATTTACAATAACTTTTACCCATACACTTGTGACACATCTATATATTTAATCTATACATAATTCAGAGAAGCCAAACTTTCTCAATACAAAACAAAGTGGGTCCCATTCAATTCTATCAAATGCTTTAGACAAATCAAGTTTTACTATTAGATTATTCCTTCTTGTTTTAACAGCTATCTCTTTCATCTTTTCAGCTGCCAATTTTATATTTTCAATCATTAACCTATTTTTAACAAAACCCATTTGCCCCTGCGATATTATTTCTGGTAAAATAGTGCTTAACCTGCTTTGTAGAATTTTTGCTAGGATCTTATATATAGCATTACATAAGCTAATAGGCCTATAGTCTTCACATATTTGTGGTGATTCCTTCTTTGGAATTAGCACAATAAAAAAATTAGCCCATGCCTTATGTATATCCACACCTACAAAAAAACTTGCAACTGCAGAAACAAGCTCTTTTTTAAGAGTATTCCAACTAGTCTGGAAAAAGAAATTATTCCAACCATTCGGTCATGCTGCATTATTCTTATCCAAGCAAAAGATAGCATTTTTAACTTCTTCTTCATCCGGAATCATTTCCAACTTATTATTTTGTTCCTTTGTAACAAATGTTTTAATTTTTTTCATTAATGAATCACCTTCGTGAATAACTAAGCCACATAAATCTTTTTTAAAGAATTCATCAAAGATGATTCCTAATTTTTTATTTTCTTCTACCCAGATTCCCTAATCATTTTTTATACCTTTATTTTGTTCTTATGAGTTTTGATTTTACACATAGTATGAAAAAATTTACTATTTCTATCCCAATGTTTAAGCCATTTAATCTTCGCTTGCTGTTTGCAGTAGATTTCTTACATATGTAATCTAAGCCTCAATTTTCCTTTGACTTTACTTATTTTGTTTCTGATTTCTTCATTTTGGGAATTTTCATATTCTAATTTTAGTTTCTCCACTTCTTCCTCCTCCTCCTATATTTTTAGTTTATATTTCCAAAAACATCTTTATTCCATAAGTTTAAGCATTTTTTTAATCTATATAGCTTACATGTTAGAACCTGCATAGGCTTTCCTATAACTGGCTCTATCCAGGATTCACTCACCACCTTTTCAAATTCTGGGTGCTTTACCCACATATTTTGAAATTTAAAATTTTTCATAGTATACTGACTCTTATTGATGGAAATGTACAATGGACTATGGTCAGAGCAAGTTCTGTTTAAAAGTCTGAGCCCTGTAACCCCCTGAGAGGCTACCCATTTCGCATTACACAGAACCCTATCTAACCTTGCCCAGATTGCCTCTCTTTTTCGCCAGTTATTACACCAGGTATAGCTTGAACCTATAAAATCTACTTCCATCAGATTTGTACTAGTGATATTGTCATTAAATTGTTACATGGCTACTTTGTCTGGGATTTTACCTCCTTTCTTTTCTTTCACACTTCTAATTACATATGTTTCTATCTATCTATGTGCCTACCTATCCATCTTTCTATCTGTTGATCTTTCTATCTATTTATCAATCTATCTATTACTTTATTAGTCTATCTATCTATCTATCTATCTATATGACTATCTATTTATCTATCTGTCTATTTGTTTATCTATCTATCTATCTATTTGTATATATATATATATATATATATATATATATATCTATTTATCTCTCTCTCTATCTATCTGTCTCTCTATCTAATTATCTTTCTATCTATCGATCATTCTATATATCTTTCTATCAGTCAATTTAACTGTTTGTCTATATATATATATATGTCTATCTATTTATTTATATTTTTATCTATCAATTTGTCAATCTTTCTATCTTTCAAACTGTCTATTTTAATATATATTATTCTATCTATCTATGTATCCATCTATTTATCTATATATCTATTTATTTGTATATATATCTATTTATTTATCTAACTAACTATCTGTCTATCTATCTATATGTTTATCTTTCTATCTGTCTATCTCTCTATTTGACTATCTTTTATCTATCTATCTATCTATTTATTTATGTATTTATTTTTCTATCATTCTATCTATCTATTTTTCTATCTATTTTTCTATCTATATTTCTATCTATTTTTCTATCTATTTTTCTATCTATTTTTCTATCTATTTTTTTATCTATTTTTCTATCTATTTATCTATCTATATATTTATCTATTTCACTACTTGCCTATCTATCTATTTTTTATATATTTATTTATCTTTCTTTCTATCTGCATATCTATCAATATTTCTTTCAATGTACATATCTATCTATCTATCTATCTTTCTAACTATATATGTCTGTCTATTTATCTATCAATCTATTTTTTAATCTATCTATCTATTTATCTATTTGTTTATCTATCTATCTATCTATAATTGCATATTTTTATCTATCTATATATCCATCTATCAATATGTCTATTTGTCTATATGTATCAGTATACCTATATTTCTATCTAGCTATCTATCTATCTTCTTACATATATATATATATATATATATATATATATATATATATATATATATATTTATTATATATTTATTTATTTATTTATATGTCTATCTACATATTTACCTATATATCTATCTATCTATCTCTCACTTTGTCTCTCTTTCTATATATAAATTTGTCTATCTGACTATCTACCAATTTGTCTCTCAATCTATCTATCTATCTATTTTTCTGTCTTTTTGCCTATTTATTTATCTTTATATCTTTCTACACTATAAGAAAATACCCAAATAGCTATGGAGAAATCCCTAGCTATATGGAATTTTTCTTTCACAAAATAGAGTAATAACACATTAACACTGGAAATTTTAGCAAGCTAATGTGGTTGTCACAAAAAATTAGCATGGGAAAAATTCACTAGCAAATTTTTTAACGACAAAAAATTCATTTGCTAAGTATATCTTTTCCCTTACTAATTTTATTTGTAATTACGAATAATAATTAATAATTTTCGAATAAATAAGGACAGAAACATCCTTAGCTAAATTAGTGAGGGAAAAATCCATAGCTATTTTCATTCAAAATCAATTTTCACAATTTTAATTTTTTACAAAAAACTTGAATACATATTTTTATTATTTTATATAAAATTAAATAAAAACATACACTATAAACCATTTTTTATAATTAACAAAAACCAAAAAAAATCAGAAATAATTATGATACAAATATTACATGGTTAAAACAAAAACATAATATATGTATATAATCATTTCAAACTAAATTATTATCTTCATCATTAGCTTGTGCATTTGTGCATGGCTCTCCTACGTGGGTCGTCTACTGGAACTTGGTGTGCTATCTCTCTCATCAAGATTTCTAACTGTGACTTCATATAGTTCATCTATTATTACATTACATTCTTCATTTCTTTCATCTCATCATTCAATTCTTTTTTTTCCTACATACACATCAATTCAAACTTAAACATTACGAGAATATCTATATATATAGATATCTATATACATACATACATATATATATATATATATATATATATATATATATATATATATATATCTATCTATCTATCTATATATATATTTATATATTTATACAAACATATATATACTTACATATATAAAAGCTAATACAATATAATTCAAAAACAAGAAATACTTAGTCATGAAAAAACAAGCAACAAACAATACAATGCCTAAAAATTTGAGAATTTTTGAAAAAATGTTACATGCATAAGAAAATAGTGTAAAGAATGAAGACAATTATGATACCTTTAACTAAAAATATTTCAAATCACCTCTAACTAATGTCATCAGAAATAAAACTTCTAAATATGTATTTTGATATTCCAACATGATTTTGAATACCACATAAGCCTCAAGCTAATATTGGCCTATTTTTTTCAATGATTGTGGGGGGATTTGGCCACTTACATGCATCTCGAGTAATCTCATGAGCAAAAAATTCTACCCCTATGGTTCTACGAACCGAGAAACTATGACAAAACCATGTGTATCATCTACAACCATTTCACATGCATAACAAACTATTATTACCATGGCACTAACATAGATTGAATGATATCTGAGATAGGAATTTATGTATATGTCCCCCTTTGTAGCTGCATAAAACACTGCATATGATAAGGATCACAAGTTTAGCAGTGAAGAACCTTGCTGAACTTCTTTCAAACCCTGCATATCTATTCCCCTTTAAATAAGAAGATTAGCAACATCTCTCAAACTCTCAAAATTGATTTCAAACATCTCTCAAAATTCATATTCATTATACCATAAAAAAAACAAGTCCACCCACCAGTACATCAAAAAAAAAGATCAAAGTTTCATTATAATTTGAAATATGCATGCATACAGCTTTCATATTTTAAAAAACAAATAATCAGAGCCTAGCATGTTATGCTAGAATCTTGAAGGTGACCAACAACATCACCAAAGCAATGCAAGTGATTCACTGAACTTCTAATGCTCTGCAAAAATTGCATGCTGTGTTTTGAAAAGAAGCTTATAATATTTCAATTCATAGTATTATAGCACGTTAAATTGAAATCAAATAAAATTAATAACATGATTAAGAAGATTGTGTCATCCCTCTGAGGCAAATGATTATTCTATTATTCTAGCTTAAAGAGGCAGCTACAACGAAACAACACGTACAATAAGCAAACAGAAAGTGGAAGACATCCTGAGTGGAAAGGAAATGGCATCACGAAGACAAAGAGCAAGGTGAGGTGGAAATATTGCGCAAAATAGCTTATGGATCAAGTCAGGTCATTAAAAGTAACCATGTTTCTGAATCATAGCACTAATGACCGACCAAATGGCCTTCCGATTCACTTCTCTGAAATTGAAGACTAATAATGAAATAAAGATAAAACACACAAATCATGATAATTTTATGTCAAACTTTCTAAAATGAAAGTTTCATGCAATTTTAAACAAATAAAGACTAAATGTACCAAAGCAATTCTAGTGTCATACAAAAATACCAGCACTATTATGTGCCAACTGATGTGGACACTACTAACATTGACCACCATTTGGTTCTTGATTATAGGAATCACATCATCACACATTGAATGGTCACACAATGCCCAAAATTTTTATGAAATAGCAAAGCAATGTCAATTTCCACATCAATAATAAGTTTGAACTATCACAGTCACTACCAAATAGTAATATATATTGACTATTGTCAGCATCACAGGTTAAAGTTTCACCATCATCTACATAGCTCGACATGACTATTCACATTTATGCCACATAAATCAAGTGCTAGTGTGGCAAGTGCCATGTGAAAGGGTGCATTGTGGATGGGCTTATATCTGATAAAGGTGATGGTAATGATGTTAATGATGGTGATGGTGATGGAGTTTGAGATGGTGATTGTGATGTTGAAGTTTGGATATGGTGGTATGAGATGGTACAAACTTAGCAACAAATGTAAAATATTAGATGAATTTCATTCATTTCTATGTTCGCGTCCACCTCCAGCAAGCCCACATTTTTTAGGTGCCATCTATTGTACATAAAATAAAAACATATAACAAATAATAGATATATGATGAACACCCATACATTTTAGAATAATACAGACCAATGGATTTCCACAAAATATGGAAAATATTTGATAATATAATATTACAATACAATAATAATAGTTTAATTATCGGAATCACTATTATCCTCCAATGGATCTTCCGACATTTTGTCTAATTATGATAAAAGTTCCAACTCATCTTCAGATAGAAAATGATCATCTTTAATTACTATTAGGTTACCATATGAGTCATATAAGTTTTCTGGATCTTCATCTACATGCACAGGCTCAATATTATTTATGTCATCTTTTTGAAATGCCAGTGGAATAGCTAGGTTTGCACTTCTTTGTTGAGATGTTGGTACTTTAAAATTTGATCAAGCTTTAATTTTGAAAATCACCCACCAGTTACTCTTATCATGAGATAAACTCATATATGTACAATAATATATTTGAGTGGCTTGAACTATCATAATAAATGGCTATTATCGATTATATCTATGTATATGGTTATCAACCACTAGCTTATAATCCAAATGAATCTTTATACCCACATTTTGTGTAGGATCAAATCAATTGCACTTTAATAATACAATCCTATTATTTTTCAGTTCAGGATACTCTAACCCAATAACTTCTGCGAGTTGACCATAATAATCAATTTCATCTACACTATAACTTATGTATTTAATGCATACACCACAATTCATTGTTGTTTTAGAAGAACCATACCTAATTGTGTGAAATTTATATCCATTGACAAAATACCGAGGATAAGTTGTCACATGCAGACCATTACTTAGATTCTGAATGAATATATTGGAATCTCCATTTGAAGGATCATTTTCCTATTGCATAAATTAAATAAATGATGTTAATAACTAAAAGATACTAATAAATCAAATAATTCAAAAAATTAAAACTTAATAAATCTCACATAGTTTTTGAACCAATTCACAAATTCTATTTCTAGCATATAATTGACCTCATGGCTAGAAATGGTTGGATGTTTGTTTTAACTACTCAACATAAACACTGCAAAAATATAAATAGAGGGAGAACAAAGAATATCAATTTTTAATTATTCCTTTTAAGGACAAAATTAAACTATGATTAAACCTACTACAATTTTGGGTATACATACTCAATATATGGTGGATCCTCTTCACAATTAAGTAAAACATAGCTCTGGGTTGCTTTGTACTCTTCATCTGTCATACATCTTTTTTTTCTCTTCCAAATGCTTTTCCAGAGTGCTTGAAGATAGATTGCTTATCCATAGAATCATCTTCTACAAGCACATGGCCTTCATCAATCTGAGGCACATTTCTATTTTTTCTAATGTCATGATCCTCAAAATAAAAAGAACAAAAAGATGATGTTTCTTCTCCTAAATATGCATTGCAAATTGAACCTTCAACACTTGCCTTGTACTAACATTCAATTTCAACTTATGAAGATACCTACAACTATAATGTTAGGTTACAATTATATCAAATTACAATATTAATTTATGCTTGAAATAATAAAACACCACTACTTATATTTATTTACCTCTCAAAAGGATACATCCACCTATATTGCACTAGCCTGGCTATCCTTGCTTAATATGGTAAATGAACCAGAAAATGCTCCATTTATTTAAAAATGCTTGGTGAGAATATCCATTCAAGCTTACAAATAATAAGAGGCAAGTTATTCACCAGTCTCACCATGTCAGCTTTTTTGATTGTGGTTGTAGTTAGCTATTTGAAGACCAAACTAAGTTCTATAAGGACCTTCCAAACACTTAAGAGAAGAAATTCACGAAATAAAATTGGTATTATTCTCTGCATAAATACATAACAGTCATGATTTTTCATTCCAAATAACTTTAGATTTTTCAAATCCTCACATCTACCCATATTTTATACATATCCATCAAAGAATTTCAAATTTTTAACTCATTCTTGCAATGTCTATCTTGCCTTCTTATCATGTGTGTAACAAGCTTTAGAAATTTTTCTATTGCTTTATTCAGTTTCAATTCAAGACACTGATAGTAATCATTTAACTCTTGTCGTGATTTTAAAGTGTGCTTTATTTTTCCATCTACATTAAGAACAATGTTGAAAACATTGGCAAACATATCTTTTTCAATATGAATTACATCCATGGTTTGACGAATTAAATTGGACTTCCAATAGGGCAAGTCGCAAAAAATACTATGTTTCCTCTATCAAATATTTTTTATATTGGACCATTAGTTTCAGTAGCATCCTTTTCAATTACTTTCTTCAGACCCAAACTCTAAATCTCTTTCATAATATCATCTTTTGAATGAACAACTAGTGCAACTATCATCACTAATTTATTTTTTTGAAATGTAGTTCTATTTCAATGGAATGGATGATTTATAGGTAGAAACTTCTGATGGTTATCAAACCATGATTGTTTACGACTAAATTTGAGGGGAAACGTATTAGACTTATTCATGCAATACGGGCATGCTAATCATCCTACAGTACTACAACCAGATAATATTGAATTTGTAGGAAAATTACTTACCGTCCACGTAAGGGCTACTCACATAATGAAATTTTGCTTTTTTGAGATATCATATATATTCATGCAAACAAACCACAAATGATTTAACTCTACTATAATCGGCTGTAAGTACATCTAGAATGTCTTTCACATTATTTGGCTCTGGAACCAATATTTATAAAAACATATATTGCTCCTTCATACACAACGATGGAGGCAAATTATAAGGTATAACTATCACTGGCCATGTTGAATATTATTGTCCAGATTGGCCAAATGGTTGAAATCCATCAGTGTAAAGACTAAATCTCACATTTCAACTTTCAGCTACAAAATCTTGATTTATATAATTAAAATAGTTCTAAGCAAGTGAATCTGATGAATGACGCATCACCAGTTATTCAACTTCATGCTCAGAATGCCACCTCATATCATGTGTTGTAGCATTTGATACATATATTCTCTACAATCGAGGAATTAAAGTGAAGTAATACATCTTACTAAATGCAACATTATCTTTTGTCATATATCTGCAACATAGGGTACCTTCTTAAACTAATGATTATCACAAAACTTATAGCTAATTAAATCACGCACCACCACAATATAACATAGATCCATTAAAACAACAATCAATTTTTTCTACTGGTAGTCCCATACCTCATTATAAATTTTTAGTGTTATAAAAGTTGTTAGTGACTAAATTATTATCTGTAACAATCATTTTCATCAGTTCTGTCACCTGGTCAAACAATTTCTCAGACATATTATTTTCTGACTTCATGCTCATGAGTCGAGCCACAAGTAACAATTGCGAATGTATTTTACAACTAGGCCACAACTCATTATTTGTAGTTTTAAGGATATCATAAAATTTCTGAGCTTCAGGATTAGGTGGTTCATCCACGTAATCCATATTTAATTCAGCACTAGCAGCTTCCATGCCATTTTATGGTATGTGTTTGATGCTTCTTCACCACATACATACGATTCAGTACCCTCATTTTAGTCAATGTTCAGAGCCATTTTATTTTATCCATAATAAATCCAAACAAAATAATTTGGTACTAAGTCATATTTAGCCACATAGTATCTTATAGTGTTTACATCATGAAAAGGCATATTCTGACACTAGTAGTTATTACATGGACACGTAATTTTTTTTCCATCCATCCATCTAGATTGACTACATGCAAAGTTAATGAAAGTTTCTAGCCCACTCAAAAAATCTTGATTCAAAATTTCTTTCATAAACCTTTTGTACATGCACTAATGATCTGAACTCATTTGCCCTATTATATTTGTAAAGAAAAATGCTCAATCATTATTCTGAATTAAACATTCAATGACTACGAAATATACCAATAATTAAATAAAATCACTTATAGATGAAATGCACATATAAAATATCATGAATATCGAGGAAATGCATTTGTAGAATTTACATGAAGAAATAGAGCATTTTTTAGCATGTTAAAGATTAATAGATATCATGCTATTACTAGATGAAATGAGCAAATAATGTGAATGGACAAGAAAGGAAAGCAAAAAAGAAAGTAATTAAAAGTTTGAAGGAGTAAGCTTCTCACTTCTCAATGAAGATCAAATAGCACAATTTTTACTATGATTCAACTCAATCTTTGAATATTAAAATAAAAAAGAAATGAAAAATAAATGGAATGAAGATCCAATTCCAACAACTCTTGGAAAATGAATTAATGAAGAATTAATACATGAACAAAAACATATTTGGACTAGAAAACATATCATACAAAGTATTCAACTAGAATACATAGATGTGAAGCAAGCCACAATTACAGATTTCTAGCCTTACAAATATTGACTAATTAGAGATACAAAGAATCACATACATTAACATTAATATTATTTGTGAAAAACTACAATCAAAAGATAGTTTGTTTAAGAAAACTTACATACACCTCAAATTAATACCTAATCAATATGAAGGATGAGAACATAATAATTTAGCAAAAGTTTTAGATATATCCATCACTTATATACTGGTGATTAATGATTTTGGTACTTGTAATGATTTATCATGAACATCTAGATTAATATTGTGTTCATGAGGAGGATCTTCGACCATTTATATAATTATGGTAATAACTTCACTTTACATGATATTATACAAACACAAATATCTACTATATAATTTCAATGGAAAATTCAATATATTGTGATATTTAGGGTAGAAAAAGAATTTTGAAATTTCAAATAGTAGAATCAAAACACACCCTTAGCAGTTGCAATGGTCGGTGGACAATTGAATTAAAAATGTTCAATATTATTTAAATTTAATTGAAGGCTATAAAATAAAAATGATAAAAAAATATTGTTGTTGTATACTAATACATTTCAATAATATTTAATTAAGCATATAAAAATATTTTAACGACTCTCATTTATGAGTAATAATGTTTTATAATACTCAAAATTCAATTAAAATAACAAAATCTAAGTCTTTTGATGCATTTTAAAGATATACAAATGTATTTTATATATATTGATGATTTATATTTAATTATATTTATTACAAATTATTTTAAAATGTAACAAATTTTTTAATAATAATAAATGGTTTAAATTAAAATTTAATGAAGTTCAATGATGCTTGATATGTTTGTTAATATTCATGTCTCAATTTTTTTTTCAATTAATTTAAATGAGCTTGGATAATAATCAATATTTTTTAACATTATTTCACATGTGTTCAATAAAATATATAATATATACACACACAAAAACACACACACACACACACACACACACACACACATATATATATATATATATTATAAACATCAATTAAATGTAGGTGGATGTGTGTGTGTGAGTGTATTTACACATCAAAAACTAATAGCTCGATACACTGATTCTCGAGATAGATGTGCGCCTCCTTGGAGGTTGCAAGTTCAATCTCAACGAGCTACTAAAAAATTGTATGGATAACAAATTATGCCTAATATAGTTATATTTAATTATATAGAGTTTTATATAGTTATACAAATAATTATAAATAGTTATACACATATAATTAAACATAATGTTGTATGTTGTTATACATCTAATTATAAATATAGTTACACGTGATTATACATATAGATACACATCTAGTTATACTTATATTTAAACATGTAGGAATATATATTTTTTCATATAATTTTATTTTTTTATACATATAGTTATGCAGAGGTATAGATATAGTTAAATACATTTTTATATACTAATATATAAAAATGTATATTAAATATATATCGTTAATTATATATTTAAATATAGTTATGTATAAAATTTTTATAGTTATACATATAGTAAAAGACAATTAATTATAGTTATTTGTTCTTATACCTATAGTATATTTAAGTATAAATAGATTTATATATAATTATATTTAATTATACATATAGTTATAAATATGTATGTAGTTAAAGATATAGTTATATATAATGTTTTTATAGTTATACATATAGTAAATTACAATTATATATAGTTATATATTATTATATGTATAGTATATTTTGTTAGAAATATAGTTATATAGAATTATACATATAGTTATAAATTATTATATAGTTAAAAAATCATTATATATAGTTAAATATAGTTATAAATACAGTTTACATAGTTACAAATTTAATTAAATATAGTTATAAAGAGTTTTATATAGTTATACAAATATTTATAAATTGTTATACATATATAGTTTAACATATAGTTATATATATGTTGTTATAAGTTTTAATTATAATTATAGTTACATGTGTAATTGCACACATAGTTATAAATGTAGTTATACATGTTGTAGATGTAATTAAATATATTTTTCCATGTAATTATATATATTTAGACATAACGTTATGTATAGGTATTAATGTAGATATATACATTTATATATAGTTATATTTTGATATACATATTGTTAAATACATTTATATATAGTTTTATATATTATATATATATATATATATACTTATATATATATATTAAATATATGTTGTTATATTTATATTTAGTTATGTATACTATTTTTATAGTTATACATATAGTAAAATACACATATATATATTTATGTGTTATTAATCTTGGGATCATCTTATTTACAAAATTTATTATGTAAATATTAAATATGTTGTTATATACACACTGCTCACCACAAACACTAACCCTCTCTTTGTGACTAACACATCCGTGGAAAAATACACATAGCCACAAGCCTGTCTCTGTGGAAAAATAGATGGAAAAAAGACGAACACATCCATGTTGAGAACTAGTAAGCCAGGTTTATTGGAGAATATACATAAGCTAGGAAAATATGAGATTGGAAAAAAAAATATTAGAATCAAAACAAACACTACTGCATTATGATAAGCGATGAAAAGAAAGCGTAGAAGGCACACCTCGAATCGATAAGAAACTCACGGCTGAAGTAAATACTCTTACTCCACTATTAGGTTTTGTTTTGATTTATCTGTGTTGAGAAAGAGAGGCAGATGACACTAGTTAGAGACTTAGAGTTTTTTCAGGACAACAAGATATGGTTTTTAAGTTTTAAATTTTCATAAATGTTTAAATTTTTAATTAGCAAAACATTTAATAAACAATAAATCAATATAAAACATATAGACTCACCTTTTTTTACTTAATAAATTATTTTCAATAATTTAATGTGTGTGTAGCAAGGCACACATAAAAACAAACACCTTATAATTTTTAATTATTAAATTGATTAAATAAAAAATATATAAATAATTTCTAAAAATAGATGTTTGGCCTTCCAACTATAAAAATAAATTAAATGGCTTCAAAATTTATAAACTTTATACAGCAAGGCACACATGAAAAGATGATAGGTCTTAAAGCCACTCTCCTAAGAATTATAAATACTCTTTATGTTAAAAAATATATAAATATATATATATATATATGTTATGGTTATAAATTTTTAAGAATTCATATTAATTTTTATGAAGTTACTAAGAAATATTTGTAAAGGCATAAAATTTCATATTATTTGATGAAATTTAGAATTTATAAAATTCTAAAAATTACTTAAAGCGAGAAGATAATTAAAAAATGTTATATTAATTATTTTGAAAAAGACAGAATATAAAAAGAGAATAGTAAAAATTTTACTCAGTTGTTTAATTCTTATAAATTTTAGTAGGGGCAAACATATATGTATTTATCTTTAAATATTAATTTATTTTCTTTTAAATTTAATGAAAGATTTTAAATTTCTTTTATAATTCAAAATTTTCAAATTTTTTGTAATTATTTTTTTAAAAGTTGTTTATAATTATAAAAATATTTTTTTAACATAAAATAATATTAATATTTACTAGTTTATTCGTTAATTCAGATATTTTTGTAATTATTTTATATTTAATCATACAAAGAATTATTTTAGTTTTTTATTAGTAGAAATTTTAATGTATGTACATTTATTTTTTAAAATATCTTTAATAATTATTATAATTATAGAATTAATTATTTAATGTATTTTAAATATAAATTTTTAAATTTCTTAATTAATAATTTTAGAAAAATATTTTATATACTTTTTTAAAAATTTGTAATCATAAAAAATGTTATTTTAGATCTTATTAATATTATTTTTTTTTGTATTTATATATTTTTAAAAGTCTTTATTTATAATATCCTATTTTTAAAATTATATAAAGAGAATGTAACTTTCAAGGATCGCTCATCTATAGACCATGATATACATTTAATATACAAAATTAAATAAAATATTAAAACAAATAATATATTAAAAAAAGTTAAATCATTAGACATTAGCAACTAAAATTATCCCTAGCACAAATAACTAGGAAAAAATTTTTAGCTAAATGCATATATTTTGAGAAAATTAACATTTAAGGAATAATTGTTTGTGAATAGATATAAAATCATAAAAAATTTAAATAATTATTTAGCAATGGATTTAGATAAGGAGAATACTTTGGTAAATCCATTGCAAAATTTACAATTTTCTTTGTGCGAAAATCTACTATAATATTAGCTAGGGACAATTTTAAATCAAAAATTTCCATCCCAAATACGTCACAAATTTGTAATTCAATGTAAAATCTAAAATTTCTTTCTATTCCATAGCTAAATACTTGCTATTTAACAAAGAATTTTTCCATATCTAAATTTCCCAAGCTAAATAGACATTTTCTTGTAGTGCTAGTTATTTATCTGTCTATTTTTATATATTTCTATATGTCTATATGTCTAGATGTTTATATATCTATATGTCCATCAAGGTATTATTATATTTGTCTATCTATATGTTTATCTATTTATGTACTCGCATACATATCTATCAATCAATATACCTATATATATATGTCTATTTGTCAATCAGTTTAAATGTTTTTGAGTCATTCAGTCTATCGGTCTATCTATCCATCATTATGTGTATATGTGTATATGTTTATCTGTCTAGATTTCTATCTATTTATATATCAATCAATTATTCTATCTTTCTGTCTATATATCAATTAATCTATCTATCTTTCTATCTATTTATCTATCTATCTATCTATTTATTTATCTATCTATCTATATGTCTATCTATCTATCTATTTATTTATCTATATAACTATCTATTTGTCTATTTATCTATCTAACTATCTATAT
Organism: Sapria himalayana; assembly: GCA_029783825.1. Classification (NCBI taxonomy): domain Eukaryota; kingdom Viridiplantae; phylum Streptophyta; class Magnoliopsida; order Malpighiales; family Rafflesiaceae; genus Sapria; species Sapria himalayana. The sequence continues at coordinate 21,927 of JAREIK010002169.1, read as the reverse complement.
GTCGATCTGTCTTTTATCTATATGCCTATTTGTTTATCTATCTATCTATCTATCTTTCTGTTTATCTATCTATATGTGTATCTATCTATGTGTCTATTTGTGTAACTATCTAACTGACTATCTATCTATTTATGTATCTACCTATCTATATATCTAACTATGTATAGATCTATCAACCTTTTTATCTATCTATTAGCCTATTAGTTTATCAGTCTATCAGGTTATCTATCTATCAATCAAACTATATATCTGTCTATCATTCTATTTTTCTATCTATTTATCTATCTATCTATTTATCTATCTATCTATCTAACTATCTATTTGTTAATCTATATATATATATATATATATATATATATATATATATATATATATATATATATATATATATATATTTCTATTTGCATATCTATTTATCTATCTATCTTTCTATCTATTTGTCAATATGTATATATATTTTTTCTAACTTTCGATCTATCTATCTATTTATTTGTATATCTATCTAACTGCATATCTATCCATTATTAATATGTCTATATGTCTATCTATTTATTTATCTATCTATCCTATCTATATATCTGGATCTCTATCTATCTATCTATCTATCTATCTATCTATCTGGTATCTATCTATCAGTCTATCTATCTATTTATGTATATATTTATCAATTAGCTTGTCTATCTATTTGTCTATTTGTCTATATGTTTATCAATCTATTTGTCTATTTATATATTATTCTATCTACCTATCTGCCTATCTATCAATTTTATTATCGATCTATCTATTTTTGTGTGTGTGTGTGTGTGTGTATTTATCGATCTAACTATCTATATGACTATCTATCCATCTATTTTTTTATCTAGATATCTATCTATCTATTTGTGTGTCTATTTTCTATCTATCTCTATATCTATCTATTGGTCAACCTATCAACCTATTAACATAACTATCTTTCCATCTGTCTATCTTTCTATATTTCTATCTATCAATCAGTCTATGTGTATATCTGTTTATCTATCTATCTATCTGTCTATCTATCTGTCAGTATGTTTGCCTATCTATCTTTCTATCTTTCTATCATTCTATCTTTCTATCTTTCTTTCTAAATATCTATATGTCTATCCATCTATCAATCTTTCTTTCTATCTATTTATCTGTCTATTAGTTTATTAATTTATCTTTCATTCTATTTATCAATCTATCAATTTATCTCTTTATCTTCTATCTATCTTTATATCTGCCTATCTATCTATCTATATATCTATCTATCTATCAATCAATCAATCATTCAATCAATCAAATAATCAATCAATCGATCTATATATCTATCTATATGACTCTCTGTCTATCTTTCTCTCTATCTATTTTTCAAAAAACCGTTGTCTCAATCAATCAATCTATCTATCGATCTAACTAACTATTAGTTTATCTATGTATCTTTCTAAATATCTATCTGTCGATCTTTCTATCTGCCTATTTATCTATCTATCTATCCATTTTTCAATCTTTCTATATGTCAATCTGTCTATTTGACTATCTGATAATATGTCTATCTCTCAATCTCTCAATCTCTCTATCTCTCTATCTATCTAGCTCTCTATCTATCTAGCTATGTATCTATTTATCTATCTTTCTTTCTTTTTATATGTATTTATATCTATCTATCTGTCTGTCTGTCTGTCTATTTATCTTTATATCTATTAGCCTTTCTATCTATCCATCTATCTATCTATCTTAAAATTTGTCTATCTATTCCTATATCTATATGTCTATCAGTCTATCTATCTATCTATCTTTTTAATTATTTTTAAAGGTGTCTATGTGTGTATCTATCTATCTATATATCTATCTATCTATATATCTATATATCTATCTATCTATCTATCTGTCTATCTGTATATTTGTAAATCTATCTAAAAATGTATGTCTATATATCTAACTAACAACCTATCTATCTGTAAATTGATCTATATGTCTATTTGTCTATTAGTATTTCTATCTATCTATCTATCATTCTATTAGTCTATCAGACTATTTGATTATTATTCTATCTGTATATCTATCAATATGTATATATGTCTATCTATCTATTTGTTTATCTCTATATCAATCTATGTATGTGTCTATCTGTTTATCTATTTATATATCTATCAAACTTCTTTTCGAACTATTGGTCTATCTGTCTATCTATCTATCTATTAATTTATCAATCTGTCAATCAATCTATCTATCTCTCTATCTATCTATTTTTCTATCTATCTATCTATATAATAGTCTTTATATCTATTATCTATCTATATACCTATCTATCTATTGATCTATTTGTCTGTCAATTTTTCTATCTATCTAAATAAATATATATATATATATATTTGTCGATCTGTCTATCTATTTATTTGTCTATCTATTTATTTATCTTTATGTCGATCTATCAATCTTTCTATCTATTTATCTACATTTCTATCTATGTTTCAATTTATATACCTATCTACGTACCTATCAACCTATCCATCTATGTAAATATATATTTGTCTGTCTATATTGTCTATTGATTTATTAGTCTATCAATTTGTCTATCTTCTTATTTTTCAATCTCTGTTTCTCACTATTTGTCAATCAATCAATCTATCTATCTATATGTCTATCTATCTATATGTATATCTATATATCTTTCTTTTAGTCTATCTATCTATCTGTTTGTCTATATATCTATCTATCATTCTATTATTCTATGATTCTAGAAATAGGTATATGTCTCTATCTGTCTATTTATCTCTATTGTCTATATGTCTATTTATCTTTCAATCTATCTATAGTATATTTGTATATATATATCTATGTATCTCTCTATTTATTTGTCTATCAATCAATCTATATATTTGTCTAAGTATCTATTTGTATATCTAGTTAGCTATCTATCTATATATTAGTCTATTTGTCTATAAAAATATATTTCTATCTATCTATTTGTTTATCCCTATATCTATCTATTTCTCTATTTTACTATCTATTTATCTACCTAAATATCTATTTGTCAATCTGTCTATCTGTCTCTCTACCTATATATCTATTTGTCAATCTATCTATCTATCTCTCTTTGTATCAATCAATCTATGTCTATGTGTCTATGTGTCTATGTGTCTGTGTCTATGTGTCTATGTGTCTATGTGTCTAAATATCTATGTATCTTTTTATCTATCTAGCTATCTATCTGTCTATTTGTTTATCTATCTATTTATGTATTTTTCTATCTATCTTTCTATCTGACTCTTTGTCTATCTATCTTGCTTTGTATCTATCTATTTATTTATCTATCTTATATTTATCTACTGGTATATCTATCAAATTATCTATATATCTATCTATCTATTAGTCATTCTCACTATCTATCTTTTCATATATTAAAATAAGTCTATCTATCTATCTATCTGTCTATATGTTTATCCATATATTTGTCTAACTCTCTATTATTATATCTATATTTATATATATCTATATGTCTTTCTATTTGTATATATGTCTCTCTATCTTTCTCTTTATCTATATTTTAATATATAAGTCTATTAGTCTATGTTAAAATTTATCTATCTTCCTATCTATTGATCAATCAATATGTCTGTCTAACTATTTATCTATTTATCTATCTACTTATCTATCTAACTATATATCTATTAATTTCCTATTTATCTATCTATTTGTCTATCTTACGATCTATTTATCTAGAAAACTATTTATCTATCTATATGTTTATCAAAATAACTATATTTCTTTCTATCTGTCTATCTGTCTATCTATCTATATATCTATCTATCTATATATCTATTTGTATATAAGTCTATGTGAAAAACTATCTATCTATGTAACTATCTTTCTGTCTTTCAGACTAACTATCTATCTATCTTTATGTCTATTAGTCTATTAGACTAAAAGTCATTATATATATCTATTTAAATATTTATCTATATATCTATTTGTCTTTCTAATTGTCTATTTGTGTGTGTGTGTGTGTGTTTATCTGTTTATCTATCCAACTATCTAATAGTCTATCAGTTTATCAATCTATCAGTTTAATAAGCTATCTATGTATTTATTTATCTATCTATCTTTATATTTTTAAATCTATTTGTCTTTCTATATGTCTGTCCATCTATCTATCTATCTATCTATCTATCTATCTACCGATCTATCTATCTGTTTTTTAGTCTGTCTGACTATTTATCCAATAGTCTTTCTGACTATTTGTCTAACTTTCTATATTTCTATATAATAAATTTCTATATGTTTATCTATCTATCTATCTATTTATCTATCTATATATCAACTATCTAACTATCTATCTACCTATCTGCCGAACTATCTATCAATCTAACTATCTAACTATCTATTTTTTTATTAGTCAATTAGTGTATCTATCTATTTTACTAACTATATATGTGTTTATGTGTCTATCTATCTATTTTTCTATCTGTATATCATTCTATATATCTGTCTGTCTATCTATCTATATATATAACTATTTATCTATTTATCTATCTACATGACTAACTATTAATCTATCTATTTGTATATATGTCAATCTATCAATCTTTCTATATGCCATTTAGTTTATCAGTCTATAAGTCTATGTGCCTATCTATCAATCTATTTAATTTTCTGTGTGTTTATCTATCTTAATGTCTATCAATCAACCTATCTATCTATCTATCGATCTGTCTGTCCATATATCTTTCTATTTATCTGTCTATCAATCTGAAAATCTCTTTACTTGTCTATCTATCTATCTATTAATATATCTATCTGTATATCTATCTGTCAATTATGTATATGTCTTTTTATTTATCTATTTATTTGTGTATATATCTATATATCTATCTATTAATCTATATTACTATCTAAATATCTATCATTATATCTATCAATCTATCTATCTAATTAACTAATTGTCTTTCTAACTATTAGTCTATCAATCAATCTATATATATATCCATCCCTCTATTTATCCGTGTATCTATCTTTCTATCTATCCATCTAGCAAACTATCTCTTTATTTATCTATCTATCTATGTGTCTCTCTATCTGTCTAACTATCTACATATATATATATATATCTAAATATCTAATTATTTGTCTATCAATGAATCTATCTTTTTGTCTATCTATCTTTTTATCTACATGTCTATCTATCTATCTATTTATATTTCTATCTCTCTATCTATCTATCTATCTATATATGTATCAATCTATCTATTAGTCTGTCTATCTATCTATCTATCAGTCTATCTATCTGCCTATCTTTTTGTATATCTATCACTTTGTCTATATGTCTATCTATCTATCTATCGATCCATATTTCTATCGATCTATCCATATTTTTATCTATCTATCTATCTATCTTTCTTTCTTTCTATTTGAGTATTTGTCTGTCCATCTTTCTATTTGTTTATTATCAATCAATCAATCTATCTATCTATTTATCTATATCTCTATCTATTTATTTATCTTATAATCTATCAATCTACATATCTATCTATCTATCTGTATATCTATCTATCTATCTATATATTTATCTATCTATCTATCTATTTGTAAATCTATCTATCTATCTAAAAAATAAACTATTTATCTGTATTTCTATCTATCTGTCTATCAATCTATCAATCAATCTGTCTGTCTAACTTTCTACATATCTATCTATCTAACTATTTATCTATATGTTTATCTATATGTCTATCAATCTTTCGATCTATATGTCTGTCTATATGTCAATCTATTTGTTTACATATCTATCTATCTATTTATCTATTTTTCTATTTGTCTATCTGTATATCTATTCACCTGCTATCTATATATCTATCTATCTAACTATCTATCTATCTATATAACTATATATATATATATATATATATATATATATATATATATATATATATCTATCTATCTTGAATGTATATATATAAGTGTCTATCTATCTATCTTGAATCTATCTATATAAGTGTCTATCTATCTATTTGTCATTCTGTCTATCTAATAATCTATCTATTTAGCTAGATATATATATATATGACTGTCTATATATGTTTTTTTATGAATTTCTTTTAATCTATCTATTTGTTTCTATATATCTATCTATTTATCTAATAATACATCTATATATATGTCTATCTATATATCTATATGTCTGTCTATCTATCTATCTATCTATTTGTCTCTCTATCTATCTATCTATCTGTAAAATAATATATCTATCATCCTTTCTATCTATCTGTCTATCTATATATCTAACTATCTATCTATATATTTAACTATTTATCTATCTATCCATCCATCTATCTATCTATCAAACTATCTATCTATCTGTCTGTCTGTCTATCTTTCAATCTATCTATATATCTATTTATATGTTGATCTATATATCTATCAATCTATTTATCTATATGTCTATCCTTCTTTCTATCAATCTGTCTTCTATATTCTATATATTGGTCTATCAATCTTTCTATCAATCTCTCTATTAATCTATCTATCAATCTATCTATAAATCTATCTATCAAAATGTCTATCAATCTATCCATCAATATGTCTATCAATCTAATTATTAATCTATCAATCAAACTTTCTATAAATCTAACTATCTATCTATTTATCATTTTGTTTATCTTTCTGCACATCTATCTACCTATCTGACTATCTATCTATCCATCCATCTATCAATCAATCTATCTATTTATCTACATATCTATCTATTTATCCCTCTATCTATCTATCTATCATTCAATCTATCTCTCTAACTATGTATCTATCTCCTTATCAATCTGACTATCAATCTATATCTTGAATTGTCTATATTTGTGTCTCTCAATATGTCTAACTATCTATCTATATCTTTAGCTATCTATCTATTTATCTAACTAACTAACTATTTATCTATCAATCAATCTATATATCTATTATCTATCTCTTTATTTGTATTTCTATGTTTCTATTTTTTTTATCTATCTTTCTAACAATATGAATATCAACCTATCTATAAATCTACTTATCTATCAATCAATCTATTTGTCTAACTATGTCTTTATCTATTTATCTATCTAATTATCTATTTGTCTGTCTATCTATCTATCTTTCTATCTATTTGTATATCTATATGTTTGTCTAAATGTCGGTATATCTATCTATCTAAAGGTCTTTCTATGTGTCTCTCTATCTATTTGTCTATTTGTTTGTTTATCTTTCTATCCATCTATTTGTCTATCTCTTTATCTATCTATCATTATATTTATCTATCTTTCTATTTCTCTATCTGTCAATTTATCTATGTGTTTATATGTCTATCTATCTCATTATTTATCTATCTATCTATCTATCAGTCATTCTATCTTTCTGTTTATATGTATATAAATTTGTATGTCTTTTAGTCTATTCATATGACTATATTTTTGTCTATCTATGAAATTATTTATCTATATATCTATTTGTCTATCTATCTCTATATCTATCTATCTTTTTATTTATCTGTCTACCTAACTTGCTATCTATTTATCTACGTATTTATATATCTATTTATATGTCTTTCTCTCAATCTATCTATCTGGAAATCAATCTTTCTATTTATTTCTCTAATAATCTATTTACCTATATTTCGATCGATCTATCTATCTTTATATATGTCTATCTATCTATCTACCTATCTATCTATCTGTAAATCTATCAATCAATCAATGAATCAATCTATTTGTCTATAAAACTATCTATCTATCTGTTATATATTTGTCTATCTATTTGTATATCCTTTTGTCTATCTATATGCCTATCTATCTACTATCTATCTGACTATTTATAGTTGTACATATTTTTATATCTATCTATCTTTCTTGTCTATCTATCTGTCTATCTATCTGACAATCTATCTATCTTTCTGTCTATCTGTATATCTATTTGTTTGTTTGCCCGTCTTTCTATCAAACTAATTGTTTATCAACTTTTCTATCAATCTATCTATCTATCTATTTATCTTTCTGTCTATCAATCAGTCTATTTATTACTATATCTATCTATCTATAAAATAATATATATATATATATATCTATATGTCTATCTATTTATCTATCTATCAATGTATATATAAATCAATGAATCAATCTATTTTTTTATATATCTATCTGTATATCTATTTGTCTATATATCTAAATCTTTGTCTATCTATTTGTATAGCCTTCGGTCGATCTATTTATCTATCTATCTTTCTTTCTCTTCTATCTATTTGTATATCTATCTATCTATCTATCTTTTTATCTATCTTTTTATCTATCTATTTAATTATATATCTTTTTGTCTATCTATCTGTCTATCTATTTGTCTATCTATCTATTTATCTATCTAATGACTTGTCGATTTATCTATCCTTATTTTTTCTATCTATCTTTCTATCTATCTGTTTATCTATGTCTATCAATCTTTCTAAAAATCTCTCTATCAATATGTCTTTTAATCTATTTCTCAATCTGTGTATAAATATGTCTATCAATTTATCTATAAAACTATCTATCTATTTGTCTATCTATCTATTTGTCTATCTATCTATCTATCTATCTATCTTTAGCTCTATCAACCTCTCTATCTATCTAAATTTTTGTCTGTCTATGTTTCTATTTATTTATTTGTCTATCTATCAACCTGTTTGTCTCTCAACCTTTGTTTATATGTTTCTATCAGTCTTTTTGTTTATTTGTCTATATACCTATTTATCTATCTATTAATCAATCTATCTCTCTATCTATGTCACTATCTATCTATCTTTCTATATGGTAATCTGTCTATCTATTTATCAGTATGTATATCTATTTATATATCTGTCTACCTGTATTTTGTCTATATGTAAGTCTATTTGTTTGTTTGTTTGTGAGTCTATATATCTATCTATCTATGAAATTATCTATCCATCCATCTATTTATTTATTTTTTTATTTATTAATCTATCTATTAATCTATCTACCTATCTATCTATCTATATATATGTCTATCTATATATCTATCTATCAATATGTATATCTATTCGTCTATCTATTTGTCTAACTATATGTCTATCTATATATCTATCTATCTATATATCTATTTGTCTATATATCTTTCTATATATTTCTCAATCTATCTATTTGTCAATTTGTCTATCGATATATCTATCTATGTATATTTCTATCTAACTATCTATCTATCTTTTTATCAATTTCTCTATCTATCTATCTATTAGTCTATTTATTTGACTATCTATCTAACTATCTATCTTTTTATATATTCATCTTTCTTTTAGGTTATCTATCTTTCTATCTATCTGTCTATCTATCTATTTATTAGTCTATATTTCTATTTGTCTAATAATCTATCAATCTATATATATATATATATATGTATATATATATATATATATATCTATCTATATATCTATCTATCTATATATCTATCTATCTATATATCTATATATATATATATATATATATCTATCTATATATCTATCTATCAGTCTATCAACCCATCTAACTATCTATCAATCAATATGTCTGTCAATCTATCAATAAATCTTTCTATCTACTAGTCTATCAAGTAATCTATCTATCTGACTTTCAATTAATATATTAATTTATCTATCAATCTTTCTATCAATATATTTTTCAATATTCCTATTAATCTATCTATTTGTTTATCTATTTATCTATATATGAATTTATCAATTTATCAATCAATTAATAGTTCCATCTATCTTTCTATTAGTCTATCTGTGTGTCTATTTATTTGTCTGTCTTTCTATTTGTCTATTTATCTATCTATCTTTCTACCTTTTTGTATGTCTGTTTATTTGTTTGTATGTTTGTCTATCTATTTATATATCTATCTACTTCTTTATATATCTATCAATCTATCTACTTCTATATATATATATATATCTATATAATAATCACTGGATCTATATGTCTCTTATCTATCTATCTATCTCAATATCTGCCTATTTGTCTAACTATCTATCTTGCTATCATTTGGTATAACTATCTATATATCAATCCGTCTATCAATCTGACTATTAAACTTTTTTATGAATATGTTTATTAATCTGTCTATTAATCTGTCTATCAATCAATCACTATATTTATCTTCCTATCTATCTGTCTGTCTATGTATTTATTTGTTAATCTATCTATCTATCTATTTGTTTATCAGCATAAATGTCTATCTATATGTCTATACATATATCTATCTATATATCTATTTATCTATCTATCTATGTATTTTCTATCTATCTATCTATCTTTCTATCTATTTATATATTTATTTTCCTATTTATCTGTCAATCTATCTATCTATCTATTTATCTTTCGATTTTTATATCTATTATTCTATTTATCTATCTAACTACTTATTTGTTAATCTATCTATCTATATGTCTATTTAACTGTATATCTATCTATCAATCAATTTGTCCATCTATATGTATATTTATTTGTCTATCTATCTATCTAATTATCTCTCTCTCTATCTATCTTTTTAACATTATTTTTATCTATCTATCTGTCTATCAATATGAGTATGTATCTATCTTTCAATCTCTCTATCTATTTGTCTATCTATTTCTCTGTCTTTTTGTCTATCTATATGTTTATCTATCTTTCTATCTAACTGTCTATCAATTTGTCTATCAATCTATCTATCAATTTTTCTATCAATTTGTCTATTAGTTTGTGTATTTATATGTCTTTATATATATGTATCTTTATGTAATTCTATCATTTGATCTATCTATTTATCTATCTTTATGTATATCTATCTAATTATCAATCATTCTATCTTTCTATCTATAAATATGACTATCAATCTATCTATCAATATGTATATCAATTTGTCTATCATTTTATCTATCAATCTATATATCAATTTATCTATCAATAAATCATTCTATCTATCTATTTATAGATCAATCTATCAAAATATCTATCTATCAATCTATTTATTTATCTATTTATCTTTCTATCATTCTATTTGTCTGTCTATCTCTCTATTTTCCTGTCCTACAATATTTTTATCTGTCTATATCTCTATATAACCATATGTCTGTATATCATTCTATGTATCTATCAATCTATGTATCTATGTATCTATCTGTCTATCTATCTTTATTCCTTTTTACTGTCTATCTATATGTCTATCTATGTATCAATGTTTTTATCAATCTATCTATCAATCTATCTATCAATATGCCTATTATTCTTTTTATAAAAATATCTAGCTGTCTATATATATGTTTATCTATCTATCTATCTATTTGTCTATTTATATGTATATGTATATGTATATCTTTCTGCCTATCTATCTATCAATTTATCTATCTATCTATCTCTCTATCTATCTATATGTCTATATATCTATCTTTATATCTATTTTTCTATCTATCTATCTATTTATCCCAAAAAAGAATCACCTCAAAAATGTGAGGATTTTAGGCCTATAAGTTTATGTAATGCAATTTATAAGATCCTTGCAAAAATAATTCAAAACAGACTTAGTAATATTTTACCATTTATAATATCACTAGAACAAACAGGATTTGTTAAGAATAGATTAATGATTGAAAATATTAGATTAGCATCAGAAATGATGAAAGAAATAGCATTTAAAACAAGGGGAAGTAACTTAGTAGTTAAGCTAGATTTATCTAAGGCATTTGATAGAGTAGAATGGCATACACTATGTTTCGTTATGAGAAAATTTGGGTTCTCTGAAATATGTATTGATTTAATATATAGATGTGTAACTAGCATTTGGGTTAGAATCATTGTAAATAGAATGAAAAGTGAAGAATTCAAACCAAGACGTAGCTTGAGACAGGGGGACCCATTATCGCCCTTATTATTTGACATGTACTTAGAATTGTTAATTGTTAATTTAAATAAAAGAATGTCAGAGTGCAAAATAATCCCCTTTAGACAGCCAAAAAATACTCCGAGAATAAGTTGTTTAGCTTATGCAGATGATATTATTATTTTCACAAATACGAATAAAAGTTCATTGAAGAACCTGATGGACCTTCTACAATTATTTGAGAAGGAAACAGGTAGAGGTGTCAAACGGGCCGGCCCAGCACGGCACGGCCCATTTTTCCCAAGCACGGTCGTGCCACCGTGCCGTGCCGAGCACGGCACGGGCCACTCACAGGCCAGGCGAGGCGGCACGGGCACACGGCATGGCATGCGGGGCGGGTGCCGCAACTCGAGAGTCGGGACCGGGTCAACCGGGGTCTGGGTCCCGCGAGGCCAGCCCTAAATGGCAGATTACAAAATTTTTTTTTTTAATTTTTTTATTATGTTACTGTATATACTTTAGAGTATTAGTAATAATTAAAAATTATAATTTTTTGTAAAAAATATAACATTTAAAATTAAATAAAACAAAAAAATATTAGAAAAAAAAATTTTTTTTTTTCAAATTAGTTTAGCTTTTTTTATTATTATAATTTATTAATTATATATTAAAATTTAAAGTTATTAAATTTTAAAATAAATTTTAAATGGTAAAATAATAAATAAATACATTAAGTTAGTAAAAATTTTAATTAAAAAAAATTAAACTACACAAATGAAAAATTACCATTAATGCTTTTGAAACCAATAGTCCGAACAAAACAAGTATAAGTTTCAACTGAACGTATGGTACAAAGTACAAACAAAGCGTATAAATAAAATAAATAAAAAAACATCGAAAAAAAGAGCAGATGAGCATCAATCGTCAAGTGGCATATCATGAGAATCATCAGCCGCAACATCAAGATCAGTATCATATGGGCCATCATCATCGGCAATCACCTCCTCCGTCATCGTAGTGGATGTGGATGCGACTGTAGTTTCTGTCACAGTCCCAACTTCAGCACGATCACTGATGCTAAATCTCGATTCCTCCCAATCCTTCAAACATGCCAAGGCCTCAACCATATCTGGACGTAATCTCGATCTCCTATCCGAAATCACGTTCACTGCAAGAGAAAAAGCAGACTCCGATGCTACGCTCGACACCGGAGGAGTCAGTAGATCCCGTGCCATCCTAGATAGCATGGGATAGGCAGACTCATATGATTTCCACCACTGTAATAAATCAAGATTCTTTTTGTCAGAAGGTGATAGGATTGAGCAGTAATCGGTATCTAAGTACCGAGACAGCTCGCTCCTATGTGAAGGTCCACCCCTACGTTTCACCCTCGCTAGGTTAATGGAATAATCGTCATCTCCGAACAAGGTATCAGTGTCCGTACTCACAGTCTCACCACCACCACCACCATACCTAGTATCATAGTATGTGAACACGTCTGTCAACTTCTCGTAAATGAACCCTTCAGGTGGCTCATCCAGGTTCATGCACGAGGAAATGAAAGTCAGGGTGTTTTGAACCCCTTCCACCTTAGCCCTAGGGTCCATGCATGCTGTGAGGCAATAAAGAGATGGAATGGTGGACCAGTACTTCAAGTACTTGGTCTCCATCTCTGCAACCATATGGCTAAGAGTCGGGTCCGCTCGATACTTCCTAAAAATGCTACTAATATTGCATATGCAACGAAGTGCAATGCAAGTGGTGGGCGTATAAACCGACGAACACATGTTCGTCGTGTCATAAAATATATTCAGGAATTTCATTAATGAAATTCCTGAAGCCCAGTCAGTGTCGTCAATAATAAGTTCGCCACTCTTACTATTGACGTAGTCGGATATCACGTGTTCGTATCCAACACATGATTCCAACATCAGGTACGTGTAATTCCAACGATGTCTCACATCTGATTGGAATTTCTTCTTCTTAAGATTCGCAGACAAACAGAGATTACCAAACTCTTGGAGTCTGCGAGGATTGCGAATATACTTGAGTGCATTGCGTATATTTTCCAATGCGGGGGAACACACCTTCATACCCGCTTGAACTATCAGGTTAATCACATGACACATGCATCTGACATGAAAGATCTCTCCTAAAGGTGCGTCTCTAATATTCCTAACAAACATATTGATCGCTACTCCATTATTCGCAGCATTATCGAAAGTGACACTAAAAATTTTATTTTGAATTTTATATTCCCTAAATATTTTCATCATACACTCAAAAATGGCCGGGCCATCATGAGGATGAAGAATCTCAGTGAATCCTAATATTTTTTTTATTGATTGTCCAGTTAGAATCTACATAATGACTCGTGAGACATTCATAAGAAGAATCATCGTGACATGTCCATATATCGGACGTCACGGACACCACTCCACTAAATGCCAAAAATTCCTTAATTATTTTTGTTTTTCTAACTTATATATCTTTAGTATGTCACTCCTAGATGTGGACCTAGGAATCCTACGATAGGATGGCTGAAAATAAGTCTGCATGATGTGCACTACCCTCGGATCTTCCGAAAATCTGATCGGAAGACCCATCAATGTGATGAGCCTGGCCATGCCGTCCCTACCCAACTCGCTGGAGTATACGAATGGAGTAAACTTTGAGACTGAACTCGATCCAGTCTCAAAAAATGTAGTGCCAAGTTGGGTTTGCCTAGGATATAATGGTCCATGTTTTTTGGAGCATATTTCAGCATGCCTCTTGAGGTGCCCAGTCCCACATGTACTCTTGCATGTTAAAAGTCTCATACAATATTTGCACTGTGCCATTTCAAGTTCCTCACCCCTAACATCTACTTGTGTTACGATTTTAAAATGTGTCCAAACTACAGAAGTCCTCCTAGTTTTTTGTTTTTTAGAACTTTGGGCTGAGACGACAGGAGAAACCAAAGTTTCAGGAGCCACGGACGTCTGTGTAACACTAATATTTTCATTTTCCAAATTTAAAAATGTGTTAGGTGTATTTGTCATTTTTTATTTTTCGTAAGTTTTCTAGAGAGAGAAGATTTAGAGAGAGAAAGTACAAAAAACGTAAAATATATTACCCGGTAAAAGCAATGAGGTCACTCACGTGCAAGGTGCACCGTAGAAACCTTTGATGTTCAAAACTCAAGTTGAGTTTCACGAAAATCCAAGCCGAAATCAAAATCACGAGGGCCGAGAGAGAGATGCACGGTTTATGTGAGAGAGAGAAAATATTGAGAGGTTTTATGTTTTTGAAAAACATAAATGTTATAGGGAGGGGGGTAGATTTTATAGGCTAAATAAAGTTTTTTTTTATAAAAAAAAATATTTTTTTATTATTTTTTTGAATGTTTTTAATATATTTAAGGGGCAGAATCACGAGGACCGTTGGATTCTGCCCCCTAGCCGTTGGAGGTGAATCCAAGGGCTGAAAATCGCTCAAGTTTGAATTTTTTTTTTGCCGTTGGAAATGCTTGGATCGGACTCGGGAGTCGGGTTTCGGCAGAAAAGACCGCGGGTCGGGTCTGTTTGGACCCGACCCGCGGTCTTTTTACTGGGGGGGGTGGCCCGGATGAGTCACGACTCACAAGGCGTGAGCCGTGAGTCGTGAGTCACGACTCATGCCACGGCACGCGTGGCACGCCGCCAGTGCCACGCGTGCCCGCGTGAACCGGCACGGGATGGACCCGTGCCGGCGTGCCGGGCCCGGCACGGCACGTGATTTTCTTCACCCGGGCATGGCACGGGCCGGCCCGGGCACGACCGAACCGTGCCGTGCCTCGTGCCGGGCCGGCCCGGCCCGGCACGTTTGACACCTCTAGAAACATGTCAAGCCCTTAATAAGGACAAAAGTCAAGTTATGTTGGCAAAAAAATCCTTCTGAAAAGTGGTAAAAAAAATTAAAAACATAACGGGTTTTAAACATAAAAAAGATGCTTTAGTATATTTAGGTTGTCCGATATACGAAGGAATGCTAAAAGAGAAGTATCTAACCCCTTTACATGATAAAATGAGAAGGAAAATAGCTGGTTGAAAAGTAGATCTATTAGGATTTGGTGGGAGGATTACATTAATCTCCCATGTTCTTCAAAGTACACTGGTACATATTATATCAGTCATACATCCACCTAAGAAATTCACAAATAAACTAGAAATGGAAATGGCAAATTTTTTATGGGGTAAAAAAAATAGAAAGCAAAAAATTCACTGGAAAAATTGGAAAGACATCTGTTATCCAAAAGCGGAAGCGGGGTTAGGCTTCATTAATTTACAGGACATGGTGGCTGCCTGGGACTGCAAAGGTTGGTTGAGGATAAAAGAAAATGATTCCCCCTGGGCAAAATATATGCGAGCAAAATATCTAGAACAAGAACACAATCGCGTTAAGCAGAAATCAAATAACTGGAAAGCATTAGAAAAACAAAAGGAAATAGTAGATGCCCATTCATTACTGAAAAAATCGGGATGGAAATGGACCCTTAATCCACAAGGTAATTTTACGTTAAAGTCAGCAAAAGAATTGATAAGAAGGAAAAAACCCGTGCAATCTTTATTTAAATTGGCCTGGAAAGCAGGTATTCCATAGAAAATGTGCTCGCTGGCATGGAAAGTTCTGGTGAATGCACTGCCAGTGGATACTAATGTGAAAAGAAAATGTGTTAAAATGGCCTCCAGATGTGAATGTTGCTTTGCAGAAGAATAATCAATGGATCATCTATTCACAAGTGAAAGAATCGCTGTAGTAGTCTGGAGGGAATCGGGAGACCTGATACAAATAAGTAAAAAAGACGTTAGAATAATTGATAGAATTAAGAATTGGGAGAATATAAACTCTAGCAGTTATATCAAAATTGGCTCACTCAGAATCTACCTCATATAGTAATATGGTGCCTATGGAAAGCTCGTAATAAGAATAAATTTGAGGGTATAAGAATGAATTCAAATGAAATTATAAAAGATATTATTAAAGAAATTAGGAATATATCAAGTATAAACCCTATAAAGGTTGATGGTTCTTGTTTAAATAAGGTAGCTGGAATGTTCTGGGGCCTCGCTATCACATATACGAAACAGGGATGGGTAAAAAGTATAAGTTGGAATAGGCCTCCAGAAGGTAAAATATCACTTAACACGGATGGTAGCTTCAATAGGGACACTGGTATAGCAGGTGGAGGGGGGGTAATAAGGGATTCAAATGGGTATATGATAAAAGCATTTACATCAGCTACAGAAGCATTCTCAGCTCTCCACTCGGAGATAAAAGCTTTAAATATAGGATTAAATGTCTGTATAAAGTTAGATTTAAAAAATATACAAATTCAAGTAGACTCCATACTTTTGGTAGATTTAGTAAGTGGAAAAATAATTCTTTGGAGGTATGAGGAAGAAATGGAAATTATTTTGAACCTCATTAAATTGCTTAATGCATCAATCTTACATATATATAGAGAAGCCAATACTTTGGCGGATAGCCTTGCAAGATTAGGTTCGATAAGAGGAGAACATGAATTTGATGAGGTTTCGATGCCAGAAAAACTAAAAGGAATAGTGATATTAGACAGGAAGGCGTTCCCTTATTTAAGATACAGGAAGGGTAGTATTAACAGAAAAAATAGAATATGAGAATTATAAGAATATATGCTGTTAACTGTTATGGTGTTGTGGTAGCTTCTGTGCAGGGGAATTTCTGTCTCTGCAGGTTACACGTATGTACATTATGGAGGCAAAGGTAATAGGACAAGGTAAGATAATGGTTGAAAGCATATTTTACTGTAGCTTCTTTTTTTCTAAGCAGCGAAGTTAATTGTATAAACAACCAGAAAATCCAGTAGCTGCTGGAATTTTGGAAGCTATTTTTTGTATGGTTAATTTTGCTGCTAAACTGCTAAATGTTGCTGTTTTTTTTTGTATTTTGCTTGTGTTTTTGCTGCTGTTGTTCCTTTTGTGGCTTGTGTTAATTTAGCAGTGAAGGTAATAGGACAAGGTATTGTTGCTTGTGGCTATTGTTCCTTATGTGTTTTTGCTACTGTTCCTCGTTTCCCTTTGTGTTTTTGGCTTCTGTTTTTTGTGAAATTGCAGATTATATATATAGTGCTCTCGAAAAGAACACATAATAATAAGTTGATTTGTCAATGGTTTGCTTGCTACTTCCCAAGTTGGAAGTTTCTAGTGGCAGATAAACAAGTTACATTCTCGGATGATTCACCTGGCCCTGTGGGTGATTAGCAGACTTGCAGAGGATCCATAGAACACATACATCACCCTGGTTCGGAGGGGTGTTTAATGATGGATTTATCTGATAGGGTCTGGTTTATTAAGTGAATTTACCCATAGTTTATTGAGTTTGAGTTATGCAGAAAAATTTTAGGCTCTGCTATAGCTCGTGAAAAGCTGAAAAAGACAGAACATTTCTAATAAAAAAGGCGCGACAAAGGAAACAAGAGTGAATGGAATTCTTGACCACTGGAGCGTGAAAAAAAGAAGAAGGAAGATGGTCGATGAACCCATGGGAATGATGCGAACAAAAGGAATCGGGACACGGGGAAGACGGGAAGTCAGATGATGAGTTGAAGAATGAGGAATCGGGAAGTCAGATGATGAGTTGAAGAATGAGGAATCGGGACACGGGGAAGATGAGAAGTCAGATGATGAGCACAGGAAACGTGGATCATAGAAACACAAGGGGCCGAACAATAAATAATTAAAAATAAAAGAGAAGATGGGCCGAAAATAGAGGTCAATCAAGTGGCTAGACAAAGCAGAACAAAGCAAGCCAAAGCTCCAGCTTATTCTAGTTGAAATCTAGTTTATAAAATGAATAAATGCTATATTTGATAAAGATATTTAAGATCCAATATGTTAGCTTGTAAGTTTAAGGTTTAAGATGGGTGTAAGAGGGCAAAGGGTAGATGTAGGTTATAAAAATGGTATTCCTCTGCCAAAAGAGAGGGTTATTAATAATAAAACAAATTTTATAAAAAAAAAGATAGACAGTTCGATAGATATACATATAAATAGATAGATAAACAAATATATAGATAAATAGACAAACAGATAGATAGGAAAAAATATAGATAGATAGTTAGATAAAAAATTGTCATATAGATAGATTTTTAGACATATATATAGATATATAGCTGTATATATATAGATAGATATACAAATAGATATATAGATAATTATATAGATAGACACATAGATAGACAGATAGACAGATAGACAGATAGATAAATAGATAGATAGATAGACAGACAGATAGATAGATAGACAGATTGATTATTAGAAATATAGATATATAGATAAATAGATAGTTAAATAAATAGACAATTAGGTAGACATAAATATAGACAGACAGATAGATTGAATGAAAGATATACACATAGATAGACATAGAGATACACAGATATATAGAGAGATATATATATACATAGATAGTAAGATAGATAGAAATATAGACATACAGATAGATAGACATATAAATAAATAAATATATATATATATATATATATATATATATATATATATATATACATATATATATAGACAAACAGATATAGAGACAAATAGATAGAAAGATAGATATAGAAATTGAAAGATTGATAGATAGATTGATAGATAGATATGAAGATATATAGATAGACTTATCAACATATTATTAGATAGATATTTGGATAGATAGATAAACAGTTAGATAGAGAGATATAATGACATTTAGAAAGATCGAAAGATATATAGATAGATAGATAGATAATTAGACAAATAGATAGATAGATAGAAAGACAGATAGATACATAGAAAGATAGATAGTTAGGTAGACATATAGATAGATAGATATATATATATATACAGATAGATAGTCAGGGATATAAAGAGATAGATAGATAGATAGACAAATAGATACACAGATAGATAGAAAGATAGATAGGCAGAAGATAGATAAATAGTCAGATAGATAGATAGACACAGATATACAGATATATAGGTAAAAAGATAGAAAAATAGATAAATAGATATAAAGATAGATGGATGGATATATAAACATATAGAGAGACAAATAGATAGACAAATAGTTAGAAAGTTATATAGATAAAGATATAGAAAGATAAATGGATAGACACATTGATAAACATATAGAAAGATAGATAGATAGATAAACAAATAGATAGACATATAGATAGATAGTTAGATAGATAGACATATAAATAGATAGATGGAGAGAGAGATAGATAGACAAATATATAGATAAATAGACAGACAGACAGATAGACAAAAATATAGATAGATAGATAGATAGATAGAAAAATAGTCATTTAGATAGATTTATTGATAGATATATAGATATATATCTATATATACAGATTGATATACAAATAGATATATAGATAGATATATTAATAATTATATAGATAGATTCATAGATAGATAGATAGATAGCCAAATTGATATACATATAGATAAATAGATAGGTAGATAGATAAAATGATAGATAAATAGAAACAAAGATAGATAGATAGATAGATAGAAAGATAGATAGGCAGAAGATAGATAGATAGTCAGATAGATAGATAGAAAGATAGATAGGCAGAAGATAGATAGATAGTCAGATAGATAGATAGACACATAGATATACAGATATATAGTAAAAGGATAGAAAATTAGATAAACATATATAAAGATAGATGGATAGATAGATAAACATATAGATAGACAAATATTTAGAAAGTTATATAGATAAAGATATAGAAAGATAAATGGATAGACAGATTGATAACATATAGAAAGATAGATAGATAGATAGAAAGATAAACAAATAGATAGACATATAGATAGATAGTTAGAAAGATAGACATATAAATAGATAGATAGAGAGAGATAGATAGATAAATATATAGATAAATAACCAAACAGACAGATAGACAAAAATATGATAGATAGATAGAAAAATAGTCATAGCTAGATTTATTGATAGATATATAGATATATATCTATATATATAGATTGATATACAATAGATATATAGATATATATTAATAATTATATAGATAGATTCATAGATAGATAGATACCCAAATTGATATACATCTAGATAGATAGATAGATAGATAAAATGATAGATATAATGAAACATAGATAGATAGATAGGCCATATATATATATATATACAGATAAATAGATACATAGATGAACCTATTGATAGAAAGATCGATTTACAAATAGATAGATAGATAGATATATTGATAAACATATTGATAGACAGCAAGAATGATATATAGATAGATAAATAAATAAATAAATAAATAGATCGATATACAACTATATATAGAGATAGATAGATAAATAGACATATAGATAGACAGATATATAGACAGATTGATAGTAATATAAATAAATAGATATATAGACAAATAGATAAACATATAGATATATAGATAGATAGATAGATCATTTGATAGATAGATACATACATAGATTGGTAGACATATATACTGATAGATAGATATACAGATAAATAGATAGACATATAGATAGATAAATAAATAAACATATATATATATATATATACATAAATAGAAAAATAGATAGATATATTGAAATAGAGATAGACAAATATATAAATTTGATTGATATATAGACAAATAGGCAAATACACAAACATATATATAAATAGATAGATAGAAAGAAATATAGATAGATAGATAAAAAGATAAATAGATATATATATATTTATAGATATACACAGATAAATAGATAGACAGTAGATAGATACGTAGATAAAAAGAAAGAAAGATATATACATAGATAGATTAATACATAGAAAAATACATAGATAGATATACAAATATATATATATATATATATATATAATTATATATATATATATACACAAATATATAGATACAGAGATTAGTAAACAAATAGACAAATAGATAGGCAAACATATCGACAGATAGACAGAAAGATATACATATAGACAAATACATAGAAAGATAGATTATATATATTTATATATATATATATATGTAGATATATAGATAATAGATAGAAAGAT
>JAREIK010002168.1:192054-215740 GCA_029783825.1 Sapria himalayana | reverse complement strand
TTTATCATTTTCTTTCTATTATTCTTCATAGCTCTACTCTTCTCTTCTTCTTTTTTCCTTTTAATAATATCTTTTTCCTACTTTACCTCTTCTTCTTCTTTTTTATTTCTATTATTATTATTATTTTTTTTATTATTCTAATTCTTATTCTAATTCTCATATATTCTTTTATATTTCTTTTTTTCATTCATTTTTTCTTCTTTTTCTTCTTCTTCATCTTCTTCAACTTCTTCTTTCACTTCTTGTTATTCTTCATCTTTCTTTATATTCTTTTTCATTTCTCCTCTTCTCTTCTTCTTCATCTTTATCTTTTTATTTTTCCTTATTCTTCCTCTTGATCATCTATTTTATTTCTATTCTTCATCTTCTTATTTTTTTATCTTTTTGTGTATGTTTTTGTCATTCTTCTTTTTCTTCATTTTCTTTTTCCTTTTATTCCCTCCTTCTTCTAATCTTAATTTTTTTATTCTTATTCTTCCGCTTATTCTTCATCTTCATCTCCTATTTTTTCATTTTTTTATATTCTTTCACTTTTTATTCTTCTCTCTTCTCTTACACTTCCCCTTATTCTTCATCTTCTTTGTCTTTTTTCTTGTTCTTTTTTTTTTTCTTCTTTCACTTCTACCAATTTTTCATATTTCATGATCTTTGTTCTACTTCTTCATCTTCTTATTATTGTTCTCATCCTTTTTGTTCTTCTTCTTCTTTCTCTTCTTCTGTTCCTCTCCATTTCTTTCCTCTTCCTTGTCTTCTTGTTCTTTTCTTCATCTTCTTCCTTTCTTCTCCTTCTTATTCTTCTCTTTTTTCTTATTCTACTTCATTTCCTCTTCCTCTTCTTCGTCTTCTTTATTCCTAATCTTATTTTTTATCTCCCTCTTCTTCCTATCCATCATTTTCCTTCTTATTCCTCTTATTCTTACATGTTCTCCTTCTTTATCTTCAGCTGCTTCTTATTCCCTTCTTTTCTTTTTTTTTGCTTTTTTTAACTATAATTCCACATTTTTTTCCTCTTCTTCTTCTACAACTTTGTTTATAATATATTCTTCCAATATTCTAACTTCATCTGACTACTTTTTGTTCTACATCTTCCTCTTCTTGTTTATATTTGTCCTTCTCTACTACTTCTTCTTGTTCTTCTTTTTCTCCTTCTTTCTTTCTCTCTTCTTCTTCTTCTCTTCTTCTCTTTTTTATTCTTCTCCTCCTCTTCCTCCTCCTACTCATCCCTCTTCCTCTTCTTCTTCTTTTCTCTTCTTATTCCTCCTATTCATCTTTTTATTCTCTTCTTCTTCATTATTCCTCTTCTTCTTCATCATTTTCCTATTATTCTTTGTATTTTTATTCTTCTTTGCCATTTTATTTTTATTTTATTTTACTTATTCTTCTTTTTCTTCCACTTCAAATTATTCATTCTCTTCCTCAGCATCATCAGCATCATCCTTATCATCATCAGCAACTTCTTCTTCTTATTCTTTCAATATTCCTCTTTTTTTATTCTTCTTATTCTACCTCTTCTTCGCCTTTTCTTATTTTACCACGTATTCTCCTTCTTCTTATTTATCTCCTCCTATCCTCCTCCCTCTTCTTCCATTTTTCTTCTTCTTTTACTTCTTCCACATTTCTTCAATCTTCTTCTTCTTCTTCTTTTTCTCCTCATCCTCCTCATCTCTTCTTTTTCTTAATATTCTTCTTCCTCTTATTCTTCTTATTCTTTATTGCACTTATTTTCTTCTTCTTTTTCTTCTTCTTCTTCATCTTCTTATTTTCTTCCTCATCTTTTGTTCTTCTTATTGTTCTTCTTTAGTTTCTTTTTCTTCTATTTATTCTTTTTCCTCTACTTCTTATTCTTTTTTTCTTTTTCTTCTCATTCTTATTCTTATTCTTCTTCTCCTTCGTATCCTTCTTCTTCTTCCTACTTCTTTTTATTCTTCTTCTCCTTGTTCTTCTTCCTCATCATCATCATTCATCATCATCATCATCATCATCATCTTCTTCTTCTTCTTCTTCTTCTTTCTCTTCAACATTTTCTTCTTCCATTTCTTCATCTTCTTCATTTTCCTTTTTTCTATCTCTTCCTCTTCCTCTTCTTCTTCTTCTTCTTATTCTTCTTCTCATCCGTCCTCTTCCACTTCTTCTTCTACTTCTTCTTCATATTTTTCATCTTATTCATCTTCCTCTTCTTTTTCATCTACTTCTTTCTCTTTTTCTTACACATTTCTCCTAGTGTTCACTTTTATTCTTCTTTTTTTTTTCTTTACTTATTCCTTTTCCTCTTCTTATTGATTTCTTCTTTTTATTCTTCATATTCTTCTTTTAATTCTTTTATTTTTTATCTTTTTCATCATCATTTTTTCCTTCCTATTCTTCTTTCTCATCTTCAACATGTCATTATTATTCTTATTCTTTTATTCTTCTTCCTCTTCTTCTTTTTCTTCTTTTTATGTTCTATTTCTTCTTTCTTTCTTAATTTTTTTATTATTTATTTTATGTTATTCTTATCTTCTTCTTCTCTTCTTCTTTTTTATTTCCTATTTTATTTCTTCTTCAGCAACTTCTTTTTCTTTCACCACTTCATCTTCATCTTCTTTATTTCTAGTTTTTTTTCTCCTTCTTCTTCATTTTCTTCCTCTTCTTCATCTTCATCTTCTAATTCTTTTTCTTTTTATTTTTTATCTTCTTATTATTTTTCTTCTACTTCCTCTTCATTGTCTCATTCTTCTTCTTCTTGTTCTTCTTGTTCTTATTCTTTTTCTTCTTCCTCATCCTCATCTTATTCCCATATTAATATTCTTCTTCTTCTTATTCTTCTTCTTCCACTTCTTCTTCTTCTACATCTCCATTATGATCATTTCTTCTTATTCTACTTTTTCTTTTCACATTCATATTCTTCTTATTCTTTTTCATCATCTTTAATTTATTTTTACTTTTCTATTTCTTCTTCTTCTTCTCCTTCTTCTCCTTCTTGTTTTACTTCTTCTACTACTACTTCTTCTTCTTCTTCTTCTTCTTCTTATTCTTCTCCTTCTTCTTGTTCTTGTTCTTCTCCTTCTTCTTGTTCTTGTTCTTCTCATTCTTTTTCTTCTACTTCTTCTTTTTCTTATTCTTATTGTTCTCCTCCTCCATTTTCTTCTTCTTCTTCTTCTTTTATTCCTCCTTTTTCTTCCCCTACTTTATTTCCATTTACTTCTATTTCTTCTTATTATTTTTCATCCTCTTCTTCATTTTAATTTTCTATTTTTATCCCTTCTTCTTCTTATTTGTCTTTTTATTCTTATTTTTTTCTTCCTTTTCTTCGTCCTCTTCTTGGTCTTCTTCTTCTTCCTCATTATCTTCCTCATCTTGGTTTTCTTATTCTTCTTTTTTCATTCTTCTTCCTCTACTTTTTATTCTATTTTCTATTCTTCTTCCTCTACTCTTTATTCTAGTTTCTATCATTCTTCATCTTTTTCCTCTTCTTTTTCTTCTTCTTCATCTTCCTCTTCCTCATCAACTTATTCTTCAACTTGTTCCTCTTCCTCTTCTTCTTCCTCTTCTTGTTCCTCTTCTTCAACATCTTCTTCTTTATTTTTCTTTTCTTTTTTTTTTCTTCTTCTTCTTCTATTTCCTCTTTTTCTTCATCTTCTTTTCTTTTTTTTTCTTCTTCTTCGACTTCTTCTTCATCTTCTTTTTCCTCTTCCTCCTCCTTTTCCATTTCTTCTTCCTTCTTTTCCTCTTCCGCTTCTTTTTCTTCCTAACCCACTTCATATTTGACTTCTTCCACTTATTTTTATTTTTCTTTTCTTTATCTTCTTCCTCTTCCTCTTCTTTTTCTTCTTCTTTTTCTTCCTCTTATTCATCTTATTTTTATTATTATTATTCTTCTTCTCCTTCTTTTTAATTTTTTTTTCTTCTCCTTCTTATTCTCCACCTTCTTCTTCTTTTTCTTCTCATTCTTCTTTTTCATCTTGTTCTTTTTTTATTCTTATTATTCTTATTCTTATTATCATTCTTTTTCTTAATCTTTTTCTCATCTTTCTTCTTCTTCTCCTCATTCTTCTCCTTCTTCTTTTTGATTTTCTTAATTTCCTACTTCTTCTTCATTTTCTTCTTTCCTTCTTTTTATTGTTTTTCTCCTTCTTTTTCATCTTATTCTTAATCTTCTTCATTCTTTTTCTTTTTGTTCTTTTACTTATCCATCTTCTTCTTTTTCACCTTCTTCATTTCTACTTCTTTCTACTTCCTTTTCTTGTTCTTTATTATTACCATCATCTTCTTCTTATTCTTCTTCTTTGTCCTCTTTTTTTTCTTCTTCTTCTTTTTTTTCTTCTTCATTGTCTTCTTCTTTTTTTTCCTCTTCATTGTCTTCTTCTTTTTTTTCATCATCTTCTTCTTTTTTATCATCATCATCTTCTTCGTCTTCTTTTTCTTCGTCGTCTTCTTCTTCTTCTTTTTCTTCTTCAACCTTTTCTTTTCCATTTTTTTCTTTTTCTTCCTCTTCTTCTTCTTCTTCACCTTCTTCTCCTTCTTCTTATTCTTATTCTTATTCTTCTTCTCTTTCTTTTTCTAATTCTCCTTCTCCTTCTTCTTTTTCTTTTTTTCATCATCATCTTCTTCTTATTCTCCTTCTTCTCCCGCTTTCTTCTTCTCCTCCTCCTCCTCCTCCTCCTTCTTATTCATCTTCTTTTTTTTTTTCTTCTTATTCTCTATCTTCTTGAATTCTTCTTCTTATTTTTCTTCTCCTTATCCTCCTCTTCTTTTTCTTCATCTGCTTATCCCTTTTCTCTTCCTTTTTTTCTTCCCTTTCTTATTCTTTTTCTTATCCTACTACTTTATCTTCTTGTGCTTCCTCTGTTCCTTCTTCTACTTCTCCTACTCTTTCTTCTACTACTTTTTCTTAATCTACTCATCCTCTTCTTCTTTTTCTCCATCTTCTTCTTATTCTTCTTCTCCATCTTCTTCTTCTTCTTCTTCTTCATCTTTCTATTCTTCTTCTTCTTCTTCTTCTTCCTCTTTCTATTATTCTTCTTCTTCTTACTCTTCATCATCATCTTCTTCTTCTCCTATTCCTCCTCCTCCTCATCCTCTCTCTCCTTTTTTTTATTTTCCTTCTTTGGCTTCTTCTCATTCTTCTTCTTCTTCTTCTTCTTCTTCTTTTTTTCTTCTTTATAAAGTTGTGTTTTATTAATTAAAACTCTCTCTATTTTTTTGGATGAATACCTTTCTTACAATATCTCTATCTTTAAACATTTCTTATACATGGCTTTCTCAAAATATAATAGAAAAGAAATACAAATTCTTTACATGCTCTAGCTAATTCTGTCTAAAGCTTTTATTTTTTGTTAGTTGGTTTACTTAGGCTTTTAACAACTTTCTTAGCCCCCTTTTTTTTAAATAATTTTTTTTATTTTTTGTCTGAATCATTCATCCTTCAGTCCACTTTGATAATCCTCTCGGTGTTAGGACTTGATCTTAGTTGCTCCTTTAGATATTAATTATGTCGATCTCACATTTCTATCATTTACTTTCAATGTGCTTTCTGCCGGTGCCTTCTTTTCTATCTTCATTTTATGCACTTTTCTCTCTTGTTAAACTTGATTTTCTGTTATCCTTCTTCTCTTGTTATTTGTTCCTCACATCTACATTGAGAGTGTTATTAATAATGCTATAGGTCTATCGTATGGACATGGTATTTTGACAATTTGTGAGAAATAATTATTATTATGATTTGCATGTTTATTATATATTAAGATTAGTATAAAGTTTGATTGATATTCATAAGATGAATATGTGTCTGAGATACAAATCAAATTTATATCTATTTGTTGAGAACATATATTGGACAGATCCATCTTGAGATTAATACATAGATCAAAGCCATAAGTCTTGTTATTAAATCCTTTGATATGAGATTGCTATTGTTCTCAATATAAAGAATATTATGTTTTGATATAATCAAACGTTGTCTTTAATCAGATGACAATAAAGGTTATACTTGAACATAATGAGAATTATATAGTGAGAGATGAGTAATTAAGATAGAATTTGTCCCTCCTATTTAAAGAGAGATATCTCTAGCTCCCCTCAACAATTGAGACTGAGAAATACATGGTCGTGCTCCAATGAATTGATGGAGATCAATATCATATGTTTAATCAATCAAACTGGGTTTCAAGTAATTAAAGATAGAATGATATATGGTTGACTTTGTCAATGCCTTATATTCTATCAAAATATCATGAGATAAAAAGATTATGTCATTAGCTATATTAAGGTTGTCTCACATCATGAGCTTTTCATTTAACTTGGGTAGTCATAATGTCTTGCTAAAGGCCACTAATGACTTGTAGGATCAAAATGTGATTTAGGCCTACTACCAATGTTAATTGAATCTATAGGGTTGCACATTATAATCGAATCATAATGGTTATAGTTTTTCACTCTCTGTAGTAATTTATAATGATGAGATTATTTTAAATCACAAATAATAATTAGTTATTATTTCAATTTAAAAATAATTTTGAGAAAGTTTAAATTCATGATTTAAATAAATAATTAATTTGTTACATTAAACTTAAGTTTTAATGAATAATTTAATTTAAAATGAGTTTTTTAAGATTTGAATTTCAGTTGTTATTATTTAAAAGAGTTTTAACTATATAATTAAATTCATTTATGACTAAAACCCTAGCAAACTTGTTTATATATATGTGAGACATATTTGATGCAAGTAGTCATCATTTATAAAATAGAGAGAAACCCTTTCATTTTGAGAAGATGAATCTGAACTATCATTCAACAAGATAGTTCATTATTTGTTCATGTGTGGATACTTGTAAAGGGTGGTCATTTTTTAGAAAGACAACACAGTTGGAGATCCGAATAAACCAAGACGCACACTTTGAAGGCTTGAGGAATCGATCTATAAGAGTTAAGTTTTGTTTATCATTCCTTCATGTTTTTATGAAATGCATGTAATTCTTGGTGGGTTAAGGGATAAAAATTATAAATTCCATTGTATTAATGTTCCAATTATATTAGATTTTCTGCTTGAAACCCCAACAGAAAGAACTCCAAAAAAAGCACATAACAATATCTAAGACTCTTTCCTTCCTTTCTCTTATACCCTTTCCCCCTTTATCTATTCCCTTTTTTATTATTCATACAATCCTCAACCTGACCTCTATGAATGTTAATGACCCTAATCTAATGTTTTGTATGCTATTCTTTATAGATAAATCCCCAGCTTGGTTCTTCTTTCTCTTTTTATCCTGCCCTTCCAACCTCTTTGTGTTATCTTTGATACTAGATCTCCTAGGGGACTGTGTCCCCTCTAATCTATTTACTTCTTTCTTAGTGTGTCTCTTCTGCACCAATGATGTGTCCCCTCTTTACTTTCTTCCTGCATTGACACAAAAAATATAACTTACTCCTTACCACAGCATAACCATAGTCCCCCCTACCATTTTTCCTTTTGTCCCTTCCATCAATTTTATTACATACAGACAAAAAAAAATAAACAAAATATCTTTCAAGATATTCCTATTTCTCTAGGGTCTCTCCATCTTAATCCATGTGGCTTTGGCTGCTCCAATGTCTATCTTTGGTAGCTCCACTACTATATTATTTCCATGCTATTTGGCTGCTCTTGTGATTTCATGGTATTCATACTTTCCATGCCCCTCTTTAGTAGCTCTTTTGCCTCTTTTTTGAAATCATTATTTTTTACAGCCCCTACAAAATTTGAACCAACCACAACACACACACACACACACACACACACACACATATTTATATAATGGCCTCCTTCCCTACCCCTCTTTTTCCCCCTTTATAATTTAATGCCAAGTTTACCCTTAGCTTTTGTAGTGCTTGTCCTTTTTTGTGATTATGTTCTATCATATAACCTTTTACTAACTTTTTTTGAACCTCCTAATGTATGGATAGTCCTTGCTATCCAGCTTTATAATACCATTGTATGTGATCGGAATATTTGTTTTCTACATATTTTTGTTGCCCTTTTTTTCCCTCCCTTGCTAGCTTGTTTGCAAGTACATTCACCTCTATATATATGTGTTTGTTTGAGCCGTTAAAGACCCTAACAAACTGAAAAATATTTTCCATCTCCTCTTCATATCTCCACATCGCTAACTTTTTGTTTACTAAGTCTACCACTATTTTAGAATCCACCTGAATATGTATATCCTCGACCTTTCTTCTTCACATGCTAGCCATCATTCTCTAAGTGCTCGGTTCTCTGCATGGAATGTGGAGGAAGCTTTGTAGCTCATTGTGAAAGCTAAGATTAGCTTGCCTTCTGAGTCTCTTATGGCTCCTCTTTCCTCTGTTGCTCCCATGTCCATATCAAAGCTCCCATCTATGTTTAGAGTCAAGTTCTGAGTCTCTTATGTATACTACCTAATCATACAACATTGTTTGTTCCACCATGAGCCTCCAAATACTCATTGTACCCCTTTCTGACTCGTAGTTTTAAATTTTTACAAGGCAAGATTCTGATATTCTTTCTGCTTCTACTTTTATATCTTTCTAAATGTCCTACACACACATTCTACTTTTTTTAATCAATTTATAAAAGCTACAGGTTGTTTGTGCTTTGCTCCATTTATGAAGTCTAGCTTTTAGTTGGAGACATCTATTTTTTATTTGCATTTCTATTTTTAGCTTTTGATAGATTTTCGCTACTAATTTTTCTTGCGAGAGCAGATGATCTAAGGATTCTAGCTCCTCTAAGCAACACTCACTTCTTGAGGCTAATTGAATACCCTTTGTTGGTATGTTAGAGTCTATCGGGATGATATTTGAAAGAACTATCCACATGAATGTTCTCATTTTTTGAGAATTCTCATTATCACAAGCCCATTTAAATAAGGCTTATGCAATTTTCCTACTTATCACCTCATTTTTGTCCGACTTAAGTGTAAATGCTCCATCCACGTTGAGAGTCCACTTCCAACCACTTCTAGTTAATTTAGCAAGCATTTCCACCAACTCTCTTTGCTTAAGGATTTGTTTCTAGACCTAAGAATCCTTGCCCTGTTTCTTTTCTCTATTAATATTATTATCGATACAATATTTTTTCCTCATAAATTCTACCCATAAACTATCAATTTTTTAGTCTCCACCATCATTTGCATGCCCATACTTTGGCTAACTCATTTAAGTTGGTAAATCCTAGCCCTTCCTCCTCTTTCTGATGACATAAGTTATTCCAAGTATAATGCCCATATTTTTTCTAGTGCATCTTGTATTTGCCCTCTTTTTTTCCCCATAAAAAGTTAGTAAGCTTATTTTCTATTTTTTTTATAAGTGTTTTAGAAGGGTGAATAATTATTAAATTATGCATCAGTGTACTTAGCAGCATATGTGTTATTAATGTTATTCTCCTTCCCATACTTAGCATTTCTTTTTTCCATCCTATTATCTTCTTTCTTAGTTTGTCTAACAAGAAATCCAAGTATTCAACATTTAGTCTATCTTCATATATTGGGTTGCCCAAATATATTATTGCTCCTTTTTTATATGTGAATTAGGTTATGTTTTTAATTGTATGATCCAGACTTGTTGGAGCTTTAAAGGCAACAAAATATTGGCATTATATTTAGTTAAGCTTCTATCCCATTTCATCTTCCATGATCTATAGCACAATCATCATACTAATTAATGATTTACTACTACCATTCCTAAAAATAATGATATCATCCACATATGCTAGACACCCCATGAGCGAGGAGTTTTTAGGCTACCTGAAGGTTCCCATGCTATCTTTTCGCATCCTCTCCTTTATGTTACCTATTAGTAGTTCTCCTTAAAAATTGAGGGTGAGAAGGTATCTCCTTGTCTTTATCATCTTACCAGTTTAATCTTTTCTCTAAGCTCTCCATTTATAAGAATTTTCACCAATGTACTTGATACGCACCTATATATCAAGTCAATCCAGGCTTAGATAAAGCCCATTTTTCTTATTGTATAATAAAGAATGTCTCATTTAACCCTATCAAAAGCTTTGATAGGTCCAATTGTATTAACACATTGTGCCCTCTAGCTTTTGTTCCCAATTCTCTAATCATTTCTTTGGCCAGACTAATATTTTCCATTATTAATTTATTTTTTTCATAAATATGCTTGATCTTTTGAAATGATTTTAGGAAGAATATTAGTCATTCTATTTTGTAATATTTTAGCTAAGATTTTATATATTAAGTTACACAAGCTAATCGGTCTTTAATCCTCTCCTTTTTGGGAATTCTCAATTTTAAGAATGAGAACTATATAATAGTTTTTCCATTTCTTACCTATATCTGTGCCTTAGAAGATCCATGATAAAGATTTTAAAAGATCTTATCTTATGATATACCAACATGCTTGAAAGAATTCATTATTCCATCTATCTAGACCTTTTGCATTATTCTTGCCCATGTTAAAGATAGTTACTTTTAGCTCTTCTTCTACTGGGAATGCCATGGACATATTATTTTTCTTCTCTGTGATTTTTCTTTCTATATTTTGCATAAGACTATTTCACTTATGCCTTCCTTCTCCACATAATTGATTTTTGAAAAATTTTTCGAAATATGTTTTTGTCTTTCTCTTTGTCTACCCATTCCCTTAAACAATTTCACCCTTTATTTTGTGTTTTTGGTTTTTCACCTTTGTTATTGTTTGAAAAAACTTAGTGTTTTTCTCTCCTTTTTTAGCTATTTTATTTTTACTTTTTGTTTCCAACAAACTTTTTCCATGTAGAGTTTTAATATGCATTCTACTTGTACTTTGTTTAATGCACTCCTCCTATCTTCACTTTGAGTGTTTTGATATTCCAATTCTCATTTTTCTACTGTTGCTTCTGCCTCTTTTATATTTTTGTTAATGTTTCCAAACTTTTCTTTATCCATTTTTTAGGCAAGCTTTTAGCCTGCTTAGTTTTAGGTTAAGGATTTGTGCAGATTGCCTGTAGTTTCTGGTCCTCAGGCTTCCTTAACCATGTCCTCAAAGCCAGCATGTAAGCACCACATATTTTGAAATTTAAACATACTCTCTTTGAATCAAACCTTGTTTATAGTTATTAGTAAAGGGTTGTGATCCGGGTAGGTTCTATTTAGATATTTTACTCATGTGGAGCCAAACCATTCTACCCATATAACATTGTGCAAGACCATATCTAGTCTTGCCCATATTATGCCTCTATTTTTTAGTTAATACACCAAGTAAATTCCAATCCTAAGAAGTTTACCTACATTAAGTTTGACTTGGTTATTATTTCATTAAACTGGAGATTTGCCTTCATATTAGGCGACCTTTCTCCTTTCTTTTCCTTAGCATTTCTTGTGACATTAAAATCACCTCCTATAATCCATGGCTTATTCTTCCCTACTACTTTCTCCATTTCCTTCCATAGATCTTTTCTTTCTTCCTTAAAGTTTTTTTTATAGACCACCGATATGATTTCCTTCTCTTATTTTCCTAAACTAAAGTTAATCATTTGTTCTGTTTCCTCTAAGATAGATATTCAAATTACTCTTCGACAAAAGCCATATCTTGTCATGGTGATTTCAGAAGCCATTTTTGAACATGAGAATATTTTATATTTCTTTAGCTGATCCCTCTTTTTCATTGGTTCAGCTAGCATTATTAAACGAGTTTTAAACATATAGTTAGTTTTCTTTAGCCTGTTTATAGTGGGTGAGTTTGCCACTCCCTTAATGTTCCAATATAGGTAATTATACTTTATTGGCGGATTTAGCTTGCACTTTTGTAGTGCACTTAAAATCATATATCATATATAATATTTTTTCATATTTCTAGGTTTTTTAAGCTAACTTAGATCCTCTACCCTCTCTCTTTTCCATTCTCTCCCTATTTGTATCGCCATCATCTTTATCTCCTCCATTGCCCGCTCTCTATCTCCTTTTTTATTTCTACACTTTTCTACCTCTATGTCATCAGCCTAACTTCTTCCTCGCTCATGTTGACAGGTATACAACTTATAGCCTCAGAATCATCTTATGAATTACTCTCTATAGCCACTACCCAACTCCATTCTTTCTCTCTTCTCTTATGGACAACTTGTCCTACTTTGTTTTTTCTCCTCTTTGTGATTTCTTCCAGCCTAATTATCATTTGATGCCTCTTTATTTTTTTATAGGCCATCTCCTGCCTTCCTCTCTCCTTCTTTATGTTGTATTTATTTCCCTATCTTTTCCCCTTGTCCTCACTAAATTGTTCCACTTCCACCCCCATTTGGGATGTTTTTTTCTGATATTTAACTAACACTCTCCCCCCTACTACCTCAAAGCACTTTTCTATACTATGTCCTTCTTCTTTCTTCCTCTTTCTCACAAAGCACTTTTCTATACTATGCCTAAGTTTTTTGCATTTCGAGTAGTAAGTAGGTAAGTTTTCTTAAACCACTTGTTGCCAGAAACCAGACCCCTTTTAGTTCCCAATCAAGATTCTATGGGAAATGTGTTTCTATAGGTCCACCTCTATATAGACCCGAGCTACACTCGGTCTTGAAAGGGTTGTTGTAGCCTTGTTTAGTAATAGATACTACAAGAAAATATTCATTTAACTAGGGAATTTTAGCTAGGAATCAATCTCTATCTAAATTGTGAGGGATTAGCAAGGGAATAACAAGGGATTTATGTTTTTACATTGAAATAAAAAATTGCAACGGATTAGTGATGGATTAGCGACAGAATATTTTCGTAAATTCTGCTCAAGAAAAGTGAGAGAATTTAGCAATGGATTAACAATAGATTAGCGACGGAATATTTTTGTAAATTCTACTCAAAAAAAGAGGGGAATTTAGCAACGGATTAGCGATGAATTAGCGATGGAATATTTTCGTAACTTCCACTCAAGAAAAGTGGGGAATGTTGCAACGAATTAGCGATGGAATATTTTCATAAATTTCTCTTAAGAAAAGCGGGAAATTTAGCAATGGATTAGCAATGGATTAGTGATGGAATATTTTCGTAAATTTCACTCAAGAAAAGTGAATAATTTAGCAACCGATTTAGCGACGAAAAGTTTCTAACTAATAAAATATGGAATATAGCGACGGATTTAACGACCAAATTTTTCTAGCTAATAAAATCTGGAATTTAGTGATAGATTTAGCGATTGATCTTCTCTAGCTAATTACATCCATAACATAATGACAGATTTTAGTGACAGAATTCCCTAGCTAATTACACCCAAAACATAGCGATGGATTTTAGCGACAAAATTTCTATATCTAATTACATCCTGAAATATAGCTACCGACTTAGCGACATAATTTTCCTTGCTAATTATATACTAAATATAGTGTCAGATTTTAGCGATATAACTTTTCTATCCAATTACTTCATGAATATAGCGACGGATGTTAGCGACGGACTTCTCTAGCTAATTAAATCCTGAATATATCGACGGATTTAGTGACAAAACTTTTTAGCTGATTAAATCCAGAATATAGCGACGGATTTAGTGAGTGAACTTCCCTAGCTAATTAAATCCCGAACATATCGAGAGATTTAGCGACAGAATTTCTCTAGCCAATATTTAGTTATTAATTTTTTTAATTTATTATTATTTTTTATATTTTATTTAATTTTGTTTATTAAATGTATGTTAATGATCTATAGATGAGCGATCCTTAAAAGATAGATTCTCCTTGTAAAATCATAAAAAAAGGATATTATAAATAAATAATTTTAAAATATAAAAATACAAAAAAAAATTAATAAGGACTAAAATAACTATTTTTATGATGTATTAATTTTTAAAAAATTATACATAAAATTTTCTAAAATTTTTAATTAATAAACTTAAAATTTTGTATTAAAGTAATATTAAATAATTAATTCAATAAGTATTATAATTTTTTTCGATATTTTAAAATTAAATTAACACACATTAAAATTTCTACTAATATAAATGTAAATTAATTCATTATATGATAAAATAGAAAATATTTGCAAAAATATCTGAATTGATGAATAAAATAGAAAATATTAATATTATTATAAGTATACAAAAAATTTATGATTTTAGAAAACTCTTTAAAAAATAATTAATACAAAATTTGAAATTCTTGAAATATAATAAAAATATAAATTTTTTCATTAAAGTTAAAAGAAAATAAATTAATATTTAAAAATAAATACAGAGATATTTGCCCCTACTAAAATTTATAAGAATTAAACAATTGAGTAATATATTTACTATTAGCTTTTAACATTCAGTCTTTATTAAAATAATTAATATAACTTTTTTTAATTATCTTCTCACTTTAAGTAATTTTTTGAATTTAAAAATTATTAATGATATCAAATAATATGAGATTTTATGCCTTTAAAATTATTTTATATTATTTTCATAAAAATTAATATGAATTCTTAAAAATTTATAACCATAAAATATAAATTTTTATATATTTTTTAACATTAAGAGTATTTTATGAGTGACTAGAAGACAAATCACCTTTTCATGTATGTCTTATTATATGAAGTTTATTAATTTTGTAGCTATTTGATATTTTTTTAATAAGGTTAAACATATATTTTTTTTAAATTGTTTATATCTTTATTGTTTAATTAATATTATAATAAAAAATTGCAAGTTGTTTGTTTTTCATGTGTACCTTGCTACACACACATTAATTTTGTTGAAAAAATTTTGATAATAAATAAAATAAATGAGTCTTTTTGTATTATATATATATATATATATATTGTTTATTTAATTTTTTTATAATTCAAAATATAAATATGTTGGTAATATATATAATCACTTATCGAGACTCCGGAGACTACTCTAACAAGCGAAGTGCAAGTCCTCCATAATCCTCCATCTATCTCTCGACACTGACGCAACAAAACTTATTTGAAGATTAAGTGATAATTTGTTATTGATTTGAGGTATGTTTTCTACCCTAATTCTTCATCGATTATCTTAATGCAAGAGTTTGCATTTTGATTCTGTTAATTTATTTTCCGAAATTCTTCTTCTTTAATCACCATTGTATGCTTGGATTGCTTATATAAACTTATTCGTATACATATCTAATGCAATTGTGATACACTGTGTTCTCATTGTGTGGACGTTGATGGTGCATAGTAGGTATGCCGACTTTATTTCTTTTTTTTTCCACTCGACGGTAATCTGTTTTTCTTAGTTTAATCACAATGGGTGTTGGTGTTTGTGTTGGGCAGTGTGTATATAACACATAAATATATAAGTGTATTTTATTATATCTATAACTATAAAAATAGTATAGATAAACATAACTATATATAAATATAACAACATATATTTAATATACATACATACATACATATACATATATATATATATATATATATATATATATATATATATATATATATATCTATATCTATATCTATATAAATCTATCATAATTCTATATATGATACATTCAATATACATGTCGTATATTTCAAATATAATTAGTATTATACAGATAACATTATATACATATTTTACCCAAATAAAGTTATTCTGACTTTATTATAGGTATTAAATAATATATATTTGAAATTTGTAAGTCATCATTATGAAATACACGTTTAATAAATTTGTATTATGAAAATATTTATTATTCCATAGTGTCGTGCCTACCCAATAAGTATAATTAAATTAATATCTGTAAACTATATTTTATACATGGCTTTATGTATAGGGAAAAACATACACTCTTATAAAAATGTAATAGTGTATTTAATATCTATAAATTTAAAGTATAGTTACATTAATATCTATTAATGTCAAATTAATATCTGTAAACATTTATTGACCGGTTTAAAATTAGTTCAAATACAAATGTAATAGGCTTTATGTATACTGATACTAATTTACAAGACATTTAAATACATGTATATATTTGACTATACTTTAATTACTATGTTTAATTAAATGCCGCATAGGCTCCCTTATAAATACCCTAGCATTGA
Source organism: Sapria himalayana (assembly GCA_029783825.1). Classification (NCBI taxonomy): domain Eukaryota; kingdom Viridiplantae; phylum Streptophyta; class Magnoliopsida; order Malpighiales; family Rafflesiaceae; genus Sapria; species Sapria himalayana. The sequence continues at coordinate 199,793 of JAREIK010002168.1, read as the reverse complement.
CTATCAATATGATTCATACTAGATTAAAATATATAAGATATCCAGCTCATCTGACACACACACACACACACACACACACACACACACACACATGTATATATATTAAATATATGTTGTTATATTTAAATATAGTTATAATTATGTATACTATTTTTATAGTTATAGATATAGTAAAATACACTTATATACGAAATTCAAATTATATCACACATGCATATTAATGTATAGATATGTTTAAATACACTTATCGATTTGATGAACTTAAATGTATAAAGGTATATACATTTATATATAACTATATATAAATGTATTTAACAATATGTATATCAACATATTACTATATATAAATGTATTTATCTACATCAATACCTATACATAGCCATATGTCTAAATATATTTAATTACATGAAAAACTAAATATAACAACATCTCCAACATGTATAACTACATGCTTCAGAAACTTAATATCCATTCATATCATTCATCTCATTCATATATATATATATATTTTTGATATTGTATAAATCTTTAGCATTTTCCCATATATTTTAGGAACTTAAATTTAATTTTTTCAACCTTAAATGTATTTTTAATGTATTTTTATATGTTTGTATAAATCATTATGATTTAATATGTTTAGGGTTTGTATTTTTGTTTCACTTAGTATCATTAAACTAAAATTGATTTCTAATAAAATGTTTATTTGTTAAAATTCATGTTATAAATTTCAAAACAAATAACAATATGTTTGTGTAATAAATATTATAAAAAAAATTCTAAAATATATATGTGATGTAGTTTCAATTTACAAAGATAAAACTTTAAAAATAAAATTTATTTACAAAATAAAATTTTCACCTCAAAATATACAATATGTTATATTTATTATAAATAAACAATGTTTGAAATGCATATATTAATTACAAAAAAAAACTATGTCATGTATTCAATTTGACAAAAAAATTAAAAATATTTATTTAAAAAAACAAATTCATATATTTATATGGTCATTTATATATTTTGAATAAAATAAAAAAAATAATTACTTGTAGAAAATTTACTCATGTATTTATATGGTAATTTATTTTGTTTGAACATAATTATAGAAATAATTGATTTTTTACAAAACATTAAAGGCATGTATTTATAGGCACGCCATTATATTTGTTTGAATTTTAAAGTTTCTAAATATTTATTAATAACAATAAATAATAGGTAGAAATTTATCAGACTTTAATATTTTAATAAAAAAATTATATAGAAAAAAAACGATATTATCTATTTATGACCTATATTTTAATTTTCAACTTAATTGTAAAAACAACATAATTTACAAATATACCAACCTCATTTTTTATATGAGTATAATGATAGTTATTTTAATATAAATATACAAAAAACTATTTGAATAAAAAAGAAGCTCATATATTTAATTCATAATTTTATTTTATGCATTAATATGCTTCACACACACGCGCATATACAAACACACAAATATTTATTTTAAATATAAAAATTTACAATATTTTATAAATTGTGTACAATATATAATATTTTTTTAATTAAATGTTCAAAATCAAAAAATTTTAAATACATTTACACACACATACACTCACACGCACACACGCACACACGCACACACATCCTACTACTTCATCTTCTCTATTTCTTCTTCTACTTTTTCTATTTATTATTATTATTATTATTATTATTATTATTATTCTTCTTGTACTCCCACTTTTTTTCTTCTTAATCTCCTCCTCTTCCTTCTTCTTCTTGTACTTCTTCTTCTTCTTCTTCTTATACTACACCAACTCCTTTTTCTACATTTTCTACTCCTTGTATTTCTTGATATTTATCTTTATCTTCTATTCTTCCATCTCTGCCTACACATTCTTTTGCTTCTTCTCATTATTCTTCCTATACGTCTTCTTCTCCTCCTATTCCTTCTCCTCCTCCTCCTCCTCCTCCTTCTTTTGCTTCTACTACTACTACTACTACTATTTGTTTTTTTTCTACTTCTTCTTAATCTTCTTCTCCTTTTTCTCTTACTTATTCATCTTATTCTCCTTCTTCTTCATCTTATTTCTCTTCTTATTCTTCTTCACCTTCTACTCTTTCTTCTTCTTCTTCTTCTTCATTTTTTACTCCTTCTATTAATCTTCTTGTTGTTTATCTACGTCTCATTCTTCTTGTTCTTATTTTTATTCTTTTTCTTTTTCTTCATCAACTTCTACTTCTCCTTCTTCTTATTCTTTTTCTTCTTCTTCTTTTTTTCTCCATCTTATTATTCTCCTTCTCCTCCTCCTCCTCCTTATTATCATTCAACTTTTTCTTCTATTCATTCTCATTCTTATATTTCTTTTTCTTCTTCTCCTTCTCCTTCAAGTTCTTCCTCTCATTCTTTTTCTTATTATTATTATTATTATTATTCTTCTTCTTCTTCTTTTTCTTTTCCTTCTTTTACAACTTCTTCTTCTTCTTTTACTCCTACTCCACCTCATCCTTATTCTTCAACTTTTTATTCTTCTCCTACTTATTATTATTCTTCTACTTCTTTTACTTCATCTTCGCCTTCTTCTACTTCTTCTTCTAATTCTTCTCCTTTTTCTTCTCCATCATCTTTATCGTCTTCCCCACTTTCTTCTAATTCTTATTTTTCTCCTTCTTAATATTCATCATCATCATCATCTTCTTCTTCTTCTCATTCTTCCTCTTTTCATTCTTCATTTTCTTTTTGTTCTTCTCCTTATTCTTCATCCCTTTATTTTTTTTTCTAATTATTTTTGTTTGTTTTTTTGTCGACCTTCTTTTTCTACATCTTATTTTTTTCTTTTTTCTTCTTCTTCAAATTCTTATTTTTTTCTTCTTCTTTTTCTTCTTCTTATCTTGCTCATTCTTCTTCTTATTCTTTTTCTTCTTGTTCTCCTTCTTCTTCTTTTCCTTCTTTTTTTAATTTTCTTTTTCTTCAACTTAATCTTCTTTTTATAGTCCTCCTCTTACTAATTATTATTATTATTATTATTATTATTATTATTATTATTCTTCTTCAACTTCTTCTTATTATTCTCCTTCTTTTTGTTCTACTATTTCTTCTTTTTCTCCTTTTCATTCATTCTTCTTCTACTACTCCTCATTCTTCTTATTCTTATTCTTATTCTACTTCTTTTTCTTCTTATTCTTTTTCTTCTTATTCTTATTTTTTTTTTTCTTCTTTTTCTTCTCTTCTTCTTCTCCTTCTTCTTTTTTTTTCTTCTTCTACTACTACTACTACTTCTTCCTTATCTTCTTCTTCTTCTTCTTCTTCTTCTTCTTCTTGTTGTACTTTATCTACTTCTTCTTTTTCTTCTCTTTCTTCTTTTCTTCAACTTCTTCTTTTTCTTTATCTCCTTTTATTTTTTTCATCTTCTTTTCTTTTTTTTTCTTCTTTTTATTTGTCGTTGTCGTCTTCTTCTTCTTCTTCTTCTTCCTCTTCTTCTTATTTACCTCCTCATTAGCATTCTCCTTTTTCTTTTTTTTCTACACCTTTTTTTCCATATTCTATTCTTCTTATTGTCATTCCTCTTCATCTTCTTCTCTTCTTCTCCTTATTATTATTATTATTATTATTTTTTCTCTTCTTTATCTTCTTCTCCATCTTTTCTTATTTTTTTGCTTGTATTCTTCTTATTCTACTTATTCTCCTTCTTATTCTCCTATTATTTTTTCTTATCCTTCTTTTACTTATTTACTTCTTTTTTTTTCTTCTTCTTTTTTTTATTCTTCTTTTCCTTCTTTTCTTTTTCTTTTTATTTTTCTTCTTCTTGTTCTTTTTCTTCTTTTTTTCTTTTTCTTCTCATTCTAATTCTGATTCTCCTTTTCCTCCTCCTCTTTTTTCTCCTTATTTTCTACTTCTTCTTCTACTTAATTTTTATCCTTCTTCATCTTCTTCTTCCTCCTTTTCTTATTATCCTACTTCTTCCTCTCCACCTCCTCATTCTTCTTCTCCTTCTTTTTCTTTTATTTTTATTCTTTTTCTTATTTTTCTTATCCTTATCCTTCAACTCCACCTCATTCTCATTTTTCTTCATCTTCTTGTTCTAATTCTGTTACATCTTCTTATTTTGTTTTTCTACTTCTCCACCACCACCTCCTCCTTTTTATACTTATTTTTCTTTAAATTCTTCTTTTTTTTTCTATCCCCTCCTATTCTCATCATCATCATCATTGTCATCATCTTATTATTCTTCTTTTTCTTCTTTTTTCTTTTTCATCTTCTTTTTCTTATTCATTTTCTTCTGTTTCTTATTCTTCATCTTTTTCTTCTTCCTCTTCTTCTATTTCTTCTTCAAATTTTTCTTTTTATTTTTTTTAAATTTGACTTCTTATATTTTATCTTCTTCTTTATTCTTTTCTTCTTTTTATTCTTACACTTCATCTTTTTCTCTTTATTCTTCTTTAACTTATTTTTCTCCTTTTTATTTTTCTTATTTTTATTATTTTTCTTATTTTTCTTCTTTTTTTCTTTTACTTCTTTTTCTTCTTTTTCTTATCAATATCCTTCTTCTCCACCTCATCCTCTTTCTTTCTAATCTTCTTGTTCTTCTTATTCTATGTCTTCTACTTTTTTTTCTTCTGCTTCTCTTCCTCATCCTCCTCGTCATTCTTCTTCTTTTTCCTCTTATTCTTATTTTTCTTCTTTTTCTTCTTCCTCTTCTTCTATATAATTTTCATCATCATCATCGCATTCTTCTTCTATTTTTTCTTCATATTCATTTTTTTTTTCTTCTTCTTTTTCTTCAACTCTGTCTTCTTCATTTTTCTTTATCTTAAATTTTGTCTTTTTATTCTTCATCATCTTCTTCTACATCTACATCATATTTTTCTTCATCAACTTCTTCTTCTTCTTTTTATTCTTCTTCCTCTTCTTCTTCTTTTTCATTTTCTTCAAATTCTTCATCATCTTCTTTTTCTTCTTTTTCTTTTTCTTTTTCTTCTTCTTCTTCTTCCTCTTCTTCTTATTCATCTTTTTCTTTCTTTTTCTTTATTTTCTTCTTCATCATCATCATCTTCCTCTTCTTGGTCTTCTTATTATTCCTATTATTATTATTCTTCTTCATCTTCTTTTTCTTCTTCTTTGTTTTCTTCTTTTTCTTCTTCTTCCTCTTCTTCTTTCACTTCTTCTTTCTCCTTTACTTCTTCCTCTTCTTCTTCCTCTTCTTCTTCTTCTTCTTCTTCTTCTTCCTCTTCTTCTTCCTCTTCGCCCTCATCTACTTCTTCTTCTTCTTATTATTCTTATTCTTCTTCCTCTTCCTCCTCCTCTTTCTTATTCTTCTTCTTCCTCTTCTTCTTTTTGTTTTTCTTCCACTTCTTCTTCCTTTTCTCCCTCATCTGCTTCTACTCTTATTCTTTTTTTCTTCCTCTTCCTCCTCCTCTTTCTATTCTTCATCCTGTCTTCCTCTTCCTTTTCTTTTTCTTTTTATTTTTTTCTACTTCCTCAACTTATTCTTCATCTTCTTTTTATTATTCATGTTCATCTTCTTTATCTTCTTTCTCTTATTCCTCTTCCTCCTTTTTTTAATCTTCTTTTTTATTTATCTTAGACTATTTTCTTTTTTTTCTTCTTTTTTTTTCTTCTTCTACATCTTCTCCTTCTTCGGCTTTTTCTTCTTATTCTTGTTCTTCTACCTCATCTTCTTTTTCTTCTTCTTCTTCTTCTTCTTCTTCTTGTTGTTCTTCTTCATTCTTATTGTTCTTCTCCTTCTTCTAATTTTTGTCCTTCTTTTTTATTCTTCTTCTACATCATCATCATCATCATCTTCTTCTTATTTTTGTCTTTATTATTATTATTATTATTATTATTATTCTTCTTCTTCTTCTTCTTGTTCTTCTTCTTCTTCATCTTTTCTTATTTTTGTCATTCTTATTCTTCTTCTTATTCTTATTCTTATTATTCTTCTACTTCTCCTACTCCTCCTCCTCCTTTTTTTTCTTCTTATTTTTTTCTAATTCTTTTCACCTTTTTCTTCATCTTATTCTTCTTATTCTTCTTATTCTTCTTATTCTACTTATTCTTCTTCTTCTTCTTCTTCTCGTTCTTCTTCTTCTTTTCCATATTCTCCTTCTTCTTTTTCAACTTCTCATCATCTTACTTCTTCTTCTTCTTCTTGTCCTTTTCATCCTTCTCCACCTCTATCTTTTACATTTTATCCTCCTCATCATCTTTTGCCCCATCTTTCTTCTTCTTCTTCTCCTTCTTGTTCTACTTCTGCTTCTCCTTCTCCTTCAAGGTCTACTTTTCTTCTACTTCTTCTTTAACTTCTTCTTTTTCATATTTTTTATTTTTATTCATCATATTATTCTTCTTCTCCAACTTATTATTCTTCTTCTTTTCCATCTTTTTCTCTTCTTCTTCTTCTCCTTTTTCCTCTTCTCATTCTCTTTCTCTTTCTTCTTCATCTTGTTCTTCTTCTTCTACTTCTTTAGTTACTTCTTCTTATTCTTTTTTTCCATCTTATTCTCCTTCATCTTTTGATTCTTCTTCTTCTTCTTCTTCTTCTTCTTCTTCTTCTTCTTTCTTCTTCTTCTTCTTTTTCTTTTCTTCTTCTTCTCCTCCTCCTCCTCCTCTTGCTCCTTCTCCTCCTCCTCATCCTCTCCTCCTACTTCCTTATTATTCTTCTCTTTGTTCTTCTTCTGTTTTTTTCTTCTCCTCCTCATCCTCCTCCTTCATTTTCTTCTTCTTCAACTTCAACTACTTTTACTTATTTTTATTTATTGTTCTCCTTCTTATTCTTATTTTTATTCTTTTTCTTCTCTTTTGTCTACTTCTTCTTTGTCTTCTTCTTCTTCTTCTTCTTCTTCTTCTTCTTTGTCTACTTCTCCTTTGTCAACTACTATTTCTTCTTCTTCTTTTTCTGCTCCTCTTTTTTCTACTACTACTACTACTACTACTTTTCATCATCATCATCATCATCATCTTCTTTTTCTACTACAGCTCCTCCTCCTCCTCCTCCTCCTCCTCCTACTTTTTCTTCACCTTCTACTCCATCTTCATCATCATCTATTTCTTTTTCTTTTTCTTTCTCTTCTACTTCTACTTCCTCATTTTGTTTTACTACTACTTCTTCTTTTACTTCTCATTTTTATCTTTCTTATCCTTCTTCTGCTTGTTCTTCTTCTACTTCTTCTTCTTATTCTTCATATTCTTCTTATTCTACTTATTTTTTTTTTCTTCTTCAACTTGTACTTCTACTACTACTTCTACTTCTTCTCCACTACCTCTTCCTCCTACACCTTCTTCTTCTAGTTCTTAATTTTTTTCTTCTTTTTCATCTTCATCTCCTTTGTAGTATATAATTTATTTGGGAATTTTATCTGTTATTAGCACATATTAAAAGATCTGACTCATTTCTAATTTATGTAGAATTCTAATTATGGTATTTATATATTATGAATTTGTAATCATAAATGTGTAATCTATTCTTCTTTATTTTCTTTCGATTATGTACTGAAATATTTATAGTTAATAAATTTATAAGCATAAATACTTTTCTAGTGAACCACATTAAAACTAATATTTGTTATGATTGTGTAATGTTCTTTTTGTTTCTTGTTATGTAGTGTAATATTTTACATAATCCATTGAAGTCACAATCAACATAATTATTATATATTAACATTGATAAAAATTTATAACATCTTAATTCATCTCTTTTTTCTGATTCTTTTTCTTCTTCTTATTCTTTTCTTCTATTTCTTTT
>JAREIK010002168.1:102540-187412 GCA_029783825.1 Sapria himalayana | reverse complement strand
GTTCTTGTTCTTTTTTTTCTTCTTTCTTCTTTTTCTACCCATTCTTCTTCACCTTCTAGTACTTTCTCTTCTTCTTCTACTTATTCTTTATTTTCATCTTTTAAAAACTTTTCGTCTCTCTTCTTCATCATAATAATAATCAACTTTTTCTTCTTTCTTTTCTTGTTCCTCTTCTTTCTGTCTCATCTTCATCATCTTCTTCAATCTATTATTATCTTCTTCTTCATCTTCATCATCTTTTAATTTTTATGATTCTTCTTCTTTTTATCTTTATCTTCTTCTTTTTCTTATTTTTCTTCTTTTTCTTCATCTTCTTCTTAATCTTCTTTATTTTATTATTATTATTATTATCATCAACATAATACATCATCATCATCTTCTTATTTTACTTATTCTTACTCTTATTTCTCTTTTTATTCATCCTTTTCAACATTATCATTATCTTTTTATTCTTTTTCTTTTTAATTTTTGTATTATTCTTATTTTTGTCCATATTCATCTTTTTTTTCATTCTTCTTAATCTTCATCTTCCTATTCATAATCTTCTTTACCTTTTCTTCTTCTTCTTCTTCTTCTTCTACTTTTTATTCTTCTTCCATTTCTACTTCTTCTTCCTCCTCCTCTTTTTCTTCTTCTTCATCTTCTTCTTTTTTTTCATCTTTCTCTTCATCTTCTTCATCTTTTTCTACCTCTTCTTCTTATTTTTATTCCACTTTTTATTTTTCTTCATATTCCTTTTTATTTTCCTTTTCTTCCTCCTCTTCTTCCCCTTATTGTTCTTCATCTTCCTCATCTTTCTCTTTTCCTTCCTCTTCTTCTTTATCACTTTTTTCTTTAACTTCTTCTGTTTTTATCTTTTTTAACTTATTCTCTTTCTTATTTCTTTTCATCATCATCATCATCTTCTTCTTCTTATTTTTCTTCCTCTTGTTCATCTTTTTCTTTTTATTCTCTTCCCTCTTACACTTCTTTTTATTCTCCCTCTTCTTATTTTTCTTCTTCCTCTTTTTTTCTTCTTCTACTTCTTCCTCTTCTTTTTCTTCTTCATCATCTTCTTCTCTTCTTCTTCCTCTCATTTTCTTTTTCTTCTCCTTATTTTGCTTCTTCTTCTTCTTGTTCTTTTTGTTTTTCTTATTCTTCTTGTTCTTTTTGGATTTCTTATTCTTCTTGTTCTTCTTGTTGTTATTATTATTATTATTATTATTATTATTATATTATTCTTCTTCTTCTTCTTTTTCTTGTGCTTAATCTTATTCTTAATCTTTTGCATCTTCGTCTTCTTTTTCTTCTTATTCTTTTTCCTCTGATTCATCATTTCACCATATTTTTCTTCTTCTTTTTCTTTTTCTTCTCATTCTTCTCCTTCTTCTTCCTCTTCTTCCTCTTGTTATTCTTCTTCTCTTACTTTTTATTCATCCCCTTCATCATTATCATCATAATCTTCATCATCATCATCATCATCTTCTTCTTCTTCTTTTCCTCATATTCCCCCTCTTCTTACTCTTTTTCTTATTTTTCCTCTTTATCACATCATCATTTTCTTCTTCCTCTTCTTCCTCAACTTTATTCTTCTTCTTTTTCCTCTTCTAATTCCATTTCTTCGTTTTTTTCATCATCATCATCATCATCTTCTTCTTATACTTCTTTTTCCACTACTTCTTCTTTTTCTACTCCTCCTTCTTCTCCATATTCTTATTATTCTTCAATATCATCATCATCATAATCAACAACTTCTTTTTCTTCTAATTATTCTTCTTGTTCTTATTACTATTATTCTTCTTCCTCTTTATCCTTTATTATTATTATTCTTCTTCCTCTTCTTTTTCTTCCTCTACTACTACTTCTTCTTCTTCTTCCTCCTCCTCCTCCTCCTCCTCTTCTTCTTCTTCTACCTCTTCTTCTTATTCTTATTCTTATTCTTATTATTATTATTCTTCTTCTTCTTATTTTTCTTCTTTTTCTTCTTTCTCTACTTCTTCTTCCTCTTTTTCTTTTTCTACTTCTTCAACCTCCTCCTCCTCCTATTCTTCTTCTTCTTCTTCTTCTTCTTTTTCTTCACCACCACCACCACCACCACCATCCTCTTCTTCTTATTCTTCTTATTCTTCTTTCTCATCTTTCTTTCTTTTTCTTCTTATTTTTATTCTACTTTCTTTTATTTTATTATTCTTCTTCTTCTTATTCTTCCTCTTCCTCTTCTTCTTCTTCTTCTTCTTCTTCTTCTTCTTCTACTTCTTCTTCTTTTTCTTATTTTTCCGCTTCTTTTTCTTCTTCTTTTTCTTCTTCTTCTTTTACTTCTTCTTCTACCTCTTCTACTTCACCTTCTTGTACTTTCACTTCTTCTACTTATTCTTCAATTTCATCTATTTTAACCTCTTTTTTTCTTTGGTTCTTTATCCTAATAATAATAATCTTCTTCTTCTTTATCTTCTTTTACCTTTTCTTCTTTCTCTTATTTATCTTTTCTTCATTCTATTCATTATCATTATCATCATCATTATCTTCTTCTTCTTCATATTTTTTATTATTATTATTCTTTTTTTATAACTATCTTCTTCTTTATCTTCTACTTCCTCTTCTTGTCACTTCTTTATATTCTTTTCTTTATTATTATTATTATTATTATTATTATTATTATTATTCTTCTTCTTCTTATTCTTTATCTATTTCTTCTTTTTCTTTTTAATTTTTTTATTATTCTTCTTTTTTTGTCATATTCATCTTTCTTTTTTATTCTTCTTAATCTTCTTCTTCGTCTTCTTTACATTCTTTATTAATATTGGTCCTTTCTTTTGGCGTAGGAATTCCATTCTTTACAATCTAGATTTTGCTACCCAATTCACTTTACATACCCATCTAGTCTCTAGAGCTATCTAGTACATTATAATATAAAATATAATGTTTTTCTCCTAAGGAGATCTGATTCCTATTCTACCTCCCCAACCTTATTTGGGCTTTAGTTTGTCTATATCTTCCCTTGTGCTTCTTTATTATCATTTTCATCCTTCATTAACTTCAAGCTTTAGCTACATATCCGTTAATACTTTTCGCCATCCTTAGAGTTTGATATTGTATCTTTGCTTTCCAGCACTTGGAAAGACTCTGCCCATTTCTTATTCCCTTATCCTTGTGACAGATGCTTCCACAAACCCTTCATTCAAGCACTCCATTCCAATCTTTTTCTTAGCTAGGACCCTTTATGTCCCACTCTCTCCATGTTCTACTCCATAGGCCTTTATGCATTATCCTTGCCCTCGTCTTTCATCTTTTAGCAAATTGAATATTGTAAAATAAATTCATTACTAGAGGCTAGACACCTAGCTCACAAATATATTCATCCCATAATATCTAACCATTTCTCCTTCCAGCCAATCTCCTTATAAATACGAGGACAGAAAAGACATATGAAGAGATCAAGCCCATTGTGAAGTTTTATAACCAGCCTCGGTCCCCCTTGTGGCTCGTTTATTACAACGCTATTATAGGCCCCCCTTTCCAGATCATTCTGCCTGAGCCTCTTTCTGGTCTTGCATTCCTGCAAGATGATAAACCCCCTAACAACATTTGGCAAGAGCATACATCATTCCCAAACCTATCTACACATTTCCCCTTCCATTCCCTCCCCCTTTTTATCACACTTTTAGCACAACAACATACAAAACAACATAAAAATAAAATTCTAATGTCTTTTGAGTTCTTCTTTTCCTCTATTTCTTTTTATGCCCTCTTCCTTTTCCATAATATGGCCTTCAAACACATAGCTTTCCTTCCTATTCAGTGAGGAGAGCATGCTAATGATTCTTCAATTTGCTAGTATTATAATTTGCAAACAAAAAACCAAATGCACTATTCTTTATTCCCATGTAATTTACCCTCAGCTTACAGCCTTTGGCTTTAGTTGATCATGTCCACTCCTTTCTCAAGCTTTACTTTACCTGAAATCTCAATAAAATAGCAAACATAGAAACCTATGTAATTAAGATATTCCTTCGCCTCCTCAGCATTCCTTACTTATCCTCTCCCCCTCTACTTTTTGATCTCATTCTTCCTATATACATGAACCCTCCTTGTAACTCCTAGCATATGGAAATCCCATTCTATATAACTTTACTAAACCTTGGAATCTATTCTAGATGCTCTCTAAGTCCAACTCTTGCATCCCTTTTCTTAGACCTTCCTCAGCAAGTTTATCTAATGATGCATTAGCCTTTCTATATATATATATATGCGTAATCATTTCGGTTATATCTTTTAAGTAGTTTCTAATCATTACTACCTCCTCTTTGTATCTCCACATCTCCAGCCTATTTCTGGCCAACCCCACAAGTGGACTTGAGTCTACTTGAATCATTATGTTTTTAAAATTATTTTTTATAGATATGGAGTACTTTTTGAAGGGTGATTCGTGATTATCTCCGCATGTATTGTTGAGATCGCTTTTCCCCCCATTGTAAATGCCTTGAGAACCTTACTCTCTATATCTCTTATTGCACCTCCCCCTCCTGTCACTCCCATTCTTTTTTAAAACTACCATCTGTATTAAGCACTAGCATTCCCTGTGTGGGTTTACCCTATGTGAAACATTTCATACTTTTTATTATTTATTTTTTTGAGGTAAGCTCTCATGTATCCTTCAATATTCTTTTAGTTTTCGTATCTCTTATTTTTATAGGATTAATTGCTAAAATATTTGAGCTTTCCTTATTTAATTCTTCTAGTATGCTTTTGGAGTTCATTATAATACCTTCAACCCTACTCTTGTTTCTAGCTTTTCATACGGACCAAATCACTATATATGGTACATTGTTCCTGATCCATTTATGTGATTTACATCTTGTATCTTCAACTCTCCAACTTTAAAGCCTATCCTTTAGCGAGACTTATTTGTAGCTAATCTGAGCTGCCGATTCTATTATCCTCCAGATCTATACTAGATTTTTCTTTTTGAGAAAAAATGATCTATGCTTTCGGTTGCTGTGAGACAGCATTCACATCCCGAGGCAATCCTTATACCTTTTCTTTATATATTCTCATCCACCAAGATTGCCTTTGAGAGGGCCTTCCATATGAATATATTCATTTTCTATGGATTCTCACTTTCTCATATTGTGATTGTCTGCTAGTTCTCACTAGCATTTTGGCCAATTTTAACGTGAATTTTCCTTGCAGGCTTAGAGTCCATCTCCATCAACTCTTCTCCAGTTTTGAGTGAGCATCCAATAACCCATGCTATTCTAGCATATGTTTCCAAGCCTTAGTGGCCTTATTTGTATTCTTGAAAGTATTATTTGCTAATCTATATTTTCCTTTTATGTAGCTAGCCTAGAGGCTATCATTCTATTTTAGCAACCACTAGCATTTGCATGCCTAAGCTTTGGCCATATCATTAAGGCCGAGGAGCCCTAGACCTGCATCCTTCTTTGGACAACATACATCCTCCCACTTTTTCTTGTGTAATTTTGGTTTTCCTTCTCTTTTCTTTCCATATAAAATTTGATATTTCCTTCTCCTACTTTCTTATAATCTTTTTTGAAGGCTGCATCATCATTAGGATGTAAGCTAGTATGCTATGGAGTACGTATGAGATTAAAGTTATTCTTCCTGTCATGCTTAGTAATTCCTCTTTCCATCCCGCTATTTTTCCTTTTATATTATCTACCAGGAAGGCTAGGTATTAATCACTCACCTTGCCTTCATAGATCGAACATCCCAGATATGTTATCACTCATCTCTTTTGGGTAAAATACATGACTTTTTTGATTATTTTCATGACCTTGTCAAATGCTTTACTTGTTGCTATAAATTAACATTTACTCTTGTTTAACATTTGTTCTATTTCTTCTTCTAGTATCTTGAATAACAACATCATATTTCTCATGGATTTGCTGCTTGCATTAGTAAAGATAATAATATCATTCGCATATGCTACACAATCTACCAATGGTGTATTGGTTGTTTAAATGCTGAGATTTTCACCTCCCTCATTCTTTCTTTCATGTTTAAGATTAATACTTCTATATAAATATTATATAGAGAAGAAGAGAGATGGTCCACTTGCTTATGGGTGTGAATTCTCTACCTGCTTGTCTATTTACCAGAATTTTAACCAATACTCTTGATATACATCTGTATATCAAATCTATCCAAAACTCCAAGAATCTCATTCTCCTCATTATGTAGCATAGAGTGTCCCATTTGACACTATCAAATGCTTTTGATAGATCTAGTTTCATTACAACATTATGACCTCTAATCATCCCAATTTCTCTCATCATTTCCGATGCCAAGCTTATATTTTCTATCATCAGGCTATTCTTGACAAAACTTGCTTGTTTGTTTGAGATGAGGTTAGGAAAGATTACACTTAGCATATTCTGAAGTAATTTCACTAATATCTTATAGATCATATTGCATAAGCTGATCGGCCTATGATCCTCACATTTTTGAGGATTCTCCTTTTTTTTGGTAACAATACGAAGAAGGAACTAGACCAAACTTTTGTAATCTCTTCTCATAAAAATATCCATGCAATTGCCAGGACTAGTTCTTTCTTGATGATATCCTAGCATTTTTGAAAGAAGCTATTACCCCAACCATCTGGCCCTACTGCGCTTTCTGTGTTTCTTTTACTTCTTCCTCTACTGGGAATTTTTTTTTTATTTTTTATTATCTTTTTCAGCCACTTTATGCTTTATAGCTTGCATTATGGAGCAACCCCTTTGCCTTGTTGTCCCGCATAAGTGGCTTTTAAAGAATTCTTCTAAGAGTTTTTTTCTGTCTTCTTCCTTCTCTTGACATTTACCCTCCGAGTTTCTTAAACCTTTTATTTTTCGTTTTTGGGCTCTTATTTTGGCCATTGCATGAAAGAATTTTGTATTCTTATCTTCTTTTTTTAGCCATTTAATTTTGACCCTTTGCTTCTAGAAGACCTCCATGTGTAGCCTCAATCGCAGCTCTGCTTTAGCTTTACTAACTTCACTCTTTGTTACCTCTTTCTGCCCCTTTTCATACTCTATTTCTAATTTTATTACCTTTTATTCTGCCTCCTCGATCTTTTTGTTAACATTTCCAAAAACTTCATTGTTCCATTAGCCCAGCCATATTTTTAGTATGCGCAATTTGATTGCCAAAGTTTGCATTAGATTACCTATTACTAGCTCCAGCCAGAATTTTTGACCACCTTATCGAAATCTTCTTGCGATCCCCACATGTTATGAAATTTGAAATGTTTTGATCTACTCTTGCTTTTCTGAGCAGTTAAAATGAATGAGCTATGGTCAGGACAGGTTCTATTCAAGTGTCTAACCTTATGCCTCTAATAGAGTCCACCAATTTTGCATTATAGAAGACTCTATCCGGCCTGAACTAGATTGCTCCTCTTTTTTTCTAGTTATTGCACCATGTGAATTTAGAGCCTAGGCAGTCTGCTTTTACCAAGTTTGTATTGACAATTTCTATATTGAACTAAACAATTACCTCTAGATTTGAAGCACTACCTCCTTTCTTTTCGCTCTGATTCCTAATCACATTAAAATCACATCCTATGATCCATGACATATTTTTTGCTGCTAATACCTCCATTTCCCACCATAGATAGGCTCTTCCTATTATTTCTTGTGTTTTTAGCACAAACCACCAATATTATTACCTCCAGATGACTTCATATTTTAAAACTAATTATTTGTTCCAAGTCTTTTAAAATATCAATTTCTATTTTATCTTCCCACATGATCCATATCTTGCTTTTGGAATTTGCAATAGCATTATCAAACCCTATAATCCTTTTGTATTTATCTAATTGAACTTTATCAACCATAGGTTCTATTATTGTTATCATTTTATTTTATGCATTATAATAATTTTTCTTAGTCTATTTATTGATGGAGCATTTGCTACTCCTCTTATATTTTATAATAGGCAACTATCCATTAAAATTGAATTTGGGTTGCACTCTAGTTGTGCATCTCAATTCATATTGTTTATTCAAATACTTTTCCATATTTCTTGGGGTCTTAGTGGAGCTCGGTTGAACCTGTTCAATCCACCTTGGTAAATGCTCTTTTTCTAAGCACATTCGCATTATCTTTAACTCCTTCATTTCTTCTTCTCTAGTAGAGGCTTTTATTCTCCCTTTTCTCATTTCCAAATCATCCAGTGATTAGTTCGATGAGATATTCTGCTGCTTCTTGTTATAATTAAACAAGGGGTAGCTTTTCAATTCTGATTCATACACTGAAAGTAGGTCATCTTCAGACCATCTGTAATCTTTCTTTCCACCCCATACTATTTTCTTTAATCTTTTTCTTCCCTCCTTCTCCCTACTATCATTTTACCCCTCCCACTACCCTCCCTTTTGCCCATTTTGCCTCCATCTCTTCTGCCCCTTCTACCTCACACCTTTCTGCCCATTCAAGACACCTCTCCTCTATACCTATAATTCCACTACCTCTTCCCTATTCTACCATGTTTTTTTCCATGATTAAAATCTAACTCCATTTCTTTCCCCTCACTTTGTACAATAGAGCCATATTGTGTATGCCTACGCTCTCCTTCCTACCCCTTTTCTACCCATCTATTTTTATTACCTCGTTCTTCTATTCTATGCATTCCCCCTTTCCTACCCCGTGCAATACATTCAAACATATCATGACCCATTTTATAGCATTTTATATAGTAGCTAGGTGTGAACTCGGAGATTATGGGCTGCCAGAACCCATTATCCTCATCCCTACCAATCCACACCCTCTATGGTGGAAAAGATTGTAGGTTGAGCTCCACACAGACCCAAGCTATGCTTGGTCTTGTTAAGCAAGCTATAGCTTCATCCATGAGCATCAGTTTGCTAATATAGTGAGCAATGGAGAAAAGATAATTTTTGTGAAATAAGTGTAGGGAAGTTGAGGTATTGAAAATGATACCGGGGCTATCAGTGATTCCTTAAATGGAGTAAACTTCACTGTCCACTCAAACATTCGCATTGGAAACCTCAGGATAATCCAATATCTTCTTGGCCAAACCCTATGGAAGTCTTCCTCCACTATAAATTGCAAGAACAAGTGCTTGCTATCGAAAAATGGATGTCTTCAAATTGGGGTCTACCATGTGAGAACTTAGTGATTAAGGTGTGTTTGAAGGGTTCCAATGAGTTTTGCAAACTCTTCGATCAAGAAGTATATGGTAGGCTTATAATTTTTTTTCGTGATTGTTGGATAAGAGTTCTCAAACTCTTTGAAAATGATAGAAAATGATTTCTTAGAAACTAATAAATCATTTTTATCCATTTATTGCTTAGAATTGAGCTTTTTCTAGTTAGAAATGGTGTGTTATCTCATTAAAAGTGCCTCTTTCTTTTTCTAGAACTAGGAGTAGTGGGTTTTCAAAGAAGAGGCTTTTCTTTATCTTCTTCTTGTTCTTTTTTGTCTTCTTTTTACTCTTATTCCTCTTCCACTTCTTCCTCTTCCTCTTATTCCTCTTCATCTTTTTCATCTTCCTCTTTTTCTTATTTTTCTTCTTCTTCCAATTCTGCTTCTTTTTCTTTATCTTCTTCTTCCTCTTATCTTTATTCTTCTTTTTCTTTATCTTCTTCCTATTTTTTATATTATTTTTATTCTTTTTCTTCATCTTCTTCTTATCCTTCTTCCTATTTTTCTTCTTCTTTTTCTTCTTGGTCTTCTTCTTTTTATTCTTCTTCTTCTTCCACTTTAATTTTTTCTTCTTCTTGTTATTTTTCATCTTCTTTTTTGTTCTTCTTCTTATCATTCCTTTTTTTCTGATTTTAAGTCTTGTTATAATTTCTCTTATTCTTATTATTCTTTTTCTTATTCCTCTTCCTCTTCTTCCTCTTCTTCTTTTTCTTCTTCTTCTTCTTCCTCCTCTTCCTCATCTTCTGATGAGCATCATCATCTTCTTCTTCTTCTTCCTCTTTTACTATAGATTCTTCTTACTTTTTTCTTCCTCTTCTTTTTATTATTATTCTTTTTACTTTTTCTCTTCTTTTTCTTATTATTTTTCTTTATCTTTTTTATCTTATTCTTCTTTAACTTTATCTTCCTCCTCTTCATCATCTTTTTTATTGTTCTTTTACTTCTTATTTTTCCTCTTCTTCATCTACTTTTTCTTATTTTTCATTATCTTTAACTTTAGGTTCTTTTTCTTATTCTTCCTATTCGTCTCCTTCTTCATATTTTTTTTTCATCATCATCATCATCATTCTTTTCTTCTTCTATATATTCTTCTTGTTCTAATTCTTATTCTTCTTTTTATTGTTATTCTTTTTTTTCCTTCATCTTTTTCTTCTTTTTCTTCCTCTTCTTCTTCTTCTTTTTCTTCCTCTTCTTCTTCTTCTTCTTTTTCTTCCTCTTCTTCTTCTTCTTCTTCTTCTTCTTCTTCTTCTTTCTTCTTCTTTTCTCTATTATTCTTCTTCTTAATAATAATAATAATATTATTATTATTATTATTCATCTTGTGCTTCTTCTTCTACTTCCACTTCTTCTTCTTCTTCTTCTTCTTCTTCTTCTCCTTCTTCTACTACTTATTTTTCGAATTCCTCTTATTCTCCTTCATTTTCTTTTTTTTTCATTTTCTTATACTTCTTGTTTTGTGTTCTTTTTCAATTTCTTCTACCTCTTATTCTATGCCATCTTCTTCTACCTCTTCTTCTTTTTCTCCTTCTTATTTTTCATCATTTTCCTCTTTTTCATCCTATTCTTTTTCATCTTATTCTTCATCTTATTTTTCTTCTTCTTCATCTTCTAGTCTTATTATTATTTTTATTCTTCTTCTTATTCTTCTTCTTCTTATAATTCTTTTTCTTGTTCTACTTTTGCTTTTTTATTCTCTTCTTCTTCCTATTCTTAATCATCTTCTACCTAATCTTATAATTTTTCTTATTATTATTTTTATTATGTTTCTTCTACATCATCTACATCTTCATTTTTTCATCTTATTCCTCTGTTTCTTCTTATTTTTCTTATATTTTTTCTTCTTTATCATTGTCTTATTCCAATTTTTCATCATCATCATCTTTTTCTTCTTCCTCTTCTTCTTATATTTCTTATTCATTATCATTGTCTTATTCCTATTTTTCATCATCATCATCTTCCTCTTATTATTATTCTTCATCTTCTTCTATTTTTTCTTCCTCTTTCTCTTCTTTTACTTATTCTTCTATTTCATCTTTCTCCTTCTCTTCTTCTTCTTCTTATTATCCTTCCTCATCATCATCATCATCATCATCATCATCATCATCATCTTGTTATTCTTTCTTTTTCTATTATTCTTAATCTTCTTATTCTTCTTCTTCCCATTATTTCTATTATTCAAACTCTTCCTCCACTTTTTTCTCTTATTTCTCATTTCATCTTTTTTTATTTTTATTATTATTCTTCTTTTTTTATTCTTCTTCATGTTCTTCTTCTTCTCCTTCATGTTCTTATTCTTCTCCTTCATGTTCTTCTTCTTCTCCTTCATGTTCTTTTTTTTCTTCTCTTTTTTTACTTTTTTTCTCTTCTTCTTCTCTTTCTTCCTCTTCTTCTACTCTTTCTTCTTCTACTTCCTCTTCTATTTCTTCTTTTGCTTCTTATTCTTCTTCTTCTTCCACTTTCTCTTCTTCTTCTTCTTCTTCTTCGCCTTGTTCCTTTTTTTCATCTTATTACTAATCATCTTCCTCATTTTCTTTTTATTCTTCATTCCACTTCTTCTTTTTCTTCATAATCTTTTTCATATTCTTTTTCATCTTCTTCATCTTCATCTTCTTCCTCCTATTCGTATTACACTTTTTCTCTTTTTCATATTTATCTATTTCATCATCATCATCATCATCTTCTTCCTCTTCTTCTTCTTCTTCTTCTTCTTCTTCTTTTCTTCTTCTTCTTCTTCTTCTTCTTTTCCAATTCTTCTTCTTCTTCTTCTTCTTTTTCTTTTCATCTCCTTCTTCCTCATCATCATCATCATCATCATTATCTTCTTCTTCCTCTTCTTCTACTACATCTTCTTATTTCTAATCTTCATTTGCCTTTTTTACTTTTTCATCTTCTTTTTATTCATCATTATCATCATCATCTTCTTCTTTTTCTTCTAACTATTCTTCCTATTCATCATCATCATCATCTTTTTCCACTTCATCTTCTTTTTATTTTTCTTCTTCTTTATTTTTCTTCTTTATCATCATCATCATCATCTTCTTCTTCTTCATCTTCTTCTTTATTTTTTTCTTATTCATCATCATCTTCTTCCTCTTTTATTTTTTCTTATTTTTCATTTTCTTCTTCCAATTTTTTATCTTATTGTTCTTCTTCTTCCACTTCTTTTTTTTCGGAAAATTTTGTTTATTAATTATAACCCTCTCTTTTGGCAGAGGAATACTATTTGTACAAGCTACTATCTACCCTTTTCCCTCTTACACCCTTTCCTAAGTTCTATTATGCTTTTAAAAAATTAAAAAAAAATTACAACAAATGTTATTCTAACTAAAATCATTTCTATTCCAATTCATCTCTTTAGTGACTTCTATTTATATTTAAGCATGCTCTCTGGGACTTCCCCAATGAGCTGCTTTCCTCGTGCTCTTCAAGCTAGCCTCTACCACCCCTCGAGCTTTGTCACTTTTCTGCTAACTTTTTTGAAGTTCTATGTACCTTCAAAAAGCAAGTGCATCACTGCATAATAATCCATTCCCCCTCCATAACCTTACAATATATTTAGATAACATTTAAACCCCCCTGCTGCTTTTTCTTTTTGCTAGAATGTTCTCCATTTCTACCCTTAAAATTTTATATACAAATGATGATTTTAGTTCCTTTTATGACTCCATTCTTGTACCATAGCTTTAATCCGAAGCTGTCAATACATCCATTCCTGGACTCTGAGTGACATCAGCTTTTTGTCCAGTCTTAAGCACCTAAACTAGCCACTAACCCCTCCTATAAACTTCTAAATTTCATTACATTAACACTTACCCTAGATAATGCATCCGCTTTAACATATTTATACAAACCATTAACACAGACTTTTTAAACATAAAATAACATAAAATAATATCTTAAAATAACACAAATTCACAAAGATTTACTGAAAAATAGACACACAACTGCTGTATTCTACACTTCCATGTTTAGCTTTTCCTAACCCTGCGCTGCTAAGAGAAACAAAAAAACAAAGAGCAACAAAATTCCAAGACTCACTACAGCTTTTCCTTTTATCCTCATTGTTAATTTCCTTCTTTAAGACTGATGTATTTTCTTGCAGATACAGAAATTCCCATGCACAAAAGACTATACCCCACCATACAAATAAAGTTTATTTGCATATATAATTAATTATTAAAGAATCATCATTTCTAAGCTTTCCCAACTACTTAATTGCTAACTTTTTCACTTAAATAGGAGAAGGCAAGCTTATCCAGTCTTGCTAAACCCTTCAATTTTTCTGGCATATTCCTCTCATCATACTCATTATCCCCTTTAACTGAGCCTATTCTAGCAAGGCTGTCTACTAGCGCATTGGCCTCCCTGTGTATGTGTAATATAGTTGCATTTAATTCATGAATGAGTTTTATTATTATCTCAATCTCCTCCTCATACTTCCAAAATGATATTCTTTTAGCTACTAAATCCACCAGTAACATAGAATCTACCTATATTTGCAGATTTTTAAAGCCTAGATCTTTACATACTTATAGCCCTCTTTTCAACGCATTAATTTTCGAGTGAAGAGCTAAAGAAACTTTACTGTTATGCATAAAAGCTTTCTTGATATTCTCTTGAAAGTCTCTTATTACCTCTCCTCCTCTTGTTGCACCTATATCTCTATTAAAACTACCATTCGTATTAAGCGATAGCTTTCCTTCAGCGGGCTTATTCCAACTTATACTTTTTCCCTATGTATCTTAATTTTGTTAATGGAGAGTGCCCATGTGTTTCTAACTGTTCTATTAATATCAAAATTCTCCACTTTAATAGGCTTTGAGTAGGATATATAAATGATTTCCTTCCTAATATCTTTTAAAATTTCAACTAAATTCATCCTTATTCCCTCAAATCTACTATTAATTCGAGCTTTCCATAAACACGAGATGACTACATGCGGAAGGTTTTGAATTAGCCAATTTCTAATTGGGCCTTTTGAAGTTTCTCTTTCCCATTTTTAATTCTTTCAACTAGCCCTTCCTTCTTAATATTGACCTGATTATATTCTTCCAACTCCCTCCAGACTTTTGCTACAATTGTGTTTCCAGAGAATAAATGATCAATAGATTCTTCTGCTTCAAAACAGTAGTCACATCTAGATCCCAATCTTATGCATTTTCTTTGAACATTCGTATCTATTGGTATGGAATTGACAAGTGCTTTCCAAGCGAGTGAACTCATTTTTTGTAGAATGTCTACTTTCCATGCCCATTTAAATATTATTGTATCGGTTTTTTTTCTAATCAATTCTTTTACTAATTTTAAAGTAAAGTTGTCTTGCGGAATAAGTTTCCATTTCCAGCTGCTCTTTTTTAATGTTGAGTATGATTCTACTATCTCTTTCTGTTTCTCCAGTGCTTTCCAAATATTCGAGTTCTTCTTCAAACTCCTAAGTCCTAACCGTATCCCCTTCATATTCAGCTTTCATGTACTTCACTCGTAGACTTTCACCTTCTTTTAGCCTCCAACATCCTTTACAGTCCCATGTTGTGGCCATGTCATATAAACTAATTATACCCAATCTTGATTCTTCTTTTGGGTAACAAATATCTTCCCAGTTCTTCCAGTGAAGTTTAAACCTCCCCTCTTTTTTACCCCATAAAAAGTTTGTCATTTCTACTTCTAGTTTTTTTATTAAATTTCTTAGGAGGGTGTATAACTGACACGGTATGTATGAGCGTGCTTTGAAGAACATGGGAGTTCAAAGTAATCCTCCCCCCAAATCTCAAAAATTTCTCTTTCTAGCATGCTATTTTCATTCTCATCTTATCTTGCAAAGAAGTTAAATAGTTCTCTTTCAATCTACCCTTTTATATAGGGCAACCTAGATACATTAAGGCTCCTTTATTTTGTATGAAACTTGTAATATTTTTAATCTTGTTCGCCACTTTTTCTATGATTTTTTTTGCTAACAAAAATTGACACTTCTTTTTATTTATCACTTGCACATTTTCATCTCAAAAATTTGCAAGAGATCCATTAGATTCTTCAATGATCTACTACTCGCATTTGTAAAAATTATGATATCATCTACATAAGCTAAACAGCCAATTCTTAGAGTATTTTTAGGTTGCCTAAACGGAATTATCTTTTCCTCTAGCATTCTTCTATTTAAATTGCGAATCAGAAGTTCTAAATAAATATCAAATAATAAAGGAGACAGTGGATCTCCTTGTCTTAAACTTCTTTTTGGCTTAAATTTCTCTCCTTTCCTTCCATTTATAATAACTTTTACCCATGCACTGGAGACACATGTATGGTGCCTAACCTACTTTGTAATATTTTTGCTAGAATCTTATAAATCGCATTATATAAACTAATAGGTCTAAAATCTTCACATTTCTGTGATGATTCCTTCTTTGGAATTAGCACAATAAATGAATTTGCTAGAATCTTAACAAAACTTGCGATTTCGACTCATTAGTTTATTTGGAATTAGAGGGGTGCCTAACCTATGCACTGGAGACACATGTATCCTATTCTTAACAAAACCCATTTATATTTTAATTGTTATATCTGGTAGTATGGTGCCTAACCTACTTTGTAATATTTTTGCTAGAATCTTATAAATCGCATTATATAAACTAATAGGTCTAAAATCTTCACATTTCTGTGGTGATTCCTTCTTTGGAATTAGCACAATAAATGAATTTGCACATGCATTAGGAATATCCGCACCTACAACAAAAACTTGCGATTGCAGGAACAATATCATTTTTAATAATGTACCAACTTGATTGGAAAAAATAATTATTCCAACTGTCTGGCCCTACTGCACAGTCCTTATCCAGGCTGAAGATGGCATTTTTTACCTCTTCTTCCGCCAGAATCATCTCCATCTTATTATTTTGTTCATTAGTAATAGATACATTAATTTCTTTCATTAAAAAGTCCCCTTCATGATGAACCGAACCACATAAGTGGTTTTAAAAAAATCCATCAAAAAAGGTTCCTAATTTCGTATCATCTTCCACCCAAAATCCCTCATCATTTTTTATACCTCTAATTTTATTTTTGTGAGCTTTAATTTTTCTCATATTAAGAAAAAATTTTGTATTTCTATCACCATCTTTAAGCCATTTAATCTTCGCATGTTGTTTCCAAAAGATTTCTTCCAAATGCAATCTAAGCCTCAAGTTTTCTTTGGGTTTACTTAGTTCATTTCTGATTACTTCATTATGAGTATTATCATATTCTATTTCTAGCTTTCACACTTTTTCACCCGCCTCCTTTATTTTTTGATTTAAATTCCCAACAACCTTCTTATTCCATAATTCTAGACATCTTTTTAATCTAATTAACTTAGACATTAAAACCTGCATAGGCTTTCCTATTGCTGGCTCTATCCAAGAATCCCTCACAACCTTTTCAAATCCTGAGTGCTTAGACCACATATTTTGAAATTTAAAACTACCTATTGAGTGCTGATTCATATGAATTGATATGAACAAGGAGCTGTGATCCGAACAAGTTCTATTTAAATGTCTCAACACTGTGACCCCATGTGAGGCTACCCACTTCGCATTAAACATGACCCTATCTAACCTTGCCCAGATTGCTCCTCTTTTGTACCAAATTATTACACCAGGTGTAGCTTGAACCTATAAAATCCACTTCCATCAAATTAGTATTAGCGATTGTGTCATTGAATTGTGTCATGGAGACTATATCTGGGGTTTTACCTCCTCTCTTTTCCTTCGCACTTCTTATTACATTAAAATTCCCTTCTATAATCCATGGAATATCTTTTATAGTTATCTCATGCATTTCCTTCCATAAATCTAATCTATCTTTTTTAGCATTTTTAGCATAGACTGCCGAAATTATTTCTTCTACATATTGATTCGTTTAAAAATGAACTACCTGTTATGTGTCTTTTATTATTTCAATATTCATATAATTATGCCACATGATCAAGAACTTACTATTTAAATTTGCGTATGCATTATTAAACCCTAATAATTCACTATATTTAACTAGTTGGTCCTTCTGGATCATAGGTTCAGCTATAATTACTAGGGATAATTTGTGTTTTTATCAATTTTTTCAGTCTATTTATCGAGGGGTTATTCGCCACCATCCCTAATATTCCAATAAAGACATCTATCCATTAAATCCTAATTTTGCTTGAGCTCTTGTTGTACATTTAGACTCATATGTCTTTAAATGCTTCTTCATTTTCCTTGAAGGCTTATGTGTCTTATTTAAATGGCCATTCTCTTTATGGCTTCCATAGCTTGATCCCTAGTGAGCTTTACCCAATCCTCTTCATACATTTCTAAGTCATCTTTTACCTTTTCCGATTCACCCTCCCCATTTTCTTATTCCCTACCCATTGGAGGGTAGCTGAAAACATCCGAGTCTTCTTTAGGAAAATCCAGAAGATCCTCATTAATCCAGCATTGATTTTCCTGCCTCTCCTTTAGAACCGTCCTTGATTTAAGCCTCTTTCTTCCCTTCCTCTTTGCCTCAACTTCCTCCCAGCCTTCATCCTTTTCTCCCTCCTCCCCTCCCTCTATACTCCTCTCTACTTCCATCCCTAAATTATAGTTGCTGCCTCATTCCTTCTCTATTATAGAACCCTCCTCATCACTCCTACCTTTCCCTTCCACTTTCCTCGAACCTATCTCTAGTTATTCTACCCCCTCTTGCTCCTTACTATGTTTTCCTTTCGGGATAACCTCATCCCTTCTAACCCATTTATGGCCCTACATTCCTCTACCCTTTACCCCTTCCCCTTACCCTTCTCCTCTATCCCCAGCCTACACTTCTCCATGTCATGTCTTAATCTTTTACATCCCAGGCAGTAAGATGGCATATTCTCGGGCAAGACTGACTGCAAGAACCCCTTACTCTATCTTCTCCACTGCCTATCCATATCTTAGTGGGCGGCTATGTAAGTAAATTACACTTTACACATACACTGGCATTATTAGGCCTTGTCATAGAGGCTTTTGCCTCATCCTGAAGCATTGGCTTACCAAAACATGAAAAGTTAGCATACAGAGAGTGCTTACTGTACAGAAACAATGGAAGATTACGGAAGGAGAACCATACCGGAGCTAAGGGCGCTTCTTCCTGTGGACTGAAACTTTTCGTCCACTTCAAAATACGCATAGGATAGCCATTTACCTGCAATTATCTCCGTAGCCATATTCGGTGAAAATCATCCTCCAAACAACACTGCAAGATGACATGTTTAGCATCAAAGTCAGCAAACTTTACTGTTTCCTTGAGCTTCAAAGAAGAGATGAACGACTGTAGTTCTTGTGCACGAGGTCTGCCATGAGAGAACTTTTTGACGATCGTGTATTCAAATGGCTCTATAAGCCTATGTATCTCCTCCGAAGAGGAGATAATTGCGGAATTCCCATTTTTAGTTCTGAACATGGGTGAGGAGGCGCGGGCTCATTTAATATTAAAGCAAAGGACTTCTTATTTGATAATAAGAAGCAAAGCACTTCTTATTTTGAGCTTGAATGGAGCTTGATTTGAGCAGAAATTGTGTTGTTCACTCTCTAGAAAATGGAATTTTCTCTCTCTAAAAGTTGAGAGCATTTTTTGAAAAACCCGACTCTTCTTTTTTTCTTCCCCTTCTTCTTCTTCTTCTTCTTACTCTTCCACTTCTTCTTCTTCTTCTTCTTCTTTTCCATCTACTTCTTTTTCTTTTTCTTCTTTTTCTTCTTTTTCTTCTTGTTCTTCTTCTTCTTGTTCTTCCGCTTTTTCTTATTTTTCTTGTTGTTGTTGTGCATCTTTTTCTTCTTATTTTTAGTCTTATTTTTCATCCTCTACTTTTTTTTCTTATTCTTCTTCTTCTTTCTCTTCTTCTTTTCTTCTTCTTCTTCTTCCTCTTCCTTTTTTCTTGTTGTTCCTCTTTTTCTTCTTTTTCTTCTTCCTCTTCTTCATATTCTTCTTCCTCTTTTATTCTGATTCTTCTTACTCTTCTTCTTTCCCTTCTTCTCCTCCCAACTCCTCATCTTCTTCTTATTTTTCTTTTTCTTCTTTTTTATATTCTTCTTTAACTTCTTCTTCTTCCTTCTCTTCATCATCTTTTTTACTTCGTCATTTTCCTCTTATTTATCCTCTTCTTTAATTTTTCATCGCATTCTTCTTCATCTTCTTCATTATCAACATCATCAAAAACTTTTTATTCTTGTCCTTCTTCTTCTTCACCTTTATCATGTTATTATTATTATTATTATTATTATTATTATTCTTCTTCTTCTTTATTTTTTTTATTCTATTTGTTTTTATTATTTTTATTCTTTTATTTTTCTAATTTTTCTACTTCTTCATTTTTTTTTCTTATTTTTCTTCCTGTTCTTCTTATTATTTTTTTTATTGTTCTTCTACTTCTTCTTCATCCCCTTTTTGGTAGTCTTTTTCTTTTTCTTCTTCTATCTCTTCTTTTTCTTTCTTTTCTTCTTCTACTACTTCTTCTTCTTCGCCTTCTTCTTATTTTACTTCTTTTCTTCTTCCTCTTATTTTTCTTATTTTTTGTCTTCTTCTAATTCTTTGACTTCTTTTTCTTTTTTTTTCTTTTTTTTTTCTTTTTTTTTTCTTTTTTTTTTCTTTTTTTCTTCTTCGACCTATTTTTCTATGTCTTTTTCTTCTCTTTTTTATTCTTTTTCTTCTTCTTTCTTCTTCTTCTTCTTCTTCTTCTTCTTCTTCTTCTTCTTGTTCTTCAATTTTCTTTTATTCAACCTCTTCTTATTTCTTTTCTTCTAATTTTTCTTTTTCATTCTCTTGTTTTCCTCTCATTTTACTTTTTCTTCATCTTCTTAGTTAAATTCTTTGTTTTCTTATTCTTAATCTTTTTATTTAACTTATTTGTCTTCTTCTTATTTTTCTTCTTCTTCCTCTTCTTCCTCTACTTTATATTCTTCTTTTAATATTCATCTTCTTCTTATTTCTCTTCTTTTTCTTCTTTTTCTTCTTCTTCTTGTTTTTACTCTTATTTTTGCTTTTCATCATCATCATTATCTTCTTCTTCTTCTTCTTACTTTTATTTTGCTTCTTCATCATCTTTTTCTTCTTTTTTTCTTCTTATTCCTCTTCTTCATCCTATTTTTCTTCTACTTCATGTTCTTTATCTTTTTCTTATTCCCATTTTGTATCTTTTTCTTGTTATTCTTCTTCCTCTTATTATTATTATTATTATTCTTCTTACTCTTGTTTTTTCTTCTTATGCCTCCTATTCTTCTTCTTCTTCTTCTTCTTACTCTTGTTTTTTCTTCTTCTTCTTCCCTTTCTTCATCTTCTTCATCCTATTACTCAACTTCTTCCGCTTTTTTATCATCTTCTTTTTATTCTCTTTCTTATTCTTCCTCATTTATATTATTATTTTTTTGTTCTTATTCATCTTCTAGTTTATGATCTTCTTCTTTTTGTCTTTTTCTTCCTTTTTTACTTATTTCTCTTCTTCTAATTCCTCTTTTTTTTTCTTCATATACTTCCTCTTCTATTTCTTATAATACTTCTTCTTATCCATCTTCTTCCTCGTCTTCTTTTTATTCTTCTACATCTTGTTATTCTTCTTCTTCCTCTTCATTTTATTATTCTACTTATTTTTATTCGTCTTCTTCCTCATCTTCTACATGTTCTCCTTTCCACTTATTCTTTTTATTTTTTCTCTTCTTTATCTTCCCCTTCCTCTTATTTATCATCATCTTCTTATTTTTCTTTCTCTTCACATTACTCTTTTCATTCATTTCATATTCTTTTTCATCACTATCATCGTCATCATCATCTTCTACTTTTTTCTTATAATAATAATAATATTATTATTATTATTATTATTATTATTATTATTATTCTTCTTCTTCTCCTTTTTCATCTTCTTCTTTATTTTATTACTCTTTTTTCTTCCTCTTCTTCTACTTCATCTTGTTAATCAAAATCATCATCATTTTCTTTTACTTTTATTTCCTATTTTTCTTCTCTGTGTTATTACTTTTCTTTTTCTGTTTATTCTACTTATCCTTCTTTTTCTGTTTATTCTACCTATCCTTCTTTTTCTTATCATTATTCTTCCTATTCTTATTCATTTTCTTGTTTTTCTTTTTCTTTTTCTTCTTCTTCTTCCTCTTCTTATTCATTTTCTTTTTGTTTTCATAATCTTATTTTATCTTCTTCTTATCATTCCTCTTTTGCTTCATTTTAGACTTCTTCTTCCCTTATTCTTATTTTTCTTCTTCTTCTTACTCTTCCTTTTTTTCTTCTATTACCTCTTTTTATTCTTCTTCTACTTCTACCACTTATTATTATTATTATTCTTCTTATTCTTCTTATTCTTCTTTCTATTTTTCATCTTCATCTTCATTATTATCATCATCATTTTGATTTTCTTCTTGTTCTACTTATTCTTATACTTCTTCATCTAAGTTTTCTTAATTTTCCTCTTCTACTTAAATTTATTCTTCAATCTTTTCTTCTACTACTACTACTACTTCTTCTTCTTCTTTTTATTCTTCTAATTCTTCTTTTTTCTACTTCCACTTTTTCTTCTTTTTTTTCATCTTCATTTACTATTTATTCTACTTATTTTTCTTCTTCTTTAACTTCTTCATCTTTTACTACTTTTTTTCTTCTTCTTCTTCCACTTCATAATCATCATCATCATCATCATCATCATCTTCTTCTTCTTTTTCTTCATCATCATCATCTTCTTCTTCTTTTTCTTCTTCATCATCTTCTTCTTGTTCATTTTTTTCTTCTTTATCCTATTCTTCTTCCTCTACTTCTTCTACATTTGAATCTTTTTCCTCTTCTTCATCTTCTTCTTCAAATTTTTCATCTTTTTTATTCTTCTTTTTTTTTCTTCATCTTATTTTTCTCTTCTTCCTTTTCTTCATCATTTCCTTCTTTTTTGTTATTATTATTTTTATTATGCTTCTTATTTTTCAAAATCATTTTTTTTTTCCTCTTCTTCTTCCTCTTCTTTATTTTCTTCTTTTTCTTTTATTCTTCCTCTTCATCTTCATCTTCATCTTCCTCTTATTGTTCCTATTTTTCATCTTATTCTTGTTCTTCTTTTCATTCCTCTATTCTTATTATTCTTCTTCTTCCTCCTCCTCTTCCTCTTAATCTTTTTCTTTCTATTCCTCTTCATATTCTTTTTCATCCTTCTTCACCTTCTTCTTCTTCTTCATCCTCTTCTTCCACTTCTTCCTCTTCTTCATCATCTTTTTCTTTTTCATGTTCCTCTTCTTCTCATTGTTTCGTTTTTACAACTTATTTTTTTTATTCTTCTTATTCTTATTCTTATTCTTCTTGTGCTTTTTCTTTTTATTCTTATTCATGTTCTTCTTCTTCTTTTTTATGCTCTTTTTATTTTACTTAATCTTTTTTGGTTACTTCCTCTTCTTCTTCTTCTTCTTCTTGTTCATATTCTTCTTCTTTTTCTTCATATCCTTCTTCATCTTCTTTCACTTCATCCTTTTCATCATCTTGATCTATTTCTTCTCCCTCTTCTTCATTTTATTCTTCTTGTTCTTCTTCATCTTCTTCTTGTTTTTTTTACTCTTTTTATTTTTCTCTTTCTTTTTCTTCTTCTTCGAAATATTCTATTTCTTTTTTTTTCTTCTTATTTTTGATTTTCTTCCTCTATTTCTTCTTGCTATTTTTATTTTTCTTTTCTTTTCTTCCTCTCCTTCTTCTTCTTATTACTCTTCTTCTTCTTCTTATTACTCTTCTTCTTCTTCTTCTTCTTCTTCTTCTTCTTCTTATTCTTCTTCCTCCTCTTCTTCGTCTTCTCCTCCTCCTCCTCCTCCTCCTCCTTTTTCTCTATTTTTCAATTTTTCTTCATCATCTTCTTCTTCTTCCTCTTTTTATTCGACTTCTTCTTCCTCCTTTTATTCGACTTCTTCTTCCTCCATTCCTTTTTTTTCTTATTTTTCAATTTCTTATTCTTATTTTTATTATTCATCTACTATTACTTCTTCTTTTTCTTTCACTTTTTCTACATCTTCTTATTATTCTTCTTCTTCCCCTTTTTTTTTGACTCTCTAACCTTTCAAAATTTCACAGCCACATGACCATACATAACAGACTCATTGACACACTAGTAAACAACAGTAGAAAATCAGCATTCATGCCATGCAGAAAAAAAGGCAAGTTGAAAAACCAGAAAAAAAACAAGCAACCCTCCAATCCCTATAACAGCATTACCCCCTTGAATTCTTCTATGTCCCTGCCTACTCTATCCAATCTTTACTTTTCTCTCACCTGTGCAAGTTAGAGTAGCAACCAAAAAAACCACAAGACAATTAACCAAAAACTAGATTAAGCAGAAACCATGCTTCTCATTATTTTAGTCTCCCCTCATGACCAAGGAGCCTTTAATCTTTTCTTAGACTTTCACCTGCAGTTTTACAAAGAAACAAAAAACTACAAAAGACAATTAATAATAATAATGTTTCCCTCTTTATATCCAACAAGCCCCTTGCTAGTTTTATTTTTTACTTTTTTAGCTTTTGAATTCTAATATATGAAAAACTTTTTTATCTAATTCAATTAAACCTATGACCATTTTCAGGATACTTTTACCATCAAACTCTTGTGTTCCTTTCTTCATGCCTTCCTCTGCTAATTTATCTGCCTGCACATTTGCCTCGCTATATATGTGATTTATTTAACATTTTAATTTTGTTAATACTTTTTTGATACTAATAATTTCTTTCTCAAACCTTCATAAATATGTTTTACCTCTTACTAGATCAACCAATAATTTTGAATCTACATGTACTTGAATATTTAAGAAAATATTATCCTTACAAATTTCCAAACCCTTGTGCAAGGCCATAATCTCCAAGTGTAGTGCCAAGGAGGCTTGACTCCTCGTTGTAAAAGCTCATATCACTCCGCCCTCATCATTTCTAATTACAACTCCTCCGCCTGCTACTCTCATTTCCCTTTTGAAACTTCAATCCATGTTAAGAGCAAGACCTCCTCGCAGATGCTTATTTCATCTGGTGATCTTTATACTTGGCATTTTCCCTACAATTGCATTAAGACCACATGCTTTCCTGTTTTCGTCTAATCCTATGTTTTTTTGTTTTTATTGGGTTACAAGCAGAGATAAAAGAGCATTCTCTTTTAATCTCTGCTAATATATAATCGACCCTCATTTCAGCATTTTCATTAGGCACCATACTACTATATGCGAAATATAATTTCTTAGCCATTTTAAAATTTTGTTCTTTGTAGGTTTTTTCAACCAGTTCTTTATCCTATCCCTTAAGCTTCCTCAGCATCTCTCTATATCTGCTTCGATTTCTAATTTTTCTCATTAAATTATGTAGTTATCTTTCCTGTTGAAAATAACTGATTCATGTTGTCTCTCTATTGGTGACAGCATTCACATCTAGATGCTAAACTTATACCCTTCTTTTGAATATAAACAACTACCAGAATCAATTTTTGAAAGGAGTTTTCAAAGAAATACATTTATTTTTTGTAGAATCTTTTTTGTTCATACTCTTTTAAATACCTCCTGTGATGGTTTTCTCTTACTCAGCAATAATTTGGAACTTTTTAGTGTAAAATTGTCATGCTCATTCAAGGTTCATTTCCATCCACTGTTGGTTAGAATTGAATGTTTTTCTACAATGTCTTGCTGACTACGCATCAGCTTCCAGCTTTTTGATGCTTTCTTTGATTCTTTAAATGCCTTGTCCCCTAAACCATACCTAGCCTTTATATATGCCACCCAAATATTTTTATTTTCTTTAAGTCTCCACCAATTCTTACATGCCCAGGATTTAGTCATATCATTTAGGCTAGTAAAGCCTAAACCCACCTCCTCCTTCGAATAACATAGGTCCCCCCATTTTTTCTAGTGTAATTTGTTCTTCCCTTCTTTTTTCCCCCATAAGAAATTGGTCATTTCTCTTTCTAATTTTTTTATAATTCTTTTTGGCGGTTGAACGGACATCAAAATTTGTGCCAGTGATCCTTGTAATGCATGTGTAATTAGCAAAATTCTTCCTGCCATACTTAGCAGGTCCTTTTTCTAACCAATAATCTTTTTTCTCATCTTATCTACTATGAAGGAAAGATATTCTTCCTTCACTCTTCCCTCATATATGGGGCAACCTAGATACATTATTGCACCTTTCTTTTGTGCAAAACCTATAATTTTTGCAATTCTTTGAGCTATATTTTCTGCCTTTTTTGCTACTAAAATGAATTGACATTTTTCCTTATTCAGCATTTGCCCTAATTCCTCTTCCAGTGTTTGCAACAGCCTCATTAACCTTTTCATGGAACTACTACTGACATTTATAAATATGATAATATCATCCACATATGCCAAGCAGCTTACTGTAGGAGTGTACCTAGGCTGCTTGTATGCAAGAATATTTTTCGCTTTCACTTGCTCCATCAGATAATGAGGGTCTCCTTCCCTCAACCCTCTTGAAGGTTTAAATTCTTTGCCAGCCTACCCATTTATGAGAATTCTAACCCATGTGCTAGCAATACATCTATAAATTATATCTATCCAAAATTTTGAGAATCCTATCTTTCTCAATATATAACATAAAACATCACATTCTACTCTATCAAATGCTTTTGACAAGTTTAGCTTTAAAATAGTAATGTGTCAAGTTTAGCTTTAAAATAGTATTGTGTCCTATTACTTTTGCACCTATCTCCCTTATTAATTCTGAAGCTAAATTTATATTTTCCATTATCAACCTATTTTTTACAAAGCCTACTTGCTTAGCTGATATGATAGAAGGAAGGATCCGACTGAACCTGTTCTGAAGCACTTTAGCTAAAATCTTATAAATGGTATTACATTGACTGATTGGTCCAAAGTCTTCCCCTTTCTGTGGGTTTGCTTTCTTAGGAATTAGTACTATAAAAGAATTAGCCCATGCTTTTGTAATATCGGCACCTGTGAAAATCCATGAAATCACTGCAACCACCTCTTTTTTAATTATTGACCAGCTTCTTTGGTAAAATCCATTATTCCAACCATCCGACCTTACTACACTATCCTTATTTGTGTTGAATACGACCTCTTTCACCTCTTCTTCTTTTGGAAATTCTTCTAGCACCTTATTGTCTGCTTCTGTAACTCATTTTTCAATATTTTGCATTAATGTATACATCCTAACTGTACTTGGCCCACATAAGTGTTTTTTAAAAAAATCTTCTAATTCATTTTTTATTTCCTCCTTTTCTATCCATTCTCCACTAGCTTTTTTAATCCTTTTATTATATGCTTTTGATTTTTAATTTTTGCCATAGCATTAAAAAAACTTCGTATTTTTATCCCCGTCCTTTAGCCACTTGATTCTCGCTCTCAGGCATCATCTTGTCCCTCTTCCTGCTCTATTTCTAGGGTCTTTATTTTCTGCTCAGATTTCTGTATCTTTTTTGTAACATTTCCAAAAACCTCTTTATTCCACTTACCTAGGGCTAATCATAAGTTTCTCAATTTTTTTGCCAGTATCTGCATGGGATTACATGAGTACTATTTTTCCCATGTATATCCCTTACTATGTTATCAAATTCTTTATGCATTCCACACATAATCTGAAATTTAAAACCAATATGTCTCTTCTCTTTCTTATCCAGTGTCACTAAGAGTGGACTATGATCTGAACAAATTCTATTTAGGTGTTTAACCTTTATTCCACCCAACTTATCTAGCCAAAGTAAGTCTGTAAGGACCTGATCGAGCCTCGACCAAATTGTCCTCCTTCTCTTCCAGTTGTTACACCATGTGTAGTTTGATCCTAAGAAATCTACTTCCATTAAATTTGCATTAGCTATAGCCTCATTAAATTGAGATATAGCTATTGGGTTAGGAGTTCTTCCTCCTCTTTTCTCGTTAATATTTTTTATCACATTGAAGTCCCCACCAATAATCCATGGAGACTTCATTGCAGCTATCTCCTTCATTTCTCTCTAGAGCTTCTTTTTTCGTCCTTCCTATTACTTGCATATACCATTAAATAAATATACTCCGATCATTTTCCTATTTTGAAACTGACAACTGTTCGATTTCTGAAAAAATTTCAATATCTATTGACCTTTTCCACATTACCCATATCTTACTATTTGAATTCGAAAAAGCCTTATCTAGACCTATCCTTGTCTTGTATATATCTATTTGATTTTTATTAATCAATGGTTCAGCTAGAATAATAATTTTTAGGCTATATAATTTAATAAGATTTATAATTCTATTTATTGTGGGGGTGTTCGCGACCCCTCTTATATTCTAGTATAGGCTATTAATCATATCTAAGTGTCTCTCGCTTGAGCCCTCGTGGTGCATTTAGAGTCATATTTCAAGACTAAATATTTTTTCCTACCCCCAGAAGCTTGTTTGAACTCGGTGGAGCTTTATCTACTTTTTTGCAAAATTCATTTTTACCAGACTTTTTTCCACCCTTCTTATCATTTCCAAAGCATTTTCCTTGCTTTGTGGTATAGGTCTAGAATTCTGTTCATTTGTGACTAGATCATAATGTATTGCATTCAAATCCAACATATTCTCCTCATTTTTCATGCTATTAAATGGCCAGTTTTTAGCCTCTGATTCGTCTTCTGATAATAGATCATCCTCTGCCCAATTAAGCTGTTCTATGTTTTTTTCTTCTTCCATCTCTATTATCCCTACTCTCTTCTTTTCTCTAGCCCTTACATCTCTTCTCCTCCCATCTTTTCATAACATTTTTGCTCCCCTTTGCACCTCATTTTTATTTTTTTTCATATCTCCTTCTCTCCCCTAGACTCTTCCCCTTCAATTCTTTTCTGGTCTTCCTCTAGTGCTACTTATTTTTCCTCTCCCTACCTAACCTTCTCTACCCTTTCTCCACCTTTTTCACTATCTCTATTTCTCTCCCTGCCCTTGCTTCCCTCCCTTTCTGTTTATGTTTCTCTCCCCCATTTTATTTCCCTCTACTCACTTGCCTTTTCTGCTTCCTCCCCTATCTTTTCATCTGCTATTTTTTCTTCTCTAAACCCCCTCTTTACCCAGATTCTGCCTCTCTTCTCCTCCCTATTAAATGTATCTTCCTTCTTCTTTTTGCCACCAGCAATACAATCTGCTTGCTCATGTCCCATTTTATGGCATATTAGGCAGTAATACGGTATGAATTTTAGAATAAGATCCTGCCATAATCTATTGGTGAGATCACTGCCCACCCACACTCTGAGTGGGAGGTTAGTTTTGAGGACAATTTCCAAACATTATTTGGCTAGACCTAGCCTTGTCATTTTTGTCGTGGCTTTATCCAGCATCCATGGTTTTCCCAAACATAGTGCTATTGAGTGAAGTGCATGTTTATTATAAAGATGAAGTGAAAGCTTTGTATTGTAAACCATACAGGGGCATATGATGACTCAACGAAGGGAGAAAAATCCAGTGTCCATTTGAAAACACGCATTGGGTAACCATGGACACTCCATGAAGCTCTTAACCAGACCCTGAGTAAGTCATTTTCTCCCTTGAACTGTAGTATCGTGTGCTTAGTGTTATAGTTCACAATTTTTACCTAATTCCGTAATTTTAATGAAGCAATGAAGTCATGTAGTGTAATGAATTCGGGTCTACCATGGAAAAATTTTCCAACAAGAGTGATGTAGAATGGAGCAGTGAGCTTCAACATATCTTCTTTCAAAAATATCACCGCGGGGACCTCATTTTTTGCGTCAAATGTCGAAATGCAAACACGGGCTCCTTGGATATTATAGAGAATGATTTTTTCGAGAAGATAGAGCTAATTTCATCCATTTATTTTCATCTTCATCTTCTTTTTCCAATTTATTTTCTTCTTCTTCTTCTTCTTCTTCTTCTTCTATTTCTACATATTTTTCTTTACTACTTATTTTTTTTAATTTTATTCTTTCACTTCTTTTTCTTCTTCTTCTTCCACTTATACTTCCTTATCTTCTTCCTCTTCTTCTTCCTCTTCTTCTTCCTTTTCTTCTTACTCTCAGTTGTTTTCTTTTTTTTTCTTCTTTTTCTTTGTATATTTCTTTTTCTTTGTATATTTCTTTTTCTTCCTCCTCCTCTTCTCTTCTTCTTCCTCTCCTTCTTCTTCTTTTAACTATTCTTCTTCATATTCTTTGTCTTTTTATTCTTTTTGTTCCACTTCTTATTCTTTATTTTCTTATTTCTCTTTTACAACTTCTAATTCTTTTTTTTTATTTTCCTTTTTTTATTTTTCTTCTTCCTATTCTTAGATTTTTATTCTTTTTTCATCTTTTTCCTTTTGTAGTTTTTCTCATCTTCTAGTACTTCTTCTTCTTCCACTTCTTTTTGTTATTATTGTTCCTCTTGTTCTTCATCTGTCTTTCTTTGTCTTGTTCCTTTTCTTTTTATTGATCTTCAACTCTTCTTCCAATTCTTCCTCTTCAACTTCTTCTTTCTATTATTATAATTAATTTCTTCTACTTCATCTTTTCCTCTTCTACTTCATCTTAATCTTCTTCTACTTCTTCTTCTTATTCCTCTTCTTCTTCATTTTCCTCTTCCTTTCCTCTTCTTATTCTTGTTATTCTCCCTCTTCTTCTTCCATTTCATTCTTTTATTTATCTTCTTCCACTTATCTTCATCTTATTATTATTATTATTATTATTATTATTATTATTATTATTATTTTATTATTATTATTCTTTTTCTTATTCTTTTGCTGCTTCTTCTTTTAATTCTTCCTCTTCTTATTCATCTTTTTCTTTTTCATTCTCTTCTTATTCAAATTTTTGCTTTTCTTCATCTTCTTTTGCTTCTTCCTCTTTTTATTATTATTATTATTATTATTATTCTTCTTCTTCTTTTTTTTTATTCTTCTTCCCTCCTTTTCTTTCTCAACTTACTCTTCTTTCTTCTCTTCTTCTAGTTCATCATTATCGTCATCATTTTCTTCTTCATATTATTCTTCTTTTTCTTCCTATTCTTCTTCTTCGTCTTCTTCGTATACTTATTCTTCTTCTTTTTTTCTTCCTCTTCTTGTTCTTCATCTTCTTCTGATATTTTTTGACTTCTTCTTCTTCAACCTTTTCTTCTCTCTCTTATTAATATTCTTCTTCCTCTTATTAATATTCTTCTTCCTCTTCTTTGACTTTTTTCTTTTTTTTTCTTTTTCTTCTTAATGTTAAATTTTTTTCGTATTCATCTTTATATTATTTTTTTTCTTCATCTTCTTCATATTATTATTCATTTTTTTTTCCTAATCTTTATGCTCGTCATCTTCTTGTTCTTCAACTTATTCTTCCCCTAATTCTACTTTTTCTTCTTTTTCTTCCACTTCTTCATTTACTTCATTTTCTACTTTTTTTATTCATCTTATTCTTCTTATTTTTCCTTTTCTTCTTCCTCTTCTTCTTCTTCTTCATATTCTTCTTGTTCTTGTTCTTCTTCTTCTTCTTATTCTACTTTCTTTTCTTCTTCTTCCTCTTCTCCTACTTCTTCATCTTCTTTTTGTTCTTCTTATTTCTATCTTCTTCCTCTTCTTACACATCTTACTCTTCTTCTACTTCTTCTTTTCTTATTCTACTTCTTCTTATTCTTTTTCTAACTCTTCTTCTTCTTCTTCTATTTCTTCTTCATCTCCTATTTTAATTTTTTTTTCTTATTCTTCTACCTATTCTTCTTATTCTTCTATTTCCTTTTCTTCATCATCATCTTCTTCTTATTCTACTACAAATTCTTCTTCTACTTTTTCAATTTCTTCATTTTCTTTTTCTACCTATTCAACATCTTCTTATTGTTCTTCTTTTTTTTCAACAACAACAACATCATCTTCTTCTAACTCTTCTTCTTCCTCTTCTTTTTCTTTTCCTGCTCTTCTTCTTCCTCTCTTATTCTTATTCTTCTTCATATTTTTTTATTCTTTTTTTCATCTTTCTTTTATTTTTCTTCATTTTATTCTTCTTACACGTCTTTCTCATCCACTCTTCTACATCTTCTTTTACTTCTTCCTCCTCTTCTTCTTCTTCTTCTTCTTCTTCTTTATATTCTCATTCTAATTCTTCTTCCTCTACTTCCTCTTCTTCATCTTGTTTTTCAATTCTTACTATTCTTCTTCTTATACTTCCTACTCAACATTTTTTTTATTCTTTTTCTTTAACTTTTTGTTTTTGTTTGTATTCCTCCACTTTTTCTTCTACTTCTACCTCTTCTACTCCCTCTTATTCCTAATATTCTCCTTTTTTTCATCTTCTATCCATCTTCTTCCTATTCTTCTTCTATCTTTTTAATCTTCATCTTCTTATTCATTTTCATCCTATCCTATTTCTTATTTTACTTCTTCTACAACTTCTTTTTTTTTCTTCTTTTACCCCATTTCTTATTCACCATCTTCATCTTTTTATTTTTCATATTCTTCTACTTCTTCTTCTTCCTTTTCTTCTTCCTCTTATTTTTCCTTTTATTATTCATTTTATTTTTCTTCTACTACTACTACTTCTTCTTCTTCTTTTTATTCTTTTTCTTCTTCAAAATTTTCATATTTTTATTCATCGTATTAATCCACTTCTTTTTCTGCTTCTTATTCTTCTCTTTCTTCCACTTATTCTTCCTCTTGCTATTCCTTTCCTTTGTCATTTCTTCTTCTTCTTCTTCTTCTTTTTCTAGTTCTTCATTTTCTTCTCCCATTTCATCATCATCATCTTTCTTTTCTTCTTATTCTTTCTATTTTCTCTCCTTCTTTCTCATCCCCTTCTTCTTCTTCTTCATATTCTTCTTATTCTTCAACCTATTCTTCTATTTATTTATTATTATTATTATTATTATTATTATTATTATTCTTCTTCTTCTTCTTTTTATTCTTCTTTTGTTATTTTTGTTCTTTTTTTCAAACTTTTTATCATCTTTTTCTTCATATTCCTCTTCTTTTATTCTACTTCTTCCTCTTTGTTTTTTATCTACTTTGTCTTCCTTTTCTTAATCTAGTGATTCTTCTTTCATTTTTTTATTCTTTATATTCTTTTTCTTTTTTTTTCTTCATCTTTCCCTTTTCTTCTTCTTCTTCTTCTTCTTATACATCATTTTTTTTCTACTACTTCTTTTTCTGTTTCCTCTTCATCATTATCTTTTTTTTCATCTCTTTATCTTCTTCCTATTATTCTTTTTTCTATTTCTTATTATTGTTATTCCTCTTCTTGCTCTTCTTCGTATTCTTCTACCTGTTATTCAACTTCTTTTTCTACTTATGCTACATCTTTTTTATTATCTTTTTCTTTCTCCTCTAATTATTCTTACTCTTCTACTTCTTCCTCTTATTCTTCTTTTTCTTCATCATCTTCTTCTTATAGTTTTTTTTTCAACTTCTTCCTATTATTTTTCTTCTTCTTTCTCTTCTTCTACTTCTTTTTCTTCTTATAATTATTTTTGTTCTTGCTCTTCTTCTTCTTCTTCTTCTTATTCATCTTCTTTTTCATCATATCCTTCTTCCACATCTTCTTCTTTTTTCTTATTCTCCTTCTCCTTCTTCTTTTTCTTCTCGTATTCTTTTTCTTCTTATTCATTTTCTTATTCATCTTCTTATTCTTCCTCTTCTTATATTTATTCTTCTCTTTCCTTTTTTTTTTC
This sequence comes from Sapria himalayana, assembly GCA_029783825.1. NCBI lineage: Eukaryota > Viridiplantae > Streptophyta > Magnoliopsida > Malpighiales > Rafflesiaceae > Sapria > Sapria himalayana. The sequence continues at coordinate 154,673 of JAREIK010002168.1, read as the reverse complement.
ATCTACTTTTTTTTCTTTTTCTATCTTTCTTTTTCTTCATTTTTTTCTTTTTAATCTTCTTCATCTTCTTCCTATTCTTCTTCTTCTTCTTCCTCCTCTTATTCGTTATCATTTTGTCCTTCATCCTCCACTTCTTTTTCTTCTTCCTCTTCTTCATCCTTTAAATATTTTCTTCTTCATCTTCTTCCTATTCTTCTTATTCTTCAACTTTTTTTTCTTGTTCTTCTCCATCTTTTTTTTTCTTCTTTCTCTTTTCTTTTTTTTCTTCCTCTTCTTATTCTTCTTATTCTTCTTCCGCTTATACTTATTATTATTCTATTTCTTCTTAATATTTTTCTTCTAATTATTCATATTCTATATCATCATCTTCTTCTTCTGCTTCTTCTTCATTTTTATTATCATCATCATCTTCTTCATATTTTTCTTCATCTTTTTTGATCATCTTATTCTTTTTTTCTTCTTCTTATAATTCAACTTTTTCTTCTTATTTCTTTTACTCTTCTTATACTTCTTTTTCTTCATGTTCTTTTTTCGTTTCTTCTTCTTCTTCTTCTTCTTCTTCTTCTTTTTCTTCCTCCTTTTTTTCCTTTTCTACTTCTTCTACCTCTTCTTTCTTTTCTTTTTTTTTCTTCTTCTTTTTCTTTTTTTTTCTTTACTTCCTCGTATTTTATTTTTCTTCTATTTTTTATTCTTGTTTTACTTCTTATTCCTCTTTCTTTTATTTTTCTTCTTCTTCATATTCTTCTTTTAATTCTTCTTTCTTCTTCTTATTCCTCTTTTTCATTTTATTCTTCCACTTCTTTTTATTTGTATTCTTTACCCACTTTTTTCTTTTTCTTCTTATTCTACCTTGTCATAATATTATTCTTTCTCCTCTTCTTCTTTTTCCTCTTCTTCTTCTTCTTCTTCTTCTTCTTATTTTTCAGCTTCATCTTCATATTCTTCTTCCACTTCATTTTCTTTCACATCTTCTTTGTCTTCTTCTTCTTCTTCTTCATTTTCTCTTCTTATTCCTCTTTTTCCTCTTCTTCCTCCAATGTCTCCTCTTATTCATCATCATCATCATCATCATCTTCTTCTTCTTCTCCTTTTTCATATTCTTTTATTATTATTATTATGCTTTTTCTTCTTCTAATTCTTCTTCTCCTTTTTTACTACAATATTTTTTATTCTTCTTCTTCTTCCTATTCTTGTTTTTCTTCTTCTACTTATATTCTTTATTCCTCTCATTCTTCTTGATCCCTTTATTTTTTTTTCTTCTTCTTCTTCTTGTACTTCTTCATTCTCTAATTCTTCTTTTTATTCATCATCTTTTTTTTTTATTTATTCTTCTTATTTCTATTCTTCTTCTATTTTTTTATTTTCTTCTTCTTCTTTTTCTTCCTCTTCTACATTTTCTTCTTATTCTTTTTATTTCTTTTATTCTTTTTCTTTTTCTTCTTATTTTTTTTCTACTTCTAATTCTTCTTGTTCTTTATTTTCATCATCATCATCTTCTTCCTCTTATTACTCTTATTCTTATTCACAAGCATTCTCTTATTTCTTCTTCTTTACCTTTTTCCTCTTCTTTCTCTTCTCCATTTTCTTCTTTTCTTCTACCTCTTTATTATTATTATTATTATTATTATTCTTCTTCTTCTTCTTCTTCTTCTTCTTCTCTTCTTCCTTTTCTTTCATATTCTATTTCTTCTTCCGCTTCTTCATATTTTGCTCCAACAACTAGTTCCTATTCCTCTTCCTCTTCTTCTTCTTCTTCTTCTTCTTCTATTTCCTCTTCTTCTTCTTCTTTTTCTTCTTCTTCTTCTATTTCCTCTTCTTCCTCTTCTACTTCTTCTTTTGCAATCTATTATTCTTTTTTCTATTATTATTATTATTTCTATTCTTCTTCTTCTTTTTCTTCTTCTTATTACTCTTAATCTTAATTTTCTTTTTCCTCTTTTTCTTATTTCACTTGTATTCTTCTTTTTCTCCTTCTTTTTCCTATGCTTTTTATTCATCATCATCACCTTCTTCTTCTCTTCTTTCACTTCTTCAACTTCATATTCGTCTTCTTCCTCTTTTTCAACTACTACTACTTCTTCTTCCTCTTCTTACACTTCCTTTTTTTCTTCTTTCTATTATTATTATTATTATTCTTCTTCTTCTTCTTCTTTCTTTCTTTTATTCTTTTCTTCTTCATTTTAATATTATTATTATTATTAAACTTATTCTTCTTATTTTGTTTCTTATTTTCTTCATTTTCTTATTATTTTTTTATAATTATTATGAATTTTCTTTTTTTTTTACATACCTGTTGTCTTCCACCTATTCTACTTCTTCCATTTCTTGTTTTACTTCTTTTGCTTATTTGTCATATTCTTCTTAATCGTCTTCTTTTTCCTTTTTTTTCTTATTCTTCTTCATCAACTTTTTTTTTCTTCTTCTTATTCTCTTCTTCTATTTCTTCTTCTTCTTCTTCTTCTTCTTCCTTTTTCTTCGTTCCCATCTTCCACTTCTTCTTCATATTCTACCTCTTCTTCTTTTTCATATTCTACCTCTTCTTCTTTTTCTTATTATTCCTCTTATTATTATTATTATTATTATTATTCTTCCTCTTATTCTTCTTATTCCTCTTCTTTCTCTTCTTTATCTTCTTCTTCTACTTTCTCTTCCCCTTCAGCATCGTCTTCTTCTTTCTTTTCTTTTTCTTCACCTACATTCTTCTTTTTTTTTCTAATTCTTTTTATTCACCAACATTCTTCTTTTTTTCTTTTTATTCTTCTTCATCACCAACATTCTTCTTTTTTCTTCTTATTCTTCTTCTTCTTTTTCCTCTTCTTCCTCTTTTCCATTTTCTTTTTTTGTTCTTCCTATTCTTCCTTTCCTTTTTCTTCTTCCTCTTCTTATTCATATTTTTCTTTCTATATTATTCTTTTGCTTAAACCATTTGTTCTTCTTCCTCCTTTTCTTCTTCTTCTTCTTCTTTTTCTTCCTCTTCTTCTTTTATTTTTTATTCTTCCTCTTCTTCTTTTATTTTTTATTCTTCCTCTTCTTCTTCTTCCTCCAATTCTCATTCTCTATTCTTTTCTTCCTCTTCATCTTATTCCTTTTTTTATATTAATCTTATTCCTCTTTTTATTCTTTCTTTTTTCTTCTTTTTCTCCTTATTCTTCCTCTAATTTATTTTTTTCATCATCTTCTTCTTTCTCATCATCATCTTCTTTCTCTTCTTCTTCCTCTTATTTTTTTTATTTCTCTTCTTTTTCCTCTTATTTTTTTTTGTTCTTCTGCTTTTTCTTCTTATTCTTCATCTTCTTCTTTTTCTTCTTATTCTTCCTCTTCTTCTTTTTCTTCTCCTTTTTTCTTCTTCTTAATCTTCATCGTCCTTGTCTTCTTTATCCTCTTCTTATTCTTTCTCTTCTACTTCTTCCTCTTCTTTTCTTACTCATCCACTTCTTCCTCTTGTTCTTATTCCTCTAATTATTTTTTCCCTTCTTCTTCTTCCTTCTCTTCTCCTTCTTCTTTCTCTTACTCTTTTTCCTTTTCTTCTTCTTCCTCTTCCTCTACATCTTTATCTTTATCTTATTCATCTTTTACTTTTTCTTATTTGTCTTATTATTTTTTTTTATTATTCTTCTTTCCCTTTTTCTTCTACATCTTATTCTTGTTTTCTCTCTTCTATTCCTCTTCTTATTCCTCCTCCTCTTAGTATTCTTCTTCTTTCTCTTATTTTTTGCCTCTTCTTTCTCCTCATCATCATCATCATCATCCTCTTCCTTCTCCTCCTTCTCCTCTTCTTTTTCTTCTTCTTTTTTTCATTTACTTTCTTCTCATATTCTTCCTCTCATTCTTCTTCCTCCTCTTCTCTTTCTTCCACTTATTCTTCTTCCTCTTCCTCTTCTCCTTCCTCTTCTTTTTATCCTTCCTCTTTTTTTTTTCTTCTTCATCTTCTTTTTGTTATTCTTTATCTTATTTTTAATCCTTTTCTTCTTTCACTTCTTCTTATTTCTCTTCTTCTTCCACTTCTTCTTCTTTCTCTTCTTCTTCTTCTTTCTCTTCTTCTTTTGCTTCTTATTTTTTTCTTCTTGTTTTCTTCTTTTTCTTCTTTTCTTTCTTCTCTTTCATCATTATCATCATCTTCTTCTTATTTTGCTTCTTTTTTTTTCATCATCATCATCATCATCTTCTTCTTCTTCTTTTGCTTCTTCTTTTTCTTCTTCTCTTTCTTTTTATCTTTCTTCTTATCTTTCTTCTTTTCTTTCTTCTCTTTCATCATCATCATCACCATCATTTTCTTCTTCTTTTTCCTCTTATTATTATTTTTATTATTATTCTTATTCTTATTCTTCTTCTTCGTCTTCTTCTTCTTCGTCTTCTTCTTTTTCTTTCCTTTTAACAACAACAACATCATCATCTTGTACTTCTCTTCTTCTTATTCTTGTTCTTCTTCTTCATCTTCAAAATTTCTAGATCCCAATGCAAGACAAAGAGAAGAAATCCAGTTCACGGGGATATAAGTACAAACCTCAGAAAGTGTGGGAATCCCAAAGTTTTCATGAGAAAAGACAATTTGGCCAGAATCATGTCTTTCTAATTCTTGCAAAAACTTACAAAGTAGAGGAACCAGACATTTTCTAGATCCTCAAACCTCTGATGCAGCTTTCTATTATCATCCCAACAAACCAAACTAATGGAGGGATGCAGTGAGACCCACTTATCCTGCACAATCAGTAGCACCGTTCAGTCTAGTCTCGCACGATGATCAATTTTTCATCGCAACCTAGAATCAATTGAAGATCTTACTTCTTGACTGAGTACATACAACATTAGCAGCTTTGGAAGGCCGAACATCCAAAGATAATTTGCACATGATATCAAGATAGCTATGGTAAGAGGGAATATCATGAGTGACATATTTGTTAAAAAAGAACTCATGCAGGGCTAGATAAGCATGGCATAGCTTCAAGCTTAAGAGAGAACCCAGCTAACTTCCGAAGGTGCGCTATTGATAAATTACTTCCATATCATCAATAGAACTAGCTGGATCACACCAATATACCTTTTCAGAAAACAAATACATACCAGAAACCAAATCCTCATGCTTCATGAAAGGATTGTGTGGAACGAAAATTAATGTCTTGAATGAAGAGTCTCCAAAATAGTATGCTTGGAATTGGTCATTTCTTCCCATAAACATATATAGCTTAGACATTTGAGATAGGCTATCACACACATTAATGCAACCAAATAAGAAACATTTTGTGTGTGTGTGTGTGTGTCATATATGTGGTTCACTAGTACTACAAAATTAGAGGTAGTAAATTCTTATTACCATCGCCACCAATGTTTTCAAAGATGATACCATCTTCATCACTAGTCTTTTTATTTTTTTTCAAAATAAATGTCAATGTCCTATGGTTCACTCTCGAAGTGTGCCTGTGTGTGCTAGTCATGCCTCAATGTGTAAGGCATGCTTATTTTTCCTCCAAAAAGATATCAATAGAACAACATATCAAATGATAAAGTAGAGAACATGGTACCTAGCAAAACATAAGCAATATCACAAACCTCGTGCTCATCAATAAGTTATCCTAATTCCTCCTCCAAAAACTTTTCAGGCAGAACACCATCCATAAGGCTCTCAAGCTGAACATTTTTATTATTCCTTGTCTGCCATATTATGGCATTGCATTCTCTCTCATGCTTGCACTACTATACCAGACAATTGAGATGCATTATCTTGGAATTTTGTTGCATCAATTATCTAAATGTGAGCCATGAGGGAGAAGGGAGAGAAGATAGAAATACATAGGTTCTCTGTCGAATCCATGCCAAGACCACCTTAAGTCTGGATTGCAATTATCTTATCATTGATGGTAGTTTATGAATTTTATATTTAATGATTAATTATATTATTTCATAAATAAATAAATTTATGGTTAATAGTTTATGAATTTTGTATGGTTATTTTTTGTAATATTTATAAATTAATGAAATAAATTTTAGAAATAAAAAAATTTATTTATTTTTATAACAATGGAGAAAAAAAATTAATATTACTAATAACCATGAAAACTATTAATTGGTAATCAAATATTCATATTATTTCATTTATTTAAAAACATATTATTTCATAAAACAAAAAAAATGTATAAATGTATAACCATACAAAATTTATAACTTCTCATATTTTTTTATAATTTATGAATAAATTTATAATATTAATTCACAAATAAAAATAATAATATGAAATTATAAAAAAGTATCTCATATATATATATATATATATATATATATATATATATATATATATGTGGTTATAAATTTTTATGAATTCAAAATTGTTTAATGAATATAAAATGAAATATATTTATAGGCATAAAATTCATAATATTTGATATAATTTATATAAAATTCCAACAATAACTAAAAATGAGAAGAAGATCATAAAAAAAAGATATATTTATTATTTTAATAAGAATAAAATATAAAGAAACAAATATTTAAAATCTTAGTAAATGTTTTAATTCTTATAAAATTGAGTGTTTATAAGGCTAAAAATAATTTTAAATATTTTTATGACAAAAAATTTCATTAGTAATATTTTAAATGACTATTTTGAAACTCTTAAAAATACTTAATAGTGTTCTTTTGATAAGCACATGGATATATGTTTTTATAACTCATCAAAAATTTTTGGATTTAATTAAAACATTTATGTATTTATCTATAAATATCACTTGCAAGAGTAATTGTTGACTTGTCACATTGAATGATCATAATAATCAAAAAATTATTCATTTAGATCAGCCATCATCTTTCTCAACCATGTTTCTTGTTTAATATATAGTTATAGATATAGTAAAATGTAATTATATATAGTTATATGTTATTATACATATAGTATATATAGTTATAAATATGTATATATAGTTATAAATATGTAAATATAGTTATAAATATGTAAATATAGTTAAACACACACACACACACACACACACACACAAGTAGTTATATGTAGTTATACATAAATGTATACAACGTTATAAAAAAATTTATAGATTTACATAAATGTATACATATATGTATACTTAGTTACAAATATAGTTATATTTAATTATATAGAGTTTTATATAGTTATCCAAATATTTATAAATAGTTATACACATTTAGTTAAACATAATGTTGTATGTTGTTATATATGTAATTATAAATATAGTTACACATATAGTTATACTTATATTTATACATGTGGGTATATATATTTTTTCATATATTTTTAAATATTTATACATATAGTTATGTAAATGTATAGATATAGATAAATACATTTTTATATACTAATAAATAAAAATGTATATTAAATATATGGTATTAATTATATATTTAAATATAGTTATGTACAAAGTTTTTATAGTTATACATATAGTAAAATACAATTATGTATTGTTATATGTTATTATACATATAGTATATATAGTTATAAATACATATAGTATATATAGTTATAAATACATATAGTATATATAGTTATATATAGATATATTCATACAAGTATTTATAAGTAGTTATACATAATAATATGAACTTAGTAGAACACATTTTTGATTCATTACGTAGAATAACTAAATTAGCTAAATTGATAAAGTCTCATCTGAGAAAAACTATAGATGTATAAATTTAATATATTCCATTATGTTGTGGTTATCATGTTTCTTAACCCTCATTTTCTATTCATATCAAGACTGATATTTTGTGTTCAGTGGAACACTCACATTAGGCTTATCATCATAGCAAAATACTTCATAAAAAGTAATTTATAAGGATATGCATGGAATGACTCCTAAATTATAGGAAAATGCATGGATGAGCTTTAAAGAGAAAATGTAGGAAGTTATTCAATATTTATATGTTTACATTTTCATTTCAAGGTATTATTTTATCTTATTTAATTGTAATATATCATTTGGTAAATAAAGATAGTCTAATATATCATCAATGCCTCCATTTGGCTTGAATTAAGTATATAAATATTATTTTCAATTCAATTTTATCATGAACAAGAAATTATGTTAAATCATGTTAAAGAACATCATCATTTATAATTCTAACAGATTTCAATTTTAATCCTCACAATTATTTTATTTCATCTTCACCTTTAGAAATTAGAGCAATTTGAGCTATACTATATACATGATTAAACCATATTAAACATTTTACTTTTTATTTTGATTACACATGCATATTAGTCTCTATTTTAAACAAATTATAAGCGATCATATTCTTAACCAATATCATGATGAAAATCAGCAATTACAAAAAAGAAACAAGGCTAAAGTGTGACATTGGTATAAAGAATGTACATAAACATACAGTTTAGTAGCAAATATAACAAATGAAGGGTTTTAGATTACTACAAACCTTGCTAAATTTTGATTTTACACAAACAATGCTAAATTCTACTTCACTAAAATCTCTATGTCATGATTAGAAAACCTTGATGTCATAATATTGTTAGATATTGTATTCTACTCTACTGTGACTTCGGTTTTATTTTATAATAATCTGAAACACATCATACTAAAGAAAAATATTACACATTCACATCATAAAAACATGCAATAGATATTTAGGAAAACCTGAAAGAACATTATGAGACAAGACATTACATTCTTTGACAACGTGAAAAACCACATTTTAGGTTTTATTTTGCTGAGTAAGGGTAGAAAGCATCACCTCAAATCAAACACTCCTTCATTAAGATAAGTGATGAAGAGTTAGAGTAGAAAGCATACCTAAAATTGATAAGAAACTCACTGCTATGGCTGAACGAAATTGCTTACTCCACTGTTAGGTTTCATTTTGAATATATCAGAGTCGATAGAGATCGAGGCCGATGAAGAAAGTTAGAGACTTAGAGTTATCACTAACTATTAAGTTTATTAAGTTTTATTTGATTTTAAAATTTCATTAATGTTTTAATTTTAAATTATCAAAACAATTATTATACAATAAATATATATAAAACATAAAGACTCATTTTTTTCTACTTTATAAATTTTTTTTCAACGAGGTAATGTGCGTGTAGCAAGGCACACGTGAAAAACAAACACATATCAATTTTTAATTATCAAATTAATTAAATAATAAATATATAAATAATTTCAGAAAATAGATGTTTGGCCTTCCAATTAAAATAAATGGGTTGGAGGCAGGCACCATGGCCAACCTGGTTAGTGAAAAATAGATGCAAAAATAAGAACAACGCAACCATCTCAACTTTTTCACATGCAAGATCCATCCTCCAATGAGAAAGAGAAGAACAGGCCCACCCAAAAGGATCACCAACAATAAGAAATGCTATATCTGATTTATATGCTCCTAACAAAATAACGTTTATTTTCCCCCCTACCACCTCCCTGTCATCGATGGAAACTGGCTTCCCATACAAGTGCTCCTACCAATTCCACATAAGAGATGAACATACTTAAAGAATAATGAAAGGATAGGAAAGAAGGTTGATCAACAAGTACAATAGCGGAAAGCCCATGGTCGGAGAGACCAAAATATAGGAGAGAAGTATAATCTTCAATACACACTCTTTCACACTTCTTCACCGCTTCTAAGCCTCTAACAATGATATCCTTGTCATCTCCCAAAGACAGGCTGATTATAAACAACATTTGTGCCCCTACAAATAATGATGCAGTATCAGTTCAATTGGATTGAAACTTAAAACCCCAAACATCCGATAATGATATATAAATGCTACACCCAAAATACCATGTTACATAAATATGAAATATGAAGAGCTAATCAAATAATACGTTTGTGACTAACAATCATTAGAACAATTTGATTCGCATCCGCACTCATAGGATGGATCATACGAGCGAAGGCTATTGTGACAACACTAATTTATCTTTATCATCCTCGAAGTTTAGTAAAACTAGCATGACTCAAATTACTTCCAGTCCTTAAAGATCAGTTTTTTTTTCATGGGTATGCCATGACTATGACAATGCATTGATGCCGTGCAGCATCCGTATTTCCCGAACCCCATATGTTTTTATGGACATTCGCGACTTATGTTTGCGCATGCCTAAATGAAATCGCTTACTCCACTGTTAGGTTTTGTTTTGAATATGTCGGAGTTGAGAGAGAGGGCGATGGAAAAAGTTAGAGACTTAGAGTTGTCTTTAACTATTGAGTTTATTAATTTTTATTAGGTTTGAAAATTCCATTAATGTTTTAATTTTAGATTTATCAAAATATTTAATATATAATAAATATATATATATATATATATATATATATGTAACATAAAGACTCATCTTTTTTTACTTAATAAATTATTTTCAACAAGTTAATGTGCATGTACCAAGGCATAAATGAAAACTAAACACCTTTTAATTTTTAACTATCAAATTAATTAAATAATAAATATATACACTATTTCAAAAAATAGATGTTTGGCCTTCCAAATAGAAAAACAAATCAAATGGCTAAAATATTTGTAAACTTAATATTCCAAGGCACACATTAAAAGATTATTAATCTTCATGCCACTTTCCTAAGAATTATAAATACTCTTTATGTTATATATATATATATATATATATATATATATATTAAGTTTATAAATATTTAAGAATTCATATTAATTTTTATTATAATAATATGAAATAATTTTAAAAGGCATAAAATTTCATATTATTTGATATAATTTATAATTTATAAAATTCTAAAAATAACTTAAAGTGAGATGATTTTTAAGAATCAGCTATATTTATTAATATTAATAAAGATAGAATATTAAAAGCTAATAGTATAAATCTTACTCAATTATTTAATTCTTATAAATTTTAGTAAGGGTAAACATCTCTGTATTTATCTTTAAATATCAATTTATTTTCATTTAAATTTTATTAAAAATTTGAAAATTTTTTTATAATTCAAAATTTTCAAATTGTTTAGTACTTATTTTTTTTAAAATTTTCCTATAATCATAAAAGTATTTTTATACTTAAAATAATATTAATATTTATTAGTTTATTCATTAATTCAGATATTTTTGTAAATATATTTTATTTTATCATACAAGGAATTATTTAATTTTTTTATTAGTAGAAATTTTAATGTATGTTCATTTATTTTTTAAAATATCTTTAAAAAATTTAATAATTATAGAATTAATTATTTAATGTTATTGTAATCTATATTAAAAGTTATTATAGTCTTTATTAATAGTTTTTGTAATCTTTATTAATAGTTATTGAAGTCTTTACTAATATTAAATTATTTTGTATTTATATATTTTTTAAATTATTTATTATAATAACCTATTTTTATAATTATACGAGGAGAACATGTCTTTCAAAAATCGCTCAACTATAAACCATGACATATCTACCTTTATATATAAAATTAAATAAAATATTAAAAAAAAATTAAATTATTAAAGATTAGTGATGAAAATTATCTCCAGCCCAAAATTGCTAGGAAAAATTTCCTAGCTAAATGTATATATTTTGTAAGAAATAAAATTTAAGGAATAATCACTTGCAATAAGATATAAAATAGTAAAAAAAATTCAGATAATTATTTAGCAACGTAATTTGTCATTTGTTAATACACCATCTTAACTAAAATTTGTTAAGATGATGATGATGATTATTATTATTATTTAAAAATATTAAATAATTAATTATATAATTATAATTTTTTTAAAGATATTTTAATTAATAAATGAACATACAAAAAAATTACTACTACTAAAAAGGTAAAATAATTAATTGAATGATTAAATAAAAAAATTATAAAAATATCTAAATAACGAATAAATAAGTAAATATTTATATTATTTAAAATAAAAAAAAATTTAATGATTATAGTAATATTTTAAAAAAAATAATTACAAAAAGATTTTAAAATTTAGGAAAAAAAATTCAAAATTTTCATTAAATTTAAAAGAATATAAATTGATATTTAAAGATAAATACATAGATGTTTTAATTATATCAAAAAAAAATTAATGATTTAAAAAATAAATATCTTAGTGTGGTTATTAAAATAATACTTCAAATATTTTTTAGGGTTTCAAAAGAGTTATTTAAAATATTACAAATGAAATTTCTTTGTCCTAAAAATACTTGAAATTATTTTTTGGCCTATAGACACTTTTAAAAAGTGCCACCAAACTGACCCTAAGCTGATTTTAATATAAGTTTTATTTTTTGACCCTACTCAAATTTATAAGAAGTAAACAATTGAGTAAGATCTTTACTATTAACTTATAATATTCTACTTTTTATTAAAATAATAAATATAATAATTTTTATTGATCTTTTCAGCTTTAAAATAATTTTTGGAATTATATAAATTATAAATTATAACAAATAATATGAAAATTTATTTTTTATAATTATTTCATATTATAATCATAAAAAATAAATTGAATTCATAAAAATTTATAACCATAATATATATATATGTGTGTGTGTGTGTGAGTGAGTGAGTGAGTGTGTGTGTGTGTATGTACACATATACATACATACATATATATATGTATGTATGTATATATATATATATGTATGTGTATGTATGTGTATATATATATATATATATATATATATATATATATATGTATGTGTGTGTGTGTGTGTGTGTGAAATACTTTATTAGTATATATTATTATTTAATTTATTTATGGAATAATATCATTTATGGTTAAAAATCTATATCAATTTTTTATTTAAAATATTTAATTTTTATAATTTTAGTTTTCTTTTATATTTTTATCTTTTTTTATTGAAAAAAAAAGACAAATTCAATCACTTAATTCCATGAAAAAAAATGCTAAGGCATATTCAATCGCAAACATTTTTTATATCTTTCGAAGAGGAAGAGAGGAGAAGCGATACTTGACTACGGAGCAACCTTCAAATTCGACATCTTCTTGTTACCAGAATACCAGGTAATATTATCATTGCTCTTCTCCTTCAGAATACTATATACATTTCTCTATCTTTCTCAATTTCATTACCAATGGCGGAGTTTGGTTTATACATAATATTTAGTTTTTATTTTTTTTTTATTTTCCCACAATTTTCTTCTTTCTTTTATTTCTTCTATGTTCACATCACTTATAAGATTTTGTCTCTTCGCCATAAATGAAACAACAAATGGTTAGTGTAAACTTTTTTATTTTACTATTTAAATTTTTAGGGTTTTATAGATTTAAAATATAAAATGTATGCATTTTGTTTTCTGCTTTTGTAACTTAAGAAAAAAAATTTATGCTTAATGGTTTCCTGCTTATGTAACTTAATAAAAAAATTTTGCTTAATATTTTATGCTTCTGTAACTTAAGAAAAAACAAAATCAAAGTTTATGGGTTATGTTTTTTTGTCTCCAATAATATTATAAACAGATAACATTATTTATAAACTTTTATACATTTATATTATCACATGACATTATATATAAATGTTTATACTTTAATATATATAAAAATATTACATTATATATAAATATTGATATGTTTATATAAACATATAATGTTAAATATAAATATTTATACATATGTATAAATGTTTATAAATATTTATACCACTTTTACATAAAACTATCCATTTTTATATTTTTTTTATATAATATTTATATAACATATAAAATGTTTATACATATTTGTAAATGTTTATATAACATATAAATTTCTATATAAATATAAAATATTTATAATGTTTGTATAAATGTGATATATATACTATATAATATTTATAAAATTGTCACATATATATAATTATGTATATGTAACATATATAAAAATATTTTAAACACAACATTATATCTAAACACTTGTATATTTATAAAAGTGTGATAATTTTTTTAATGATTAATTTGTTTGAAGTTTAATGGATTGCAAATCACCGGAAAGTGTGCTAGCTCTTAAAGTTGTTTATATATTTATTGTTTAATGCTTTCTCTTCATCGCTTATCTTATATACAGATGCATTTGATTTGAGGTAATGCTTTTTATCATTACTCAGCAAAATGAAACCATATCATTTTTTAATATCTAGTTGTTTTATTTCTTCGAACCCTATCATCACTCATGAGTTTGTGTACCATGGTCATGGTGAGTTACATTTCATTGCTCATTATTTGCTTACACGAAAATATGATATGCATTCTTTGATCGTTGAATTAGAATGTCTCTGTTGTTCCTGACATGTTAGGATGTTACTGAGAGCTTTAGAACAGAGTTGAACTTTGAACAGGCAAGCATGAAAGAGGCTACAAAAGGGTACAAGAAAGGTGAGAGGGTTGGCTTTGCACAACTTTCACAGGGTGTTGATCTTTATGTCTGCCCCCAAAGACACACCATAATCACCATACTTGCTAAGCATGAATTTTTTAAGGTCACGACTATCAATGATAATCACCAAGAATTGTTAATTGGCTGTGTTGTATGGTGACAAAACCATCCATCATCCAGTCCTATTGTTAAAGCATATGAGAGCAAGATTGCCTCTTTAAGTGACAAACCTTGCAAATCTCCTGATGCTTACCAAAGAATAGGCAAAATAGCTGATGAATCCCTCCATGGTGCTTGTTGAAACACTAACATCAATTCCATGAATATCCAGATGAGTCAACCTCATTTTGATCTCCAGCCTTTTTCTATGATTGACTATCTTTTGCTCACCAGCTCTCTCTCCATGATAGAACAATCCCAGATTTCTTCAATTTATGATTCATCCTCTCTTTTTGCATCTGCAATACCACAACAAGTCGAAACTACTTCAACTATTGGCAGACAAACCATTCGAGCAGCTCCTCATGTTCATTCAGCTGCCTTACTTTCATTAGCTGACGCTGGGAGAAAACCAATGGTTGCAAATGATTATGATGATCTTCTTGACTTTTATTTTGAAACTACTTCTGATACTTCACTTTCTTCACGAGTCAAAATGCTAAATGTTGCAGCTCTTAAGAAATATTTTGGTGGTGAATTAGATAATCTTGACTATTCATTGACCAAGTCCTTAACACCATTCAAGTCAATGGCAACTCCTCAAAGTGTGCCATATTATTTTGGCTTTGAAAGGTTTCCTCTTCTAGTCTCTACTCAAGTGATTTCCATGCACAAGCAAGCTAGTGAATGCAAAGTTCATGCACTGCCAAATTTGAAAGAAAAACAAGTTCTTTAGAGCAGAATGCTGCAGAAGAAGCTTTTTGACAATGATTATGACATGCCCGATTGGTGCCCACCAGACATGGAACTTCCCAGTCCATCTACTTTAAAGCCTACTAGGCCACTAGCAACTCACATTCCAACCTCACATGCTGCAAGTATTTTTTTAATCCCAATGATTGTATGGCCCTTCCATCTTTACTTGGCCATCAGCAATGGGATCCCTGGCTAGTTTCTCATGCATTTTCTTTGCCTATTACTTTCAGGGTAATGCATGATCATGCTAAACCTAGTGAATATCTATTAAGAACTAACATGCATTTGCAACCTTGGCTTGACCTATTTGATGCCAATATTCAGGTTAATCATCTTGGTTGGAGGGCTAGGATGGCATGACTTCATATGG
Organism: Sapria himalayana; assembly: GCA_029783825.1. Classification (NCBI taxonomy): domain Eukaryota; kingdom Viridiplantae; phylum Streptophyta; class Magnoliopsida; order Malpighiales; family Rafflesiaceae; genus Sapria; species Sapria himalayana. Next base: position 139,089 of record JAREIK010002168.1, on the reverse strand, counting down.
TTAACCTTGAAGTACATAATGTTTTTTGAACATAAGTGTAAAAAAACTATTAGATGAGTACCAACCTGTTTCAGCCTTTTATTATTAGTATTCAATGATAATAGTGTGAGTTATGTCTATGGAACCAATTAATTTATTTTCTATTTCTTGTTGATAGGATAAATGGCTTTAGATATTGCTGATAGTTGTTTTAACATACAACATTATGTGTATAACTATATGTGTATAACTATATATAAATATTTTTATAACCATATAAAATTCTATATAATTAAATATAACTATATTTGTAACTATGTATACATATATGTAAATCTATATATTTGTTTATAACTTTGTATACATTTGTGTATTACTACTTATAACTACTTATATAAAATAACATATATAACTATATATATATTCTATATGTAAATCTATATATAACTATATGTTTAACTATATATAACTATTTATAACTATATATACTATATGTATAATAACATATAGCTATAAATAATTGTATCTTACTATATGTATAACTATAAAAAATTTATACATAACTATATTTAAATATATAATTTACAACATATATTTAATATATATTTTTATATATTAGTATATAAAAATGTATTTTACTATATCTATACCTATACATAACTAAATTTATAAATATATACAATTATATGAAAAAATATATATACCTACATGTATAAATATAAGTATAACTATATGTGTAACTATATGTATACCCACATTTAAAAATATTTATAATTACATGTATAACAATATATAACATTATGTTTAACTATATGTGTATAACTATATATAAATATTTGTACAACTATATAAAACTCTACATAATTAAATATATCTATACTTGTAACTATGTATACATATATGTAAATCTATATATTTGTTTATGACTTTGTATACATTTATGTATACCTACATATAACTACTTGTATGAATATATCTATATATAACTATATGTTTAACTATATATAACTATTTATAACTATATATACTATATGTATAATAACAAACATATATTTAATATTCATTCTTATATATTTGTATATAAAAATGTATTTTACTATATCTATACTTATACATAACTATAATTATAAATATATAAAATTATATGAACAAATATATATACCTACATGTATAAATATAAGTATAACTATATGTGTAACTATATGTATAAATCACATGTAACTATATTTATAATTATATGTATAACAACATACACCATTATGTTTGACTATATGTGTATAACTATATATGTATAACTACTTTAATAGTGGTGTATGGATTAAAGGCTCAAGTTATAGTATAGATGATATTAATTATTATGGTCAACTCACAGAAGTTATTGAGTAGGAGTATCTTGGACTCAAAAATAACAAGATTGTATTATTAAAGTGTGAGTGGGTTAATCATACACGAAATATGGATACAAAGATTCATTCGGATTACAAGTTTGTGGATGTTAACCATAAATGCAGATATAATCGATATGAGCTATTTATTATGGCAGTTCAAGCCACTCAAGTATATTATTGTACATATCTGAGTTTATCTCATGATAATAGTGATTAGTGGGTGATTTGTAAAATCAAAGCTCGATCAAATTTTGAAGCACCAACATCTCAACAAACAAGTGCAGACTTTGCTATTGCACTAGCATTCCAAAAAGATGACATAAATAATATTAAGTCTATGCATGTAGATGAAGATCCAAAAAATTTATGTGACTCAATTGGTGGCCTAATAAAAATTGAAGATGATTGATTTCTATCTAAAGATAAGTTGGAACTTCAATCAGAATCAGATAAAATGTCAGAAGATCCATTGAAGATGATTGATTTCTATCTAAAGATAAGTTGGAACTTCAATCAGAATCAGATAAAATGTCAGAAGATCCATTGGAGTATGATAGTGATGCTTATAATTAAACTGTTATAATTGTATTATAATATTTAACTATCAAAAACTTTCTATATATTGTTGAAATATATTGGTGTGTTTTATTCTAAAATGCATGGTTGTTCAACATATCTCTATTATTTGTCCTATATTTTTATTTTGTGTGCAGTAGATGGTGCCTAAATAGCATGGTCATGGTGGAGGTGGACATGGACGTGGTAATGGACCAAATTCATCTAGTATTTTACACCATATTGCAAATTTAGTACCATCTCATACCGACCATTCCAAACTTCAACATCACAATCACCATCTTCATTTCCATCACCATCACCATCATTGATACCTTTACTATCACCTTTATCAGATATAAATCCACTACCCATTGTCCTTCCTGCACACACTTTTGATCCATCACCATCTTCTACACCATATTTCACACCAATAGTTCCCCCATTTACAAAACCATCAACATTATCAAATGTTGTGTCTTCCTCTGCATTCAGTGCTAAGTTAGTAATTGAGATTGTGGATGAGAGGTATAAGAAAAATGTAAATATTACTTGAATAAAAAATTATGATGTTCTAGTTAGTGGTTTTTTTATATATAGTTATGATTTGTTTTTTTTTCAATATTGTTTATTTATTTTTATAGTTTTATTCCATCTCATAAGTGTTCGACTATAATTACAAAGTCTCTCAAGAAAAATGTTGATTCTAAAACATTCTCGGGGAAGAAAGTTTTTGAATTGACAAAAGAGTCTAATTTTAATGACTTTCAGGTAAAAATAATAAAACAAAAGTATTGAAAAGTAATTATCTAATTAGTTAACTATTATGTTGGTTATTATTCAAGTAGTCAATAATTATATCCTTGTTATTAATATAATTTTTTTTTGATTTTTCTGTATAAAGAATCAGTGCACATGGCCACCCAAAATTTTATGAAAAGATAAAGTCATTATGAGAGAGCAAAGCTATTGAATGGTATAATGATTTTGTCTATAAATTGAAGAATAGAAAAGAAATGCTTGATTTTATATCTGAGGATGACTGACCTGAGTGGCTTAAGTATTGGGAAGAGCCAAATGTGAAGAAAAAATCAGAGATTTCCAGCAAAAATTGATGGACTAAGGTAGCTGGACTAGGTACAAGAATGTCTCGCCACACAGGAGGATCAAAGTCGAGGATTAAGCACTGCTCGAGATTTGGCACAATTTTAAAAATTTAAACATTTATATATTTAGTGGTTGTCCTAATAGTCTAAATAAATAAAATATGTGCATGGTTTTATTAGTTTTGTTAAAATTATTTATCATTTGTTATTTTATAACTTAATAAATACATACTAGAGGCTGGAGAATGGGTCTAGATCCCAATTTTTATGAGATTTTTAGAATGATGCATGTGAAGAAAGTGTATGGTCAATTTGTTGACAACAAGTCTTAAATAATTACTATAAGAATCTGTTATATTAATAAAATTTATAGTACTATAGTAAATTTTGAAAGTTATTTAGAATGCAAAATATTAAATTTATTTTATGTTTATCTATAATAGTATTTTTTCTCTATTTTATCACAAGAACTAATGGATGAACATGTAATAGCTACTTCTCAACAAGTTGAGGGTTTTATAGATCTTCTACCAATTGACTATGATCCTATCTATTTAGAGACCATAGAAGGTCATAAGAAGCGGTGAGTGTATGGCATCAACTCGAAGGGAGTGACATTTTGTTGTAGCAGTCATTAGAGGTGTCAAACGGGCCGGGCCGGCCCGGCCCGGCACGAGGCACGGCACGGTTCGGCCGTGCCTGGGCCGGCCCGGCACGATAAAAAAACGTGCCCGGGCCCGTGCCGGGCCCGGCCGAACAAACCACGTGCCGGGCCGTGCCGCACGAGCCGAGCCGTGCCTGGCACGAGCCTAGCCGTGCCTGGCCCGGCACGGCTCGTGCCTTGGCACGGCACGTCGGCCCGCGTGCCTGAGTCGTGACTCGTGACCCAACCGGGCCCCGCCCCCGGTAAAAAGACCGCGGGTCGGGTCCAAACAGACCCGCCCCGCCCCGCCTGCCCTGCCTTGCCGTGCGCCCGTGCCCGAGCGGGCTGGCACGGCACGGCCTTGCCGTGCCCACGGGCCGTGCCGTGCCCACGGCCGTGCCGTGCCCGAATTTAAAAAACCGTGCCGTGCCCGGCACGGCACGGCAGCACGGCTGGGCACGTGAAAAACGGGCCGTGCCGTGCTGGGCCGGCCCGTTTGACACCTCTAGCAGTCATGCTTCTAATTCATCTATCATAGCAATGGTGGATGAGGCAGTCGAACAACAAGTAATGGAAACAAATGAATAGTTTGAAGTTATTGAGACTGAAATGAAATAGAATGATGAGTAGATATCTAATTTGAAGGAAGAAATGTAGGAAATAAAAGAAGAGAATGATGAGAAGATTACTCATTTGAAGGAAGAAATGTAGGAAATAGAATAAGAGAAGGATGAGCAGATTACTAATTTGAAGAAAGAAATGCAAGAAATTAGAGAAATGAATGATGAGATGAAAGAAACTAAGAATGTAATGATACAACAGATATCCTATATGGGGTCATAATTAGCAGCATTGATATGACATATAGCATTCTGAGATCCAACTGTGAAACCACGTAGGAGAGGCTAGCACAAATTCAACAACTAATTATGTGGATGCTTTCATATTAGAATTATTTCTAAATGATTTTTGATTTGTGTCTATGTGTAGGAAAACTTGATGCGATATTTATTGAGGTATCAATTTTTTTTATTCTAGTTTTGTTCTTTGCTTTGCCGATTGACCTAATAATGAATATTTGCATGACATCTGATGTGAGACACATAAAAAAATTCTAATTCAAAGCCTTCATACATTGTCATGTTCCTTCCTATGAATGGGTCCCATCTTTATCGATCTCTACTAGATCAAAAGGAGGCCAAGCTTCTATTATCTTCATTATTTTTGAAATGTTTTATTTTTGCACTTTCTCTCTCTCTCTAAACATCATTTCAGGACATCTTTTAGATATTTGTTGAAGTTGTATGACTATTAACTTAGATTTTTGTTTGTTCATGTCTATAATTATTATTTTTATATATCTGTGAATATATTTGTTTGTACTTGAATATTCTGGGTAGAGTTTTAGCCTGTTTTATGTATGTGAAAGGCTTGGTTGGTCCTCCTGGTTTTAGGAACAACACATTAGCTTTTGAAGTTGTGAGATGAACGGAAAAATTCAGGTCCCACACAGACATAGGTTTGTTCTTGACACTCTTATTTCGTGCAGATCTACGTTGTCACTATTTAGATCTGTGACTACTTATTATTGGTCATCGGTGGAATTAAACTATTGAAATGTTAATAGCCATTATGATTGTTAATTAAATTCAATTAAATGTGTTCATTTTGCTTGTTCTCCTTCTCTTACATGTTCATAGTTTCATGGATGACAACGGACTGAACATGAGGAACTATGGCTATTACGAGCCATTTTTCTATGGGCATCTTGGTCTGCAACTAACCATAGCATGGGAGACCATGACACAAAGCCTTTCTTACCAAGACATGATATTAACAACTTTATGGTTAATGTCAACAATTCATTCAATCCTCGAGATTGTGTTGTCTCCAAGACTTCTTTTGCACTGCAATACATGAGAGATGGTTGGATAAACTAGAGAGAAATTTTTTTTTTGAAGTTTTGTGCCATCTTTATAAAGTATAAATGGGATAATACTAATTTGTTATAGTTTTGTATCATTTGATACTATGTAATTATATTTATGTGTGTATATATGTATGTATATAATATAGTATATATGTACATATATACTCAGTATCATATATACTATAGTATATATGTACATATATACTTAGTATCATATATACTACAGTATATAGGTACATATATACTCAGTATCATATATACTGAGTATATATGTAGATATACTGAGTATATATGTACATAAAATAGTGCAATATATATATTACATATAGAATGCACTATTATATGTACATATATACTATAGTATATATGTACATATATACTATAGTATTATATGTACATATATCCATAGCATATATGTACATATATACTACAGTATTATATGTACATATATACATAGCATATATGTATGTATATACTTAGTATATACATACATATATGATGTAGTATATACATACATACTAAATTTGATGCTAAGATCACTAAGAAATTAGACTAGTTTTCTAATTCTGTCTGAATTTGATGCTTGAATGATGATGTCACAAAAGAAAACCAACAAAACAGATTAAAAAGCTAATGATGAAGGGACTGATTGACCCAAAAAATGATTCCTTCTCTATGTTTATTGAAAGCGGAGTTGTTTCCTATTGCTTGTACAAGGAATCATGAAAGAATTCTAGGAAATACTTATGGCATGTGTATTTTATAGGTTCTACTTTTCTTTCTAGATACAATGTTTAAGATTCTCATCACTACTAATAACTTTTTTTTACCCTTGCAATTGTGTAGGATTTTGAAGCCTTAACTCCAAATAATATTGCAAGAACAATCCAAACTGTGGAAGGCAGTGGTCTAGTTGTTTTACTTCTTTGAACCCTATCATCACTCATGAGTTTGTGTTCCATTGTCATGGTGAGTTACATTTCATTGTTCATTATTTGCTTACACGAAAACATGATATGGATTCTTTGATCGTTGAATTAGAATGTCTCTAATGTTTTTGACATGGTAAAATGTTAATGAGAGGTTTAGAATAGAGTCACATTCTAAAATAGTTTCTAGGTTCAACGAGAGGTTTCTTTTATATGTACATATAAGAGAAATGCTAGTATATCTCTTATATGTACATACTGAGTATATATGTACATATATACTGTATGATATATGTGTACATATATACTCAGTATATCTACATACATACTACAATATATGTACATATAATACTGTAGTATTATATGTACATATATATTGAGTATATATGTACATATACTATGGTAATATATGTAACTAGAGAAATGCTAGTATATATGTACATATACACTATATTATATATGTAAATATATACTATAGTATTATATATTTATCAAAAGAAAACTTTTTTTATTTATTAATTTTGATTTGATTGACTATTTAAATTTTCATACAGATATGGTACCACAATGTTCCCCATACAAAGCTTGTAGAAGTGAAGGGATTTTTCACTAGACATGATGCCCCACGACTAGGACAGCTTTGTCGTAGTAGAAAGATGGTGATCATAGGAGATGTAGGAGAGAAAGCAACGTCAATTTAATGGATAGGTAATAATTTATGCATTGTCATTAGATACATTGATGAAGAAGATGTAATAAGGTTTTATCATATTTTTGTTTTAATTATGTAAAACAAGGGTTAGCTAGCTTGTAGTTATTCAAAATTATTATGCAAAAAATAATTTCTTCATCCTAAGTAGCACATGAGCATGATGGTGTGCTCCATTTTCTATGTTCAAGTTTCTTATTGATTTGTTGATGGTTACTGCTACTGACGATCAGTCTCTATTTCATCTGTCAGTTCTTTTGTTAGCTTGTCAGCTCGATCATGGCAGGGCAGAACAACACTCTTATAGGCCTTGGGATCGAAAGAAAGTTCTGGTTGTGGGGAGGCCAAATGCAAACTTTGATGTGCCAAACCTGGAACGTGGCTTGTCTTCCAGGTTTTCCTCAAAGAGTTTTCAGAGATATTTTCATAAATTTAAATAATCTTCGTATTTCTTATTTATGTTGATAGTGAAGTTTTGTGCCATCTTTGTGAAGTATAAATAGAATAATATTAATTTTTTATAGTTTTGTGTCATCTAAGGCTATGTGATTATATATATGCACATATAATACTGTAGTATATACGTACATATATACTTTAGTACATACGTATGTATATACTAAGTATATATGTATGTATATACTAAGTATATATGTATGTATATACTAAGTATATATGTATGTATATACTGAGTATAGATGTACATATATATCGAGTATATATGTATGTATATATTGAGTATATATTTACATATATACCGAGTATATATGTATGCATATACTGAGTATATATGTATGTATATTTTGAGTGTATATGTACATATAATACTATAATATATATGTACATATATACTTAGTATATATATATATATATACTATAGTATATGTACAAATATACTCAGTATATAAGTACATAAAATTCTACAGTATTATATGTATATATATATATATATATATATATAATATATAATATATGTACATATATTCTTCGTTTAAATGTACATATAATACTAGAATATATATGTACATATATTATAGTAATATATGTAACTAGTGAAATCCTAGTATATATGTATATATACACTGTAGTATATATGTACATATAAACTATAGTATTATATAGCTATCTAAACATAACTTTATTTATTTTGTTTTGATTGACTAGTTTAAATTTCTTATAGATAAGGTACCGCAAAGATCCCCATACGAAGCTTGTAGTAGTGAAGAGTTTTTTCACTAGACATGATGCACCGCGACTAAGACAGCTTTGTCGCAGCAAAAAGATGGTGACCAGATGAGCTGTGGGAGAAAAAGCAACATCAATTTCACGGATAAATTATACTTTATACATTATCATTAGATACATTAATGAATAAGATGTAATAAAATTTTTTTATATTTTTGTTTTAACTATGTAAAATATTATATAAGAATAATTTATCAATAGATTTTAATTTTTGTTAATTATAAATTATCATTTATAGTTTTTATTTTTATTCAATTAAAAATAAAAACATAAATTATTTAATTAAATTTTTTGAAAAAAAAAATTAAATAGTAAAAAAAATTTTAGAATGAAAATAGCTAGGCATTTTTACGTTGCTAATTTAGCTAGGAATTTTTTCCTTGCTAATTTAGCTAGGGAATTTTCTAAAGATTCAAATTAACGTCAAAATTAGCTAGGGAAATTATTAATTAGCTACGGAATTTTTTGTCTCTAGAATTTTTTAGCTAGGGACTATTTCCCTCATTAATTTTTTACGATGAGTGCTTTAGCTTTGGAAAGTTTGCGTAATTAATCCATCATTATATCCACTTTAGAGACCTAAGACCTGATTTAGCTAGGGAATTGTCCTTAGCTATTTGGGATTTTTCTTGTAGTATCTTATCATTCATATTTTTCTGATTCTTATAATTCTTCTAATTCTTCTAATTCTTCTAATTCTTCTAATTCTTCTAATTCTTCTAATTCTTCTTATCCTATTTACTTTTTATTCTTCTTATTATTTTATTCTTCTTATTATTCTTATTCTTCTTTTTATTATTTATATTCTTTTTATTATTTTTATTCTTTTTATTGTTTTTATTCTTTTTCTTCTCTTTATTCTTTTATTCATTTTATTCTTTTTATTCTTTTTATTCTTTTTATTAATTTTATTATTTTTATTCTTTTTATTCTTTTTATTCTTTTATTCTTTTTATTCTTTTTATTCTTTATATTCTTTTTATTCTTTTTATTCTTTTTATTCTTTTTATTCTTTTATTCTTTTTATTCTTTTTATTCTTTTTATTCTTTTTATTCTTTTTATTCTTTTTATTCTTTTTATTCTTTTTATTCTTTTTATTCTTTTTATTCTTTTTATTTTTTTTATTCTTTTTCTTATTCTTCTTATTCTTCTTATTCTTCTTATTCTTCTTATTCTTCTTATTCTTCTTATTCTTCTTATTCTTCTTATTCTTCTTATTCTTCTTATTCTTCTTATACCATTCCTTCTTTTTCTTCTTCTTCTTCTTTTTATTCTTCTTATTCTACTTATTATTATTATTATTATTATTATTCTTATTCTTCTTTATCCTTTTTATTCTTCTTATTCTTCTTATTCTTCTTATTTTTCTTATTCTTCTTAATTCTTTTTATTCTTCTTAATTCTTTTTATTCTTCTTATTCTTCTTATTTTTTTTATTCTTCTTATTCTTCATATTCTTCTTATTCCTCTTATTCTTGTTATTCTTCTTATTCATATTATTCTTCATATTTTTCTTATTCTTCTTATTTTTCTTATTTTTCTTATTTTTCTTATTCTTATTATTCTTGTTTTTTTATTATTCATTTCCAAATTATTCTACTTAAACTTTTTATTATTCATATTCTTCTTTTTCTTTTTATTTTTCTTATTATCCTTATTCTTCTTATTTTTTTTATTCTTCTTATTCTTCTTATTCTTCTTATTCTTTTTATTCTTCTTATTTTTCATATTATTATAATTTTTTTTATTTTTCTTATTTTTCTTATTTTTCTTAATTTTCTTATTTTTCTTATTTTTCATATTTTTTTATTTTTCTTATTTTTCTTATTCTTATTCTTCTTATTCATCTTATTCTTCTTTTTCTCTTTATTCTTCTTATTCTTCTTATTCTACTTATTTTTCTTATTCTTCTTATATCTTTTCTTATTATTAATATTAATATTATTATTATTATTCTTCTTCTTATTCTTCTTATTATTCTTATTCTTCTCATTCTTCTTATTATTCTTATTCTTCTCATTCTAGTTATTCTTCTTATTCTTCTCATACTTCTTATTATTCTTATTCTTATTATTCTTCTTATTCTACTTATACTTCTTATTATTATTATTATTATTATTATTATTATTTTTCTTATACTTCTTATTCTTCATATTCATATTATTCTTCTGATTCTTATTCTTCTTATTTTTCTTTTTCTTCTTTTTCTTTTTATTCTTCTTATTTTATTTATTCTTCTTTTCCTTATTATTCTTCTTAATCTTTCTATTCTTCTTATTATTCTTATTCATCTTATTCTTATTATTTTTCTTATTATTATTATTCTTCTTATTTTTCTTCTTATTCTTCTTATTCTTCTTATTCTTCTTATTCTTCTTATTCTTCTTATTCTTTTTATTCTTCTTATTCTTCTTATTCTTCTTATTTTTAATATTATTATTATTTTTCTTATTATTCTTATTATTCTTATTATTCTTATTCTTCTTATTCTTCTTATTCTTCTTATTTTTTTAATCATCTTATTTTTAATTTTTATTATTCTTCTTATTATATTTATTCTTTTTATTATTTATTCTATTCGTATTCTTCTTATTCTTCTTATTTTTCTTTTTCTTCTTTTCTTCTTATTCTTCTTTTCTTCTTTTTCTTTTTTTTCTTTTTTTCTTCTTATTCTTCTTATTCTTATTATTCTTCTTATTCTTCATATCTTCTTATTCTTTTTATACTTCTTATCCTTCCTATCCTTCTTATTCTTCTCATTCTTTTTATACTTCTTATCCTTCTTATTCTTCTTATTCTTCTTATCCTTCTTATCCTTCTTATTTATTTTATCCTTCTTATCCTTCTTATTCTTCTTATTCTTCTTATTTTTCTTATTATTCTTGTACTTTTTATTCTTCTTATTCTTCTTATTCTTTTTATTATTCTCATTCTTATTATTCTTCTTAATTTTTTTATTATTCTTATTCTTCTTATACATCATTTTCTTTTTTATTATTCTTTTTCTTCTTATTCTTTTTATACTTCTTATTTTTCTTATACTTTTTATTCTTTTTATTCTTCTTATTCTTCTTATTCTTTTTTATTCTTTTTATTCTTCTTATTTTTCATATTATTATTAATTTTCTTATTTCTCTTATTTTTCTTATTTTTATTTTTTCCTTATTTTTATTATTTTTATTATTCTTATTATTTTTATTCTTATTATTCTTCTTTTTCTTCTTATTCTTTTTTTTTATAAATATCTTTTTCTTCTTTTTTTTTTCTTATTCTTCTTATTCTATTTATTCTTGTTACACTACAAGAAAATTTATATTTAGCTATGGAATTTTAGCTAGGGATCAATCCCTAGCTAAATAGTGAGAGATTATCTAGGGAATAGCAAGAGATTTATGATTTTTCGTTGAATTCAATATAAACAATGGATTAGCGATGGATTACCGTCGAAAACTATTTCGAAAATTAGGGTCAAATAAAGCATGGAATTTGGCGACAGATTAGCGACGTAAATTTTTCGTAAATTCTGCTCAAGAAAAGCGGGGAATTTTGCAATGGATTTAACGATTGATTTGTGACGGAGAATTTTCATAAATTCCATTCAAAAAAAAAGAGGGGAATTTAGCGATGAAATTAGCGATGGAATATCCCTAGCTAATAAAATCTTGAACTTTGCGACAGATTTAGCGACAGATTTTTCCTATACAATAAAATCTGAAATTTAGGGACTGAGGTAGAGATTGAACTCCCCTATCTAATTACATCCTGAATTTAGTAATGGACTTAGCGACAGAATTTCTCTAGCTAATAAAATCAGAAATTTAGCGACGAAACTCCTCTACCCAATAAAATCTAAAATTTAGCGATGGATTTAGTGATAGAATTTCTCTAGCTAATAAAATCTGGAATTTATCGACTGATTTAGCAACGAAATTTTCCTAGCTAATAAAATCTGGAATTTAGCCACGGATTTAACGATAGAATTTTTCTAGCTATAAAAATCTAGAATTTAGTGACAGAGTTAGCGATAGAATTCTCCTAGCTAATTACATTTGGAATTTAGCGATAAATTTAGCGATAGAATTTTCCTAACTAATAAAATACAAAATTTAGCGACGAATTTAGCGACGGAATTTTCATAGCCAATAAAATTTTTAAAAAATATACAACTTATTATTTGAATTAATTAATAAAGATATTTAAATATTTGTATTAATACATACATTAAATAATTAATTCTATAATTATAAACATTTTTAAAAATATTTTAAATAATATATGAACATACTCAAACATTTGTATTAATAAAAATATAAAATCATTATTTGTATGATTATACAAAAAATATTTCCAAAAAATCTTAATTAACAAATAAATAAGTAAATATTTATATTATTAAAACTTAAAAAAAGTTAATGATGATAATAATTTTTTTTTTAAAATTATTACTAACAAATTTGGAATATTTGAATTATAAAAAAATCATATTTTTCATTAAATTTAAAATAAAATAAATTGATATTTAAGAATAAATATATTAATGTTTTAATTACATCCAAAAACTATTGACGCGTTATAAAATAAATTTGTCCTAAGTGCTTATTAAAAGAATACTTCAGGTTTTTTTTAGGGTTTGAAAAAGTTTTTCAAAAGATTACTAATCATATTTGTTGTCTTTAATACGCTTAAAATTAATGTTAGCCCTATAAACACTTTTCAAATCACTACCAAATGACCCTAAGTTGATTTTAATTCAAGTTTTATTTTTGCCTCTACTAAAATTTCTAAGAATTAAAGGATTGAGTAAATAATTATAGTAAAATAAAAAATAATATTTAATTTAAAATAAAATATGTATTCTTAGAATAATAAATAAATAATTATTAATATTTTAAAATTAATACAAGTTAAACATGATTCCGACGTTTATGCAATGAGAAAACAAGTTAAACAAATTAAAATAAAATATCGATTGACTTTCAAGTGAGAAAATGAAAGGAAGCAAAACCTCAATGATGAAGAGAGTGATGGTTCTTCATGCTCTAGTTCTACTCTGTCTCCTCTATCTGGCAATGCAGAACAATTCTAGTGAGAGTTGATTTCTATTGCCTCTGATGTAAGAGTTGTTTTGGAATTTTATTTTTGCGTTCCTTTTCATAATGCTTCCCTGATTCAAGTGCTATTTCATGTAAGTGCTGGACAAAATTAGATTTCTCTCTCTCACTAACAAGAATGTTATAGATGAAGGCGACGATCCCAAGCTCAAGATCCATGTTATCTTCCTTCCTTGCTTATTTTGTTGATGGAAATTGATTTTCAATGGATGTGTGTTGAATCCGGGTGTGAGTGCAGATTATATTGAATAAAGAGAAGAGGATTATTTATATTCATGATCATGTCTATGGCATGATGAAAAAGGATTTGATCAAGAACTTAGTGATGATTATCAATCAGGAACTTCAAGTATTCACTAAAAATTTCTCAAAGTTTGTAAATTTTTTATGGATGTTAATGAAGGATAATGGTTGGCAGCATTTGTAGAGAAGATGACAAGTGGCGATCTTAATCTGATCATCCAATTTGGAGTTGGATTTTACTCTATGTATCTTGTTGTAGATTATGTGGAAGTTGTTAGCAAACATAACGAAGACAAGCAGTAAGACATCTGAGGCCGTGTATTCATGCTACAAAATTCTTTTGAAAATTGCTCTTCACTTTTTCGTGGTGGTATTTCAGGCATGTATGAGAACCCAAGGCAGATGGATAATTTTCAATATCTGAGAACACATGGAACGAACAACTTGGAAGGGGAACTAAAATTAGATTGCATATGAAAGATGAAGATAGGGAACATGTTGATGAGAGCTAGTTGATGGTTCATGCGAATCCTATGTGCTAGTTTCTAAATATCCATTTTGAGTATTAACTATCAACTTTTTGGATTTAAGAACTGGTGAAAAAGTATTCTGAATTCATAAACTTTCCAATTAATTTATGGGCAAGCAAATATGTTGGTGTAGATGTTTCTGGAGACAATGACGAGTCAAATGAAGAATATGATGGTTCAGGCATGCGATTGATAAAAAAATCTTTTATGTTCATCCGGCTATTTTTAATGATCAAGCATGATTTTCTTCTTCCATTGCAGAAAGCATTTCTAAGAAAAAATCTGAGATGGTTAAGGTGTAGGATGATTAGGTGAAGATCATGAAGAGGAAGAGGGGAAATGGAAATCAAAGACAAAAACAATCAAGGAAACCACATATGGGTGGGAGCTTCTAAATGATGTGAAGGTGATTTGGCTTAGGAATCCAAGGGAGGTGATAGAGGAAGAATACCAAAAGTACTATTAATTTTTTTCAAAGGTAAAGCCCATGTTTGTTTATAGCATCCATTGTTCTTCGCCTCATTCAATTTTTTTTCCAACAAGATTTAAGCGACGAGAAGCCTACGGCATGGAGTCACTTTGCTGTAGAAAGTGACGTATAGTTTAAGGCTCTTCTTTATGTTCCTCCAAAAGCTCCTCATGATTTGTACGAATGTTTTTATGATACCAACAAGGCCAATTTGAAGCTATATGTGAGATGGGTATTTAGTTCTGACAAGTTTGATGAACTACTGCCTAAATATCTAATCTTCTTGAAGGTAAGCTTTTTGAAGAGCATTGTTCTCTGTTCAAAATCAGTGTGGGCATACAATTAGCATGAATTTGTGTGGAAGGGGTTGTTGATTCAAATATGTTGCCACTCAATATTTCTTGAGAGATGCTGCAACAACATGGCATCCTGAAAATGATCAAAAAGAATCTAATCAAAAAGGTGGTTGACTTGATAAACAAATTCATAGTGGAGGATCCATTTGAGAGTGCTGATGATGATGACAACCAAATTGTTATTGCTAAATGAAGAAATTCAATCTCTTCCATCTTCACTCTCCATTTTTTTTCTGCTGTGAACCTACTATGTTGGATTTCACTAAATGCCAGGTATAGCTGTCGACTCATCATCCGGTAATGCAAATAGCAAATAGGATGGGGCAATATGCAAGGTTTTAAAAAGAATTTGGAAAGTAAATTAAAATAACATAATGGAGGATGCTACAAAGATAAATCATCTGGCAAAGCTTCTGCGATTTGAAAGGTTGGTTAGTATAATATTAATAATATATCAAATAATGGTGTTATTATAAGCATGTTCGTAAGAATCATTAAAAATAATTTTTTAGATGTGATTTTTCATATTATATATGTGTCATATAATCAATTTAATAATGAAGATTGACTTAACTATTTTTCTCCTTATAATAAAATATATAAAATTTATGAAAATATATTAAAATAATTAGAAGATTATGAGAGTTTTATATTCTATGTAAGTAAGGTGTCCTAAAAATTCTAAGTGGATGTTAGGTATTATTGAATTTATATATATTTTTTGTTGGATTCAAGTATTGGTTACTAATTTGTGATATATGAATACAATAATAATAATATTTATAAAATAATAATTAATAATTTAGATTGAGTTATAGAAATTTTATTTTTTAAATTTTTATGATATGATGAACCTGTAATTACTTATATATACTCTTACTAAATATATTATATTTAGGTATATATGCAATATTAATTCTTTTTAATAAATATAGTGAACACTCAATTTTGTCATACCTATTAAGATAGAAAGTAGATATTTAAAATATTAATTTTTTATTTAATATATTTATTACTTGGCATCTTGTATGAATACTATGTAAAAGATGAAAGATATAAAAAATATTATTAAATACACATTCATCTACATTAATTAATTATAAAAATATGAGTAGAATATATGAATATTTAGATAATTTATTTAAATATTATAAAGATAAGTATAAAATAATTATTGTGAACTTTCAAGTATGGAGATTAATATCATATTTAGAGATAATTTTTTGATTTAGTTATTTGAAAGCAAGTGATGAAAATGTTCATTGGAATAAGTATATTATTGAAAACTTTAAATATTATGTATTTGTATATTTTATTTAAAAGTGAAATGAAAAATTAATATGTTGAGCTTGACATTCTTCTTATGAGCAATTAATTTATTGTCCTTTCTAGTATCTAGCATAATATCATAATTTATTTTTGTTATGATTATCAATATGATTTGAGATAGCAACATAGTTGTTAAATCAAGATACAAATTAAAAATTGGAATGATTGATTAGTAAATCGCGAATCAAATCAAATTGTAAATTAAATTTTTTGTGATTTTTTACGTTAATTAATTTATAGTTATTATCGTCAACACTTTTTTTGATATTTTAGTTTTTAATTTTATGATTTTTTTACGTTAAATTCATAATATTAAATGTTTGAGTTATTTTTTTTCATGTTAATTAATTCTTGCTAATCAGTCTAAATTTGATTCGTGATTCAGCAATTTAGTTATTAATTAATGCATGCTTTTTATTCTTTTAAAGAGCTGGATTGTTTACTCTCTTAATCGTGAATTAAATCATGAATTATATGATTTTAATAATAGTGGATAGAAGAATAATATTATTATCAAATATAATTAAAATTGTCATGTTTAAAAGAATGAGAATATTTATGATTTAATTTTAATGATAAAATAAAAGAGCTACAAGTGGATGTTAAAATATACAAATATAATGATCCTAACTACATGGATTAACCTTAGTTTAGCATACATTTCTTTAGATTTTTATTTTTTCAAATTTATATTTTTAGTTGTGTTTTTTTTTTAAATTGTCTTGTAATGATACGTTCGAGCAAGCATGCTGCCTACATTATTTGCGGTAAGTAGTTGAGGTTGCCCTCTGATCCTACTTATTGTCTGGTGACAGGGCTACGGCCAGTTGTAATTTGTTGCCCTTGACGGCAAATCTAAGTTCGTCTGGGTTAGCTGTTGGTTGGGCCATGTACTAGATTCTCTCTTGCTTGGTCATGTTGGTTTTACCTGACATGAATCTAATCTGAATGGCTTAGTCAGTCCATCAAGCTTTAAATGCTTACATCCTTTGGTAATGTGTTGTGGTTGACATGGAGCAATGTGTTCACCAAGCTTAAAAAATTTGGGCCCTATTGGTCCATTATGATCCAGCTGATGATTCTACCTCAGAATTTATTATTTTGATAGTATTACTCTTAAAAATTGGAAATTCAATGTCTGATGAGTCTCTAACTAGAGATATATTGTCTTTGGATGAAGATATTTGTCAAGTCACCAAGACATAGTTTTCAACAAATATATGAATCATAAAGATTTATTAGATTATCAATAATATTAAGAGTATTCTCGTATAATCGTATTTAACACATGTAATTTTAAAATTTTTATGATATCCAGTGTGTTAATTATTTGTCATGTTTAAAAATAAGGTATATTTTATTGTCAATTTCAAAAATAAGTCAGATGATATCGTGATTGTGAATGGAAGCCATCTGCTCATCAGGTATTAATACTTGCTATTTTAAAAATGTGTTCCAGTCATTAGTATGTTTCTCTTAAGAGGTGGCGGATGAGATACTTGATTATATACGATAGATTTAGTTTTGGAAATCATATTTAAATGCATGCATATGAAAGACACTTTCAAGCATGCCAATGTGCTATTTTTCGAAACTATTGTTGACCCATGCATGTCCAACAATGGGATGACTTGGGTAATGTTGGGCCATGTGATCAAGCTTGTGTGCCACAAATGGGTGCGACAGTCGACATGACATGACTCTCAAAACTTTTATGTGCATGTTGAATTTTGTGTACTAGCAGATTTAAAGATAGTGAACTAGCATTTTTTATAAAAATTAATCATCATTGTATCCTCAATCAATGATGATTTGATTTTGTGTATTTTTTGTAATAAAACTACTATTATAGTAATATAATGATAAATATTTTTTGTGATATTTAAAAATGTCATGACATTTAAAATGTAAAAGATAAAATATTTGTATGCGTGGTTTTTTAATAAAATTAAAAATAAAAAAATACTCTATAAAATGGATATTATACATGAAAATTTCATTGAATCTTAGGAAATTAAATATGCTATTGAAAATTATAATAAGATGAGTGTCATATGCATATTTAGTGAAATTAGTAATTAATGAAGAACATAATAATAATAATAATAATAATAATATAATACTAATAAAAGTAGTAATTATTTTTTACTTCAAATCTAAAAGGGATTCTTTAAAATTGATCAAATTCAATTATATTGAATAATGGTTGCAAATTTAGTAAAACATCATATATATTAATTAATAGATGAATTTATTATTTTTTTTTATTTTAATTTGATTATTTATCCAAGTTTTCATGAGGTAAAAAATACTATTCTAAAAAAATTGTATTTATCAAAAAATTGATGTAAAATAATTTGATTGAGTGAGAAATAAATATTTAATTATGTCGGATGAATGAATTAATAAAAAATATAAAATGATAAATACTTTTCTGTGATGTATCTAAAATAAATATTTTATTATATTTATGTAATCAACTGATATTTTTATTCCTATAATTACAGAATTTTTATTTAAATTTAAAAACAAATATAACAATGAAAGGATAAAATATGTTTTAAGGTATTTTAGATTATTATTATTATTATTATTATTAAGCTATATAATGATGCAAATGAAATTTGTGTTTTTTGAATTTCTTTTAATGTTAATTTCATCTAGAAAATTTGCAAATTAATTATGAGCATTTTATAATATCACAAATAATAAATATTGGAATTGAAATTGTAAAATCTGTGTTAGGCGTTTGTATTATATTTTGTTGATTTGGTGCTATAGAAGAAAGTTGTAAATGCCTTTAATATGAAGAATACATTAGCAAAAGTTATTTTCTAATAGTTATAAGTGTAAATTTGATTACAACTAATTAACATGATTAGATGATTTACTAAACAATTGGAATTGTTTAGATTCTTGAGAATATAATGTACAATTATTTTTTAATGTTGATAGTTGACTCAATTTGTGATTAAAAAAATTTGAGAAATATATTTACTTATTTTGATTAGGTAGATAATTTATTAGTAAAATAATAATATAGAAAAAAAAATAAGGAAAATTATGTAACAGGGTTGTAATATGAAAATAATTAAGAATCAATGCTCAAAATAAAAAAATATCTATATTTTGGTGCTCTTAAAAATATAGATGAATATATAATTCTTTTTCTCATGTTGCCTAAGCTTGTGATTAAAAAATATTTTTTAAAATATATTTACCTGTTTGACTAGGTAAATATATTTTATTATTTAACAAAAGTCAAAAATAATTTTTTTGAATATACTATTTTTGAAAACAAAAGCATATACAATATATATGTTAAAATGTGCAAATGTATATCTTGTATACATGTATAAATGTATTAATATGTATATGTTAATATGTATATATTGTATATATGTTTGTATGTATAAACATATAATATATATACATATATATATATATATATATATATATATATATATATATATATATATATATATATGTATGTATGTATTAATATGATTGTTTTTTTTTTTGATTTTTTGTTTTTTACATGATGTAGATGAGTAAGAGTATATTTAAGTTTTTATTTTTGAAATATAAAAAGGTTAGATAGTATTACTTAATTATTTCAAATTATATTTTTTTTGGATAATTTTTTCAAAAAAATGTCCAACACTAAATATATATTTTTATTTTGGAACACACTTGACTATTACTTAAAATATTCACTCTTTTTCGATTCACTTTATTAATTGGTTATGTATAAAATTGAGCTTTTATGAAATGCATTCACAAGATAATGAATAATAATACAAAGATATTTGTGAAGAGTACAATAGAAATGACTAGAACTCAAAAGGGTGATACAAATCATTAATATGAGGTGAGATTATAATTAATAAATCTTTAAGTATGGTTGAATTTATCTTGAACTAATGATTATTTTATTAAAAATAAAAGTCATGTCTGGCTTACTGGTGATTTTTATAGATGTGTAATGAAAATGATGAATAATTTTAGAAAAAAAAATGATAAAATTAATTAATATATGATTGCACAAGGATTACTTGTAAGCGAGTTTGTTATTTGATCCTTGAAAACTATAATTTATTTATATACTATATTTTTAAACATATTTTATTTAATTCTCTTTGTTCTTGAAATATTAATACATATGATACAAATGAATGTGAATTACTTGTTGAGTTTTATCTTTTATTTGGAAGGTTTCTAATGAGATTTCTGAATTTGTATTTAATTAAATAAGAAAGAAAGTAGAATATATTTGAAATTTTGTGATACTAATAGCTACAATATTGTGGGCAGTATAATAAGTAATTTTGTTTTATGAATTTATGAATTTTTATCTATGCATATTATTGTGATTTAATATAATTTGTATGCTTTTTTATGCCATATTATTTGGGAACATATAGCATACACGTACACAGTATATATAAATGTGGCCGTTGCTGTAGGTGTTGCTGCTGTTGCCACTACCGGTGCTATTGTTGCTGTTGGTGCTGCTGTCAGTGCCAGTGTCACTGCCAGTGCCGGTGCTGCTGCCGGTGCTGCTGTCGGTGCCAGTGCCGCTGCCGGTGCCGGTGTCGCTGCCACTATCGGTGTTGCTGCCACTGCCGCTGCCACTACCATTGCCACTGCCACTGTTGCTGCCACTACCACTGCCACTGCCGGTGCCACTGTCGCTACCGGTGCCGTTGCCGCTGCTGCTACCGGTGCCGTTGCCGCTGCCGCTGCCGCTGCCACTGCCGTTGCCGCTGCCGCTGCCACTGCCACTGCCGTTGCCGCTGCCGCTGCCACTGCCACTGTCGTTGCCGCTATTGTTGCCACTACCGTTGCCACTGCCGCTGCCACTGTCGTTGCCGCTGCCGCTGCCACTGCCAATGCCGTTGTCGGTGCCAATGCCGCTGCCGCTGCTGCTGTCATTGCCGCTACCGGTGCCACTGCCTGTGCCGGTGCCGGCGCCGGTGCCGGTGCCGCTGCCGATGCCGTTGCCGGTGCCACTGCCGGTGCAGCTGCCGCTACCGGTGCCACTACTGCCGCTACCAACAACGGTGGCAGTGGTAGTGGCAGCCAGGCAGGAGCGGCAATGAAAGTGGGAGCAGCAATAACAGCAACAAATGTGGTATATACATATGTATATAGTCAGTATATACGTACATATAATACTGTAGTATTTTATGTACATATATACTGAATATATATGTACTCAATATATATGTATGAATAATATTGTAATTTATATGTACATATGCAACAGTTTATATGTACATATGCTACAGTTTATATGTACATATGCTACAGTTTATATGTACATATGCTACAGTTTATATGTACATATGCAACAGTTTATATGTACATATGCTACAGTTTATATGTACATATACTACAGTAATATATGTATGAGTGAAATGCTAGTATATATGTACATATTTACTATAGTAATATATATTTATCAAAACATAGTATTTTTTTTTAAATTATTTTGATTTGATTGTGTGGTTTAAATTTCTTACATATATGGTACCCTATTGTTTACCATATGAAGCTTATATAAGCAAAGAGATTTTTCAACATACATGAAGCACCATGACTCAGACAACTTTTTCGTAGTAGAAAGTTGGTGATCAGAGGAGCAAAGGGAGAGAAAGCAACATCAATGCATGGATAGATTATACTTTATGCACAGTCGGTAGAAACATTGATTAATAAGATGTAATATAATTTTGTTATTTTTTTTTTGTTTTAGCTATTTAAAATATTATATTAGAATAAGTTATTAAATGAATTTTTTTTGTTTAATTTAAATTTTTGATTTATAGGTTCTATTTTTAATCAATTTAATATAAAAATATTAAATTATTTAATTAAATTTTTGTTGAAACTGAATGATAATTAACTTTAATTTGTGTTTGTTCATGTCTATAATAACTATTTTTATATATCTGTGAATATGTTTGTGTTTATCCAAATTTTTTGGGTAGAGTATTTGTCTATTATAGTTATGTAAAAGCCTATTATCAAGAGGAGTAGCAGCGGCAGTGGCGAAATCCGTGGCATCAACAACATCAGCAGTGGTAGCGACGGTGGCAGTGGTAGTGGCGGCGGCAACAACAGCGGTGGCAGCGGCATCGGCGGGAGCGACGGTAGTGGCGAAGGCAGCGGCAATGGCAGTAGTGGCAGAGGCAGCGGCAGCAGCGAAGGTAGCGGTAGCACCGGAAGCATCTGCAGCAGCGATAGAGGTGGCAGTAGTGGCAGCACCGGCAGTGGTGGCAACACCGGCACCGGCACCAGCAGTACCAGTGGCAGCAGCAGGGGTAACGGCAACAACAGTGGCAGCGACAGTGGGAGCAGCAACAATGGTAACAAATATGGTATATACGTACGAAAATAGTCATTATATATGTACATATAATACTGTAGTATTTTTATGTACATATATACTAAGTATATATGTACTCAATATGTATGTACTCATAATACTATAGTTTTTATGTTCATATACTGTAGTAATATATGTACGAGTGAAATGCTAGTATATATGTACATATTTACTGCAGTAATATATATTTATCAAAACATAGTTCTTTTATTTATTTTGATTTGATTGAGTGATTTAAATTTCTTACAGATATGGTACCATATTGTTTCCCATACGAAACTCGTATAAGTGAAGAGATTTTTCAACAGACATGATGCACCGTGACTCAGACATCTTTTTCGTAGCAGAAAGTCGACGATCAGAGGAGCAGAGGGAGAGAAAGCAATGTCAATGCATGGATAGATTATACTTTACGCACTGTCGGTAGATACATTGATTAATAAGATGTAATATAATTTTGTTATTTTTTGTTTTAGTTATTTAAAATATTGTATATAATAAGTTATTAAATGAATTTTTTTTGTTAAATTTAAAATTTTCATTTATAGTTTCTATTTTTATTCAATTTAATAAAAAAATATTAAATTATTTAATTAAATTTTGTTGAAGTTGTATGACAATCAACTTTAATTTGTGTCTATTCATGTCTATAATAACTATTATAATATATCTGTGAATATGTTTGTGTATCTCAGAATTTTTTGGGTAGAGTTTTAGCCTATTATAGGTATGTAAAAGCCTATTATCCGTAGTGGTAATAGTAGTGGTGGCGGCATCGATGGTACCAAGGAAGTGATGGCAGCGACGGTAGCGGCAACAGTGGCGGTAGTAGCAGCAGTGATGCCAATGACGGCAACTGTGGTAGTGATGCCAGCGGGGATAATAGTGGCGGTAGAGGTGGCGGTGATGGTAGCGGCAGGGCGGCAGCAGTGGCAATGGTGGAAGTGGCGGCGATGACAACGGCAGGAGAGGTGGGAGCGGCGGAAGGGGAGGTAGTAGTGGCTGTGGCGGTGGCGAGAGCGGTGGAAGCAGATGTAGCGATAGCGGTGGCGACGACGATAGCAGTGGCAGCACCTAAAGCAACTGTAGCACCTAAAGCAACGGTAGCACCTAAAGCAAAGGTTGCACTAGAAGCAAAGGCAGCAGCGGTAGTGGCAGCAGTGGTAGCGGCTCTGTGGTGGCAGATGTAGCTGTATAGGCAGCGGTGGCAGAAGTAGTGGCATTGGCAGCTGCAACAGCAGTGACACCAGCAGTAGTGGCATTGGCAGTGACAGCGGTAGTGGTAGTTGTGGCAGGAGTGGAAACGACAGTGGGACCAGCAGCAACAACAACAAATGTGGTATATATGTACATATAAAGTCAATATATATGTATATATAATACTACAATTTTTTATGTACATATATACTGAGTATATTTGTACTCAGTATATATGTACACATAATACTGTAGTTTTTATGTACATATACTGCAATAATATATGTATGAGTGAAATGCTAGTATATATTTACATATATACTGAAGGATTATATGTTTATCAAAACATACCTTTTTTTCTTTTAATTTGACTGAGTGGTTTAAATTTCATACAGATATGATACCGTATTGTTTCTCATACAAAGCTTGTATAAGTGATGGGATTTTTCACTAGATATTATGTACCGTGACTTAGACAGCTTTTTCATAGTAGAAAAATAGTGATCAGAGGAGTAGAGGGAGAGAAAGCAACGTCAAAGAATGGATAATTTATTCTTTATGCATTGTCGGTAGATACATTGATGAATAAAATTTAATAAAATTTTGTTATTTTTTTGTTTCAATTATGTAAAATATTAAATTAGAATAAATTATTAAATAATTTTATATTTTGTTTATTATAAATTATCATTTTAGTTTCATTTTTATTTAATTTGATATAAAAATATTAAATTATTTAATTAAAAAATTTTAAAATAAATTAAATTTTGAAAATAGTTTTGAAATTAAAATAGCCAGGGAAAATTCCCTGGCTATTTTAGAAAAAATTTCCTTGCTAAATTAGCTATGGAAACTTCCCTTGCTAAATTAGCTATGGAAACTTCCCTTGCTAAATTAGCTATGGAAAAAATTCCTTGTTAAATTAGCTAGGGAAAAATCCATTGCTAAATTAGCTATGGAAAAATCCCTTGCTAAATTAGTAAGGGAAAAATCCCTTACTAAATCAACTAGAAAAAATTCCCTAACTAATTTAGCAAGGAAAATCATTATTTTAGCAACGGAATTTTTCGTCACAAAATTTATTTAGTTAGGGACTATTTTCATCGCTAAAATGTAGTGACCAGCACTTTA
Source organism: Sapria himalayana (assembly GCA_029783825.1). Classification (NCBI taxonomy): domain Eukaryota; kingdom Viridiplantae; phylum Streptophyta; class Magnoliopsida; order Malpighiales; family Rafflesiaceae; genus Sapria; species Sapria himalayana. The sequence goes on along the minus strand of JAREIK010002168.1, from coordinate 113,847 downwards.
GCTTGGGAATCTTCGCTCATTATTTTCGTTTAGCGATAGAAAATCTCATTTAGCTTACTAATTTAGCTAAGGAATTTGTCTTTTTTAGCAAAAGATTTTCCGTCGCCAAATTTTTAGCTAGGAATATTTTTTTCTCACTAAATTTTAGTGACCAGCACTTTAGATAGGGAACCGATCCGTTGGTAATCCATCGCTATATCTCGTTTAGGGACAAAAAATGCACATTTAGCTAGGGAATTGTCCCTAGCTATATGTGATTCTTCTTGTAGTGTTATTCTTTATATTATTTATATTCTTCTTATTCTTCTTATACCTATTCATCATCATCATCATCTTCTTATTCTTCGTATTCTTCTTATTCTTCTTATTCTTCTTATTCATCTTATTCATCTTATTCATCTTATTCATCTTATTCTTCTTATTCATCTTATTCGTCCTATTCTTCTTATTCTTTTTTTTCTTGTTTTCTTCATATTTTTTTTATTCTTTTTATTCTTCTTATTCTTCTTTTTCCTCTCATTCTTCTTATTCTTTTTATTCTTCTTTTTTTTTTCATTCTTCTTATTCTAATTAATTATTCTTATTCTTTTTTTTTTCTTCTTATTCTTCGTATTTTTCATATTTTTCTTATTCTCCTTATTCTTCTTATCCTTCTTATTCCTCATATTTTTCTTATTATTATTTTTTTTCTTATTTTTCTTATTTTTCTTATTTTTTCTTATTTTTCTTATTTTTTTATTATTCTTTTTTTTGGAAAGTTTGTTTTATTAATAAAAAACCATCTCTTTTGGCGGAGGAATACCATTTTTACAATCTATAACTACCCTTATCCCTTTTACACCCTTGAGTAAAATAAAATAAACAAGATAAAATGCATAATGCTTGAACAGACTCGTCTTTTCCTAACTCTAAATGCACCACTTCACTTTGATTATGTGCTTATACTACTTTATGCCTTGACTAGTTTGCCTTTTATCTCTCTTTCCCTTGTGCTTTTTTGCTGTCACCCTTCACATCAGCATCCATATATCAGCTGCCATCCTACCTTAATTTAAATTTTGACATCCTCTTTATTGTTTTTATCATACTCCTCCTATCCTGTTTATGCTTTTGACCTGCACATCAAGCATACAAAACCAAGGACACAATTGATATAGTATATATACTTTCTGACCAACAGCATGTCCTTCTTCATTGCATGCTTTTTTATAGCTTTCCAGACTTTCTGTCTTGTACTATACAACCCCTACACTTCAAGCAACCATAGCAGAATATATATTGACTAAATCCACCCTTCTTTCCTTTTACACCCTTAATGAGATAAATGAAACATGCACATTTTGCTTGAAGATAATCTTCTTGTGTTTGGTATATCATCCTGATTCTAGTGCATTTTCACCTAGCTTCATTTGCCTTTAATTGTATCCACTACACCATCAAACTACAAAGCCAAGACATATAAACTTTATTTAACTCGACTGAAGATATCTCCAAGTGCTAATACTATATTTGGTATCCCCACTATGTGATCCAATGCAGTCCCTACACTTTAGGCATACTAAAGCATCAAAATACATTTCCTTTTAGCCAACAACATAGTTTCTCACTGTGTATATACCTAGGCAGGCCGTAGCCTATACCTATAAAAGCAAAAAGCACAAAGTATATTTTTATATTCTTTTTACAGGACCGAGGAGAACCATTCCTAGCTACTACTTTTGAATTCTAATATATGGATATTCTAATTTATCTAATATGATTATGCCTTTATATTTGTCTGGTATGTCTGCCCTTTCAAACTCTTGTGTCCCCTTCTTCAATTCTTCCTTTCTATCTTATTTGTAACTAGGTTCACCAATATACTAGAATCTACCTGTACTTGTATGTTTATATAAGAATTTTCTTTGCATATTTTAAGACCTTTATATAAAGCTATGATTTCTGCGTGTAAGGTTGAAGAAGGTTCATTTTCATAGTAAAATCTTTTAGTATGTTTCCCTGTTCATTTCTTATCACACCTCCTCCTCCTGCCACTCCCATCTTCCTATTAAAACTACCATCTGTGTTTAAAGCCAACCTTCCCCATGGAGGCTTTTTCCAACACACTATTTTAACCTTAGGGATTTTTCCTTTGATTGCATGTAATCCCCATACTCATATTTTTTCCTCATCCATTTCCATGTTTCTAAGTTTTAATGGGAAGCATGCCGATATCCATGAGCATTCATTTTTAATTTCATCTATTATATGATTAACATTCATGTTGATATTTTCAAACCTACTTCTATTCTTGGCTTTCCACAGATTCTAGATTATGATGTGTGGGATATAATTCCTTAGCTAGTTACATACTTTGTTCTTTGTGTGACTTATCCTCCATCTCATTAATCTTTTCTTTATATCTTCTAATTTATTGCTAACTTGTGCCTCTCTACCTAAATAACCCCAGACTTCCATTGCTATATTTCCTATTGAAAATAAATGATTTATGCTTTCTATGCTAGAATAACAACATTCTCATCTTGAAGCTAATATAACCCCTTTCATTTGAATATTTGAGTCCACCAGAATGACATTCGATAAAGGCTTCCACATAAATATATTAATTTTGTGTGGGATCTCTCACCTAGGCCCCCTTAAAAATTTCTTGACTAATTTTTTTTTCTTACTAATATTTTTGTGCTTTTAAGCATGAGCCTCCCCTGTGTATTTAGAATCCATCTCCATTCATTATTGATTAGGCGTGCATTACTTTCAGCTAAGTCTTTTTGCTTGAGCATCATATTCCAACTTCTGGATGCATTTTTAGCATTTTTACATGTTTTATTTCCTGACTCATATCTAGCTTTCATATATCTTGTCCACGAGCTATCATTTTGGTTGAGCCTCCACTATTTCTTACATGCCCAGGCTTTGGTCATATCTTTTATTATGTTCAAGCCCAGACCCGCTTCCTCTTTTAAACAACATATATCTTCCCATTTTTTAAAATGTAGCTTATTTTTTCTTGATTTTTTACCCAAAAAGAAGTTAGCAATTTCCTTTTCTAAGCTGTTCAAGATCTTCTTATACGGTTGTAAGGACATTAAGATATGTGCTATAATTCCTTGTAAAACATGTTTAATTAATGTAATTCGTCACATCATACTTAGCAAGTTCTCCTTCCATCCCACTATTTTACCTCATAATTTATTCATTAAGAATGCTAGATATTCTTCTTTTAGTCTCCCTCATATATAGGGCATCCCAAATACATTAATGCTTCTTTACTTTGTTCAAAACTTGTAATTCTTTTAACCCTTTGAATGGTCCTTTCATTTTCTTCAAAACCACAAATTGGCATTTATTTTTATTAAGTTGTTGTCCTATTTCTTCTTCTATTATATAAAATAGTTTCATCATATTCTTAAGTGATGTGCTTCCTGCATTTGTAAAAATAATTAAGTCATCCACATATGCTAGGCAGCTTACATTCGAAGTGTGTCTAGGTTGTTTAAAGCAAATTATATTACCCTCTCTCATTTTTCTTTTTTAATTCATCATTAGCAAGTTTATATATATATTAAATATTAATGGAGATAAAATGTCCCACTGTCTAAGACCTTTAACTAGCTTAAATTCCTCACCTGCCTCCCCATTAATTAAAATTTTAACCTATGTACTAGAGTTGCATCTATACATTAGATATATCTAGAATTCTAAGAATCTCATTTTTCTCATTATATAACATAAAATATCTCATTCAACTCTATCTAATGCATTAGACAAGTCTAATTTCATAATAACAGTGTGACCCCTAACCTTAACCCCTATTTCTTTTATAAGTTTTGTAGTTAAATTAATAATTTTCATCATTAATCTATCTTTAACAAAACCTACCTATTCTTCCGATATGATGAAGGGGATTACCTTATTTAGTCTATTCTGAAGGACTTTTGTCAGAATTTTATACACCGAATTACATAGACTTATAGGTTTATAACCTTTCTTTTTTGTGGGTTATTCTTCTTTGGTATTAATACAATATATGAGCTGGACCATGATTTTTTGATTACTACCCCAGCAAAAACCCAGGCAATTGTGGCCTTTAACTCTTTATTTATTATATTCTAGGTTTGTTGATAAAACCTATTATTTCAACCGTCTAGTCCTGCTGCACTGTCTTTATTTCCAATAAAGACGACAACCTTTATCTCTTCTTCACTAGGACACTCTTCTAATAGGTTGTTTTGTTCCTCAGTTACTCTTTTGTCTATTAGTCGAGTTAAGGAAACATCCCTTCATTGAATTTATCCACAAAGATGACTTTTAAAGTAATTTTCCAAAACTTTTCTAATCTCTCTCTCCTTTTCTATCCACTTTCCAATATCATTCTTGATTCCTCTAATTTCTTTTCTTTGATTTTTTAAATTTCGCAATAGTATTAAAAAACTTAGTATTTCTATCTCCTTGTGCCACTTTATTTTGGCCATTTGTTTCCAAAAAATTTCCTCCATATGCAACAATAATTTTAATTCTGCATTTGTTTGATTCAAATTAATTTTAGAAGGTTCGTCATGGTTATTCTCGTATTCTATTTCTAATATGCTGACTTTCGATTCAGCCTTCTGAATATTCTTATTTATATTCCCAAATCTCTCTCTATTCCACCTACTAAGTTCTAATTTTAACCTACATAATTTTATAGCTAACACCTGCATGGGATTCCCAATTGTTGTCTCTTTCCATGAGTTTCTAACTATTTCATCAAACTTTTTGTGCAAACCCCACATATTTTGATACTTAAAACTTTTATTCTTTCTCTCTCTAACTTTGAAACTTTGAAGAAGAGGCCTGTGATCTGAGCATGTTTTGCTTAAATGTTTCAAGCTCACCCCTCCACAGTATTCACCCCATTTAATGTTACAGAGGATCCAGTCAAGTCTAGACCAGATCATTCCCTTGTTTTTTCGGTTATTGCACCATGTGAAATTAGGAACCAAATATTCAGCCTCCATGAGATTCGTGCTATTAATTACCTCATTAAATTGGGCTATAGCTAATAGATCTGGCGACTTTCCTCCTTTTTTTTCTCTGACATTTCTAACTACATTAAAGTCTCCTCCAATGATCCATGGCATATTTTTGTCAGCTATTTCTTTCATTTCACCCCAAAGAACTTTCCTTTTTTCTTTAGAGTTGTTGACATATACAACCGATATAATTGGATCAGTATTTTTTTAGCTTAATTTTAATAATATGATCTGCCTCTGAAATAATTTCTATATCGATTTTATTTTTTCATAACAACCATAACATACCATTATTATTAGAAAATGCATTTTCTAGTCCTAATTTCATTTTATATAATTCTAGTGAATCCTTAATAACCATAGGTTCCGCTATTATCACAAATCCAATAGTTTGTATTTTAATTAATTTTTTAATCCTATTTATTGATCGAGAATCTCTTACTCCTCTTATGTTCTAATATAAACTATTGTACATTATTAGGTCTAGCTTGTGCTCTGGTTATCCATCTTGTTTCATAGTACATATTTACATATTTTTTTTTATTTCTTGAACTTTTGTTTACACTTGAATTAGGCTGCACATTTTTACTTACTAATTTTAATTTGCTTTTTTGAAAACTCATCAACCTTATTGTTTCTATTGCACTTTCTCTACTATTCGGTAACCCCTCCCATTCTTTTTGAGCCATCTTCTTTGAGTCATCTTGTGTCAATGCCAAATCTAACTTTTGCATTTCGTTATGCATGGCCATAATAGGCCAATTTTTGGCCTCAGATCCTTCCTTCGAAAGGAGGTCATCCTCCTCCCCATTGAAGTTTAGTATTTCATTCTCTAATTCAAATTCCATTGCTATTTTTTTTTGCCTCTCTTTTTCCAGAACCCTTTCTCTCTGCCCTCTACATCACATTTGACCCTTCCTCTAACCATTTTTTTATTTCTAATGTCTTTCTCCTATCTTCCTCTCTAGCCCCATCCTCCTCCCCTTTCTCCAACTCTTCAACTTTCTATTCATCTTCTCCCCTTCTACTGCCTAAACCTTCCTTCTGCCCCTCCACTACCCTCACCTCATCTACCCTATCTGCCCTATCCTCCTACTTACATCTTACCCATATTTTACCACTCCCTCAATTCTGTTCTGCCTAAACCTCTTCCCCCTCCCTTAACAATACATTGTGAAATTGAATGAACCAATTTTTTACAGTTAAAACATTCTTGAGGAAGGTTTTCAGCAATTATTTCTTGCCAAAACCCACTTGAATGCCCACTGCCCACCCACAATTTATTCAGAATATAAGCAGAAACATTCACCTTCATACACACCCTTGCCACGCTCAACCTTGTCATATAGGTCGTAGCTTTATCCATTATCTAAGGCTTACCCACACACCGAGCAATATGGAATAAGGAGGACTTACAGAATAGATGAAATGGGAGGGGAGGGAGAGAAAACCAAACCAGGGCATGCACAGATTCTTCCTTAGGGATGAATTCTGGCATCCATTTGAACATCCTCATTGGATATCCTATGATATTCCACTGCCCACGTAGCCAAAAATGGAGGAAATCTTCTTCCTCCTTAATTTGAATCATTATATATTTACGTCATACCACACAATCCTTACCAATTTTCAATGCTTCAAAACTTCGAAAAATGCATAACTTTTTTTGAATTCAGTACTCCCATGATAAAATTTTGCGAGAAGTGTAAGATTAAATGGGGCAATGAGCTTCTCAATATTCTCCTTTGAGAAGCAGACTGCTGGCACCTCCTCTTTCATACAATAAATGGGATTGAGCATATCAGATTCTTTAATAACCGAATCAAATGATTTTTTGTTAAATATCTTAGAAAAATTCTTTATAACTCAAGCTTGAAAGATTCAACAATGGAGTTTCTCTCTCTACGAGTCTCACTTTCTCTCTCTAGAATTGAGAGAGAAGCAAAAAATCTTATTTTATTAAGAGATCAATGAGCCTATCGATTTCATCGGGGAGAAAAAATATTGTCTTTTATTATTATTCTTATTCTTCTTATTCTTCTTTTTCTTTTTATTTTTCTTATTCTTCTTATTCTAATTATTTTTTTTAATCATCTTATTCTTAGTTTTATTTCTTATTCTTCTTATTCTATATATTCTTGTTATTATTTATTTTATTCGTATTCTTCTTATTCTTCTTATTCTTCTTATTTTTATTATTCTTCTTTTTTTTTCTTTTTCTTCTTTTTCTTCTTATTCTACTTATTTTTCTTATTCGTCTTATACTTTTTCTTTTTCTTCTTATTCTTCTTATTTTTTTATTCATCTTATTCTTATTTTTATTTCTTATTCTTCTTATTCTATTTATTCTTGTTATTATTTATTTTATTCGTATTCTTCTTATTCTTCTTATTTTTATTATTCTTCTTATTTTTCTTTTTCTTCTTATTCTACTTATTTTTCTTATTTTTCTTATACTTTTTTTTTCTTCTAATTCTTCTTATTTTTTAATCATCTTATTCTTATTTTTATTTCTTATTCTTCTTATTCTATTTATTCTTGTTATTATTTATTTTATTCTTATCCTTCTTATTCTTCTTATTCTTCTTGTTCTTTTTATTTTTCTTACTCTTCTTATTCTTCTTATTCTTCTTATTTTTATTATTCTTCTTATTTTTCTTATTCTTCTTATTCTTCTTATTTTTCTTATTCTTCTTATACTTTTTTCTTCTTCTTCTTATTCTTCTTTTTTTTAATCATCTTATTCTTATTTTTATTTCTTATTCTTCTTATTCTATTTATTCTTATTATTATTAATTTTATTCGTATTCTTCTTATTCTTTTTATGTTTATTCTTCTTGTTCTTCTTATTCTTCTTACTCTTCTTATTCTTCTTATTCTTTTCATTTTTATTATTCTTCTTATTTTTATTATTCTTCTTATTTTTCTTTTTCTTCTTTTTCTTATTATTTTTCTTATTCTTCTTATACTTTTTTTTCGTCTTCTTATTCTTCTTATTTTTCTTTTTTTTATTCTTCTTAATTCTTTTTATCATTCCTTTTCTTCTTATTCTTCTTATTATTTTTATTCTTCATATTCTTCTTATTATTTTTATTCTTCATATTCTTCTTACTATTGTTATTCTTCTTATTCTTTTTATCCTTCTTATTCTTCTAATTCTTTTTTAAAGTTTTGTTTTATTAATTTAAAGCTCTCTCTTTTGACTGAATATCATTTTTACAATTTAGAGTTACCCTTAATCCCTTTTATATCCTTAAGATATTAAAGAAAATAAAATGAAACAATGCTCATTTTGCTTGAGGTGTATCTTCTTATTTTACCTCTAAATGAATACTTCCACTTTGATTTTATGCTTAATCTACTTTACTTGAAGTGTATCTTGCTCTGTTTGTTTTATTTCTCTGACATTATGCTTTTATGCGTGCCTCCTTTCCCATCTGTAGCCGCTTATTTACTAGCTGTCTATCTTTAGTTAAAAATTTTGGCAACATCATTACTATTTTATTCAGTTTCAGCCTATCCTTTTATGCCTTGTTTTGTTATTGGCCACTATAGCCCCTACACTTCAAGCATACAAAGCCAAAAATATAGTAACAACAAATATCAATATATATATAACCTCCTAACCAACAACACATTCCTTCATCACGACCAAGAAACCTTGTAGACTATTTGATGCAATCTACTTATGCTTACCCCAACTATTGACGTTGTAACTTTTAGCAGTAAGTAATAAAGATTAAATAAAGGCCCCTTCCTCTGCTTATCCCAACAGCATTGCCCTTCCTCATAGCCAACAACAAATAATAAGAGATACAATTTAATTATCATTCATATTTAAAAGATTTCTTATTCTTCTTATTCTTCATGTTATTCTTAATTCTTCTTATTCTTATTATTCTTTTTGTTTTTATTATTCTTATTATTTTTTTTAATCTTTTAATTCTTATTATTCTTCTTATTCTTCTTATCCATCTTATTCTTCTTATTCTTCTTACTCATCATATTCTTCTTATTTTTTGTATTCTTCTCATTCTTCATATTCTTCATATTCTTCATATTCTTCTTATTCTTCTTATTTTTCATATTATTAGTATTTTTTTTATCTTTTTTATCTTTCTTATCTTTCTTATCTTTCTTATCTTTCTTATCTTTCTTATCTTTCTTATCTTTCTTATCTTTCTTATCTTTCTTATCTTTCTTATCTTTCTTATATTTCTTATCTTTCTTATCTTTCTTATCTTTCTTATCTTTCTTATCTTTCTTATCTTTCTTATCTTTCTTATCTTTCTTATCTTTCTTATCTTTCTTATCTTTCTTATCTTTCTTATCTTTCTTATCTTTCTTATCTTTCTTATCTTTCTTATCTTTCTTATCTTTCTTATCTTTCTTATTTTCTTATGTTTCTTATTTTTTTTATTTTTTTATTTTTTATTTTTTTATTTTTTTATTTTTTTATTTTTTTATTTTTTATTTTTTTATTTTTTTATTTTTTTATTTTTTTATTTTTTTATTTTTTTATTTTTAAATTTTTTATTTTTTAATTTTTTATTTTTTTAATTTTTATTTTTTTATTTTTTATTTTTTAATTTTTTATTTTTTTATTTTTTTATTTTTTTATTTTTTTATTTTTTTTATTTTTTTATTTTTTTTCTTATTATTCTAACTCTTCTTATTCTTCTTATTCTTCTTATTTTTCTTATTCTTCTTATTTTTCTTTTTTTTAATCATCTTATTCTTTTTTTTTTTATTTTTCTTATTCTATTTATTCTTGTTATTCTTTATATTATTTATATTTTTCTTATTCTTCTTATTCTTGTTATTCTTGTTATTCTTGTTATTCTTCTTATTCTTCTTATTCATCATATTCATATTATTCTTATTATTCTTCTTTTTCTACTCATTCTTCTTATTCTTCTTATTCTAATTAATTTTTATAATTCTTCTTATTCTTCATTTTATTCTTATACTTCGTTTTCTTCATATTCTTCGTTTTCTTCTAATCTACTTATTATTCATATTCGTCTTCTTCTGCTTATTATTATTATTCTTCTTCTTATTTTCTTCTTATTTTTTATTCTACTTATTCTCCTTATTCATCTTATTCTTCTTTTCCCTCATATTTTTCTTATTATTATTATTATTATTATTATTATTATTATTTTCTTATTTTTCTTATTTGTCTTATTTTTCTAAATATTCTTTTTCTTCTTATTATTCTTTCTTTTCTTATTCTTCTTATTCTTCTTATTATTCTTATTCTTCTTATTTTTTTAATCATCTTATTGTTATTTTTATTTCTTATTCTTGCTATTATTTATTTTATTTGTTTAATTCTTATTATTCTTATAATTCTTATTCTTCTTCTAATTTTTCTTATTCTTTTTAATTTTTTCTTAATATACTTCATATTCTTCTTAATCTTCTTATTCTTGTTATATCGATTAACTTTCTTTTTCTTCTTATTATTCTTATTCTCTTTATTCTTCTTATTCTTTTTATTCTTATTATTCAACTTATTTTTCTTATTCTTCTTATTCTTCTTATACCTTTTCTCTTTCAACTTATTATTCTTATTATTCTTATTCTTCTTATTATTCTTATTATTCTTATTATTCTTATTATTCTTATTCTTCTTATTATTCTTATTATTCTTATTATTCTTATTCTTCTTATTCTTCTTAATCTTCTTATTATTTTTATTCTTCGTATTTTTCTTATTCAGCTTATTCTTCATATTATTCTTATTCTTCAAATTATTCTTATTCTTCTTATTCTTTTTATACTTCTTATCTTTATTATTCTTCTAAATCTTTTTATTATCCTTATTATTCTTCTAAATATTTTTAATTTCTCTCACTTTTTTCCCTTCTTCATGTTTATCATCATTATTATTATTCTTCATTATATATATTATAAATATCATTTTATTTTTCTACTTGTTCTTCCCCAACTTTTTTTTCCTCATCTTGCCCTTTTTTTTCTACTTAGAGTAACACTTCTACTTTCGCTTGTTTTTAACTAATGGTTCTTATTTTATTCTGATTATTCTTAATCATATTCTTATTCATTTTTCTTGTTGTTTCTTCTTTTCATTGTTCTTCTTGCAACTTTTATTATTATTATTATTATTATTATTATTATTATTTTGGCGTTGTACATCTTCTTCTTCTATTACTACTATTTCTTCTTCGTGTTTTTCTTCTTCTTGTTTTTGTTTTTGTAGTTCTTTTTTTCTTTCTTTGTTTTCTTGTTATTAAACTTGTTATTCTTCTTCTTATTCTAATTAATATTT
>JAREIK010002168.1:69357-98040 GCA_029783825.1 Sapria himalayana | reverse complement strand
GGAAGAAAAAAACAAGTAAGAGGAAAGTGAATATAAGGAAGAAGTAGAATAATAATAATAATAAAAGAACAAAAGGAAAAAAAGAAGAATATGTAGAACAGGAAAGGGTAAGAAGAAAAATAATAATAAACGGAAGAAGAAGAAGAAGAAGAAGAGGATGAAAATGAAGAATAAGCAGAATAAGAAGAACAAGAAGTGGAAAAAGAAGAAGAATAAGAAGAACAATACGAAAAAGATCAAGAAGTAGAAGTAGAAGATGATGAATCAGTAAAAAACGATGAAGAAGAATTAGAAAAAGAAAATGATGAAGAAGAAAAATAAGAAAAATAAGAAGAAGAAGTCAAAAAAGAAGGAAGAGGAAAAGAAGAAAAAGAACAACTAGAATAAGAAATATTCGAAGAATAAGGAAGAGGAATAGGAGAAAAGGAAGAAGTACTTGAAGAACAATTAGCCAAAGAATAAGAAAGAAGAAGAGGCAGAAGAAGTGTAAAAATATGAAGAAGAAGAAAATGAGGATGAAAAGCAAGAAGCATACTAAGAGTAGGAAGAAGAAGAAGAAAAAAAAAAGAAGAAGAAAAAGCTCTACAAGAAGAAGAATAATAATAATAATAATTGAATTAATAAAAGAAGAATATAAAAAAAGAAGAGCAGGAGAAAGAAAAAAATATGAAGTTGAAAAAGTAAAAATAAGTAGAAGAAGAATAAAAAGAAAAAGAAGAAAAATAAAAATAATAATTAAATTAAGAGGAATAAGAAGAAGATAAAGAATAAGAAGAAAAAGAACAGAAGAAAAAGATGAAGTAGAAAAAGAACAAGAATAGGAAGAATAAGAATAAGAAGTAGAAAAAAGAAGAGGAGGAGGATGAGGAGGAAGAAGAAGAATAAGAATATGAAGAAATAGAAAAAGAAGAAGAAGAAGAAGAAAAAAAAGAAAAAAAAGATATTAATAAATAAAAGAGGAAGAAGAAGAAGAAATAAAAGAATAATAAAAACAAGGATAAGAATAAAAGTAGAAGAATAGAAAAAGAAGAATAGAAGAAAAAGAACAAGAACAAAAAAAAGTACAAAAAGAAAAAGAAAAGTAGAAAAAGATTATGAAGAAGAAGAAAAGAAGAAGAAGTGGAAGATGAAAAGGAAGAAGAATAAGAAGAAAAATATGTGTAGAAAAGAAAATGATGATGAAAAGAAAAAAAGAATAATAATAATAATAAGGGAAGAAGAAAAAGAAGAGAAGAAAAAAAAGAAGAGATGAAAGAAAAGGAGTACAAGAACCAGAAGAGAAGTAGAATAAGAATAAAGAAGAAGAAGAAGAAGAAGAAGAAAAAGAAGAAGAAGAAAAAAAAATAAGAGGAGGAGGTGGCGGAACAAGAAGAATAAGAAGATGAATATGTGTAAAAAGAAGAAGAAGAAGAAGAAGAAGAAGAAGAGGAAGAAGAAGAATATTAATAATAAAAATAAGAGAAAGTAAAATAACAAGAGGAAGAAGAAGAAGAAAATGAACAGAAGAAAAACAAGACGAATAATAGAAATAAAAGAATAGAAGAAGAAGAATAAGAACAAGAAAAAAAGAAAAGTAGAAATAGATGATGAATAAAAAGAACAGAAGAAAAAGATGATGATGAAGAATAAAAGAAGAAGAAGTGAAAGAAGAAAATGAATAAGAAGAAGTGGAAGAAGTAGTAACAATAAGTAGAAGAAAAAGAAAATAAGAAGAAAAAAATGAAGAAGAATAAAATAAGAAGTCATTTTTGAGCAAGAAAGAGGCATTCCTTATGAGAGAAAACACCATTTTATAGCAAAAAAAAGCTCAATTTCAAGCCAAAAATGGATAAAAAAAATTTTATCTTCTAACATGTCATTTTTGAGCAATAAATTAGAGCATGAGAAACAATATCTCAAAAACATGAATAAAAATGGTGAGCTTGCCATTTACTTTTTGCTTGAAGAACTTGCAAAATTTGCAGAACCATTCAATCTTACCTTTATCGGTATGTTCTCACCTGGCAGACTACATTTTAAAGAAATTAATGGGTTTCTAGCTACACTGAAGCTCGGGGCAGTAGTTAAGCTGGCATTTTTCGATGGCAAGCACTTATTCTTGCAATTTATAGTGGAGGAAGACTTCCTTAGAGTTTGGTTACGGTGGTAATGGACTATCATTGGGTATCTTATGCATATGTTTAAGTGGATGGTAGAGTTCTCTACATTAGAGGAATCATCGATTGACTCGGTATGGTTCTTTTTACTTAAACTACCATTATATTTATTTAATTAAAACTCACTCTTCTCCATTGCTTGTTGCTTTGGTAAACCCATGCTCATGGATGAGGCCATGGCATGTTTAAAAAGACAGAGTATATCAAGGGTTTGCGTGAAGCTTAACTTACAATCCCTACCACCACTGAGGATGTGGATTTGTATGGATGAGGAAGATGGGTTATGGCAGCCCATCATTTCCGAGTACATGCTTAGCTACTATATGAAATGCCATAAACTAGGACATGAGAGGCATGAATGTGTTGTAGGGAGTTGTGAGAAAGAGGGATAGCATGAACGAATAATAAAGGGTAAAAGAAACAAATGGGTTAAAAAATGGCAGGGGGAATAAGCTAAGCATGCAGAATTGAAATCACATGGGAAGAGGGGGGGGGGGGGGGGGACTCAGCTAATAAGCATGAAGAGATTAGGGTAGAATGGGCAGAGGCAGGGGAGAGGGTGGGAAAAACTCAACTAAAAAGCATGAAGGGATTTGGGTAGAATGGGAAGAGGCAAAAGAGAGGGGGATGGAATAGGCAAAAGGGTGTGAGATTGAAAAGCTAGAAAGGATAGATGCAGAATGGGAAAGAGGGATGGATTTAGAAGGGGAAGGTGGAGAGATAGGGAAGAAGAGAGAAAATAAGATGGTTAAGAATATAACTTGTGAGGGAGAGGAAGACTACAATTGGACTAAAGATGACTCTCTCAGATTGCGAATCTAAATTGAAAAGCTAGCTATTGGTTAATAATGACAAGAAACAGTCGTGCCTGCAAATATACAAATCACGTGATGATTTGGAAATGGAAAAAGGGAAATTAAAAGCCAACACTGGAGAAGAGGCTTTGTAAGCCTTAAAAATTATGACCATGGGCTTGGGAATAGAGCAAGCATCAAGATAGGTAGAGAAGTCTCAGCCTATCTTTATGAAGACCCCAAGAAACAAGAAAAAATACTTGAACAATCAATACGAGTCCTAACACACAACTATAGCACAGGCTAAATATACATTTAATAGATAAATGTCTATTATGAAATATAAGAGGAGTAGCTAGTACTCCATCAATAAATAGGCTTAAAAAACTTATTAGACTAAAAAAAATTAAAATGTTAGTAATAACAGAACTGATGGTGGACAAAACCCAATTATAAAAATATAAAAAGATTTTTGGACTGGGAAATGCTTTTGCAAATGTCAATAGCAAAATATGGATCAAAGATAATATAGAAATTGATATATTAAAAGACTTGGACCAAATAATAAGCTTTTGAATGCGAAGTCTACTAGAAGAAATAATATCGGCGGTGTATACCAAAAACTCAAAAGAAGATAGAAAGAGTTTATGGAATGAGATGGAGGAATTAGAAGCAAAGAATAAGCCATGAATCATGCGAGGAGATTTCAAAGTGGTTTGGAACTCAAGAAAAAAAAGGAGGTAGAGCCCTAGATGTGGAGGCAACTACTCAATTCAATGAAGCAATTGGTAATGCAAATCTGATTGAAGCAGACTACCTAGGATCTAGATACACATCTGTTGAGTTAGAATGAAGACTATCGTGAGATTGTAGTCTATCTAGTGTTTACTGAGGTTGGTGTGTGTCGCAAAGGTCTGCTGAGCTTGTCGAGCTAGGCAAGGAAGGGTGGTCTGTATAGGTAGGTGAGGTATGCTATTAAGTTAAAATGAAGTCTGTCTAGTATTTGTAGAAATGTCAGAGTCAAATATCAGCTAAGTCTGTCGAGTTTGGCAAGGGAGGGTGGTCTGTAATTAAGGTAGGTGAAGAAAGGGTGGTCTGCTGTAGAGTAAAATAGAATCCACGAAAAATGTAGTTGGTCTAGTGTACACACACAAGAGTAAAGTAATTAGAGTCAAAAATAGTTTGTTTGTAGAAATGTTAGAGGAGGTTAATATAGAGTCTGTCTAATTAGAGACTCAAGGGATGAAGGAGGAGTTTGCACACATACAAGAAAAGCTACAACAAGAGCTTAAGCTGTGAAAGATGTATGGTCAAAGGGAAGGGAAAGATGCAGAAGAAAAATCAAGAGAGAGTTAGAAGAGATACCAAAAAAGATTGTCATTCCAATGACAATATGTCAGCATCAGCCGAAAAATAATAAGGCCACAGAAGCCTAGCACAAAAATCAACCCAGCAAAAGTCTAGCACGAGAATAATGATAAAGAGAATGTTCTAAAAATATTATTAATATTGCATAACCATTTTGTTTTATTTAGTTAAGAAAGGGTATAAAAGGGGCAAGGGTAGAAGTAGGCTGTAAAAACAGTATTCCTCCACCAAAAGAGAGGGTTATATTAATAATAAAACAAATTAAAAAAAAGGATCTAGATACACATGGTTCAACAACTAAAAAATTAGAGGTGCAATATAGTCAAAACTGGATAGAGTGCTGTATAATGCAAAATGGGTGGATTCTATTAAAGGTATAGGGGTGAGGCATCTGAATAAAACCTGCTTGGATCATAGCCCACTCCTCTTAACTGCCTTAAAGAGTGAAAAGAGATCAACACATTTCAAATTCTAGAATATGTGGGGGATGCATAAAGACATTGATAAGGTGGTCAAGGAATCTTGGATGGAGCCAGCAATGGGTAATGCAATGCAAATTTTAGCAAATAAAGCTTCGTAGACTAAAAATATGATTAGGTCAATGGAATAAAGAAGTCTTTGGAAATGTTAGTAAAAATATCTAGAAAGCTGAAGAAAAAGTAACAGAGTTAGAAATCAAATATGAAGAAGCAAAATAAGAGAATAAGGAGTGAAGTTAGCACAGCAAAGGTGGAGCTGAGGCTAAGACTACACATGGAGGAAGTCTCCTGGAAGCAAAGAGCAAAGATTAAATGATTAAAAAAATAGGAACACAAAATTCTTTCATGCAATAGCTAGAATAAGAACCCAAAAATGGAAAATAAAAGGCCTCAAGGTCTTAGAGGGAAAATGGCGAGAGAAGGAAGAGGAAATAAAAGTATAGATGGAAAGCTTCTTCAAGAGCCACCTATGTGGGATAACAAGGAAAAGGAGTAGTTCCTTAATGCAAGTTATAGAACACAAAGTGAAAGAAGAAGATAATAAAAAATTAGAATAATTCCTAAAAGAAAAGGAAGTGAAAGAAGTCATCTTCAGTATAAACATTGAAAGCACAACAAGGCTAGATGGCTAGAGTAATAGCTTCTTACAAAAAGTGCTAGAATACCATTAAGAAGGATCTAGTCTTGGCAATTGCATGGATCTTTGTAGGTGAAGAAATCACAAAAGCATGGGTAAGCTCTTTCATTGTATTATTACCAAAAAAAAAGAAAATCCACAAAAATGTAAAGATTATAGGCCCATCAGCTTTTGTAATATGGTCTATAAGATCTTGGTTAAAATACTTTAGAAAAGATTAAACACTCTCTTGTCTACCATTAATTCAAATGAACAAGCAGGTTTTGTCAAAAATAAATTAATAATGGAGAATATAAGCCTAGCATCAGAAATGATGAGGGAGCTTGGATCCAAGACCAGAGGCCACAATGTGGCAATGAAATTAGATCTATCAAAAGCATTTGATAGAGTCGAATGAGACATACTATGCTACATAATGAAAAGGATGGCATTTTCGGAGTTTTGGATAGATTTGATATATAGGTGTATATCAAGAGTATGGGTTAAAATCCTAATAAATGGGCAGGCAAGTGGAGAATTCAAACCAATAAAAGGGTTAAAGGTGACCTACTCTCACCTTCTTTATTCAATATTTACTTGGAAACTATGATCATTAACATTAAGGAGAAAATGAAGAGGGTTGAAATCTTAGCTTACAAGCAACCAAACAACACTCCAATGGTTGGCTTCCTAGCCTATGCGGATGATATTATCATCTTTACAAATGTAAGCAGAAAATATATGAATAATATGATGAGGCTATTCAAAATACTAGAAAATGAAATAGGGCAAATCTTGAACAAATGTAAATGCCAATTTATAATAGCAGGCAAAATACCGGATAAGGCTACCAAAAGGATTAAAAGTATCACTGGCTTCACTCAAAAGAAAGGTGCAATAATATATTTAAGTTGCCCAATCTAAGAAGGCAAAGTAAGAGATGAATACTTACTCTTCCTGGTAGAAAAAAAATAAGAGGTAAAATAGCATGTTGGAAGGGGACTTTCTAAACATGGTAGGAAGAATAACTTTGATATCACACATTCTGCACAGCATGCTTGCTCACATCCTAATGACTTTGTAGTCTCCAAAATAGATCATAAGTAAGTTGGAGAAAAAATATCAAACTTCCTATAGAGAAAGAAGGAGGGAAAACCAAAATTACACAAGAAGAAGAGGGAAGATATATGCTGCCTTAAAGAGGAAGCATGATTAGGACTCCTTAGTTTAAAAGATATGGCCAAATACTAGGCATGCAAACATTGGTTGAGGCTAAAAGAAAATGATAGTCTCTAGGTTGGTTTATAGAAGGTAAATATGGATTAACAAACAATACATTTAAACACTTAAAAACCATCACCAAAGCCTAGAAAGAGATGTTAGTACAATATGAATTAGTGGAAGCACATTCAAAATTAAATAAGAGCTTATGCAAATAGATCTTAAATCCATAAAGAAAATTCACATTAAAAATAGCCAAAATGTTAATGAGAATGAGCAGGCAAACACAACAAGCTTTCAGATGGATATGGAAAAGTGAGAACCCCTAGAAAATGTATATATTCATGTGGAAGGTCCTTTCAAAAGCTATCCTGGTAAATGAGAATTTATAGAGAAAAGGAAAAAAAAGGCTTGCCTCAAGATATGAATGTTGTTTCACAGCAACAAAAAATATAGATCATTTTTTCTCAACTAGAAAAATTGAAACAAATGTTTGGAAACCATTAGAAGCAACTACTCAGATTGGCTCTAAAGAAACCTTTCTAAAGGATAGGCTGGAAAGCTAAAGAGTTGATAATACCAAATGTAAAGCACTCAAATGGATTAAAAATAATGTCTCACATATAGTGATGTGATGTTTATGGCAAGCTAGAAATAAAAGTAAGTTTGAAGGAATCGAAATGACCTCCAAAAGCATTCTAGAAAAAATAAAAAGGGAAATCATAAATATCTTAGTGAGCAATTCTATAATAATAAGACATATGGAAGTAGAAAGATCACTGATAGATACATGAGGGCTAACTTCAAAAAAAGCTAAGATAATCAGGATGAATTGCTAATCATGTGAGAAACCCACTCAGGGAATTCTAGTACTCATCACAAATGATAATTTTAAAAGAGAAATAGGAGTGGTAGGAGGGGGTGGAGTGATAAGAGACATGGAGGGAAATATCATTAAGGCTTTCACAATGGGGGGCAAGGTATTCTCAGCTTTGCATGCGGAGGTATTGGCCCTCCAAAAAGGACTCCAAATCTGCAAGGAGAACAAGTTTAGAAATATCATGATCCTAGTAGACTAAAGCTTTCTCATGGGGATGGTCACAAACAAGCTGGAAATATGGAGATATGAGGAGGAAGTAGAAATAATTAGAAGTATTTCAATAGAATTGTATAGAATGATCACACACACACACACACACACACACACATAGGCTAATTCATTAGCAGATAAATTGGCAAAAGAAGGCTTAAGAAAAGGCTAGAGGTGTTCAACTCAGAAAACATCCCAGATAGATACAAAGGCTTAGTTTAGTGAGATTAGACAAAATGGGATTCTCATATGTTAGGATCCATAAGAAGAGTACCTAAATTTAGGACTAAGGGGTTTCAGAAGAAAAGAGTGGGAGCATAAGAATGGGCAGCAGCATAGGTAATAGGATAGCATATAATGTCAATATCAATATTTTTTGCTACATTTCCTCTTGAGACTGCAGATAAAAAAGTATTAAAGGAGTAGCCTTATCAAAAATAGGTTGAGGATGGAAAGTTGAGGGCAAGAGCATGGGTGTGTAGAATATATGTGGTTATTTGTTGTTCCTTGTTTGCAGGTTAGGATTATCTAGTGAATGGAGGAGCATGTATGCTACCTGTACACACCAATGAGAAAGGAAGCTGGGGAGTGGAAGGTCAGAAGAAGGGAAAGGGGAAATGGGCAGTATGTCCTAGAAGCTATGCATGTGCCAAGTGAGTGGCTTCCTAGGTGAAAGCTCATCTTGCAAAAACTAGAAAGGATGAGAAGATCAAGGCTTAATACAAAAAGTCAGAAAGGGAAGAAGAGAAAGAGGCTATAGTTCAGTGCCACAAGTGTGAATAAAGCTAGATAATATAAGGCAGCATAAAGGGCTTCGAGGAGGCCTATAAAATGCTTATATACCTTATTTGTTGTTGGCTTAGTTTTACAAGGGAGTGGAAAGAATGGAGAAATGGGTAGGCAGAATGGAATGAAACTACTATCCAATGGGAGCTAGGTTGATGGTTCTACATTTTTATATGTTTCAGGGTGTTGGAAGAAGGAGCTCAAGGGCAAGATCAAGAGAAAGGGGACAATCTCATGTATTGGCATGGAAGATCTCCCTTCCTCTGGAAGCTATTTTACCTGGACGAATGGTAGAATTTCAAGCAAACTCGATAGAGCCATGGCTAACGCCGAATGGAACAATCTCAATCTTGATTCTCATGTGAAATTTTTAGTCCCGGGTGGATATTCCGATCATTGCGTTATCCTTTTATCCACTGAATATGCTGATAAAGAGAGGTTAACTCCCTTTAAATTTTATAACATGTGGCTCACTCACAAGGATTTCATGCCATTACTACTCGACGCTTGGGGAAGTAATATTGCCGGCTCTACGATGTTTCAAATTGTATCGAAATTAAAGCTCTCGAAAGAGCCACTTAAAAAGCTCAACAATAAGCATTTCGGGCATATTTCCATGAGGGTTATCCACGCTAGATATGCTCTAAAATCTGTCCAAACCAAAATGTTCTCTTCCCCCTGTCCAGATCTAAAACTAAAGGAGATGCAGCTTAAAATTAATCTAAGGAAATTGGAAGAGCATGAGCTCTCTTTCCTTAGGCAAAAAGCCAAGATTAACTACTTGAAAGAAAGTGATAAATGCACTAGGTTTTTCCATGCCTTAGCATTCTCCAAGCTTCAAAGAAGTAAAATAATCACAATATTTAGAGATGATGGAACTTTCACAACGTCAAAAACTGAAATTGCTGATTCTTTTGTTTCCTTTTTCAAAGACCTATTAGGTACTTCGAAATCCAGAATTAATATCAACAATGATGTCATTGCAAGCAGGCCTAGACTCAGCATCGATGACCATAAGCTACTTTCTTTATCTTTCTCCACTGAGGAAATCAAAAATGTTGTCTTCTCCATGGGGAATTTAAAATCATCGGGACCGGATGGCTACACGGCAGAATTTTTTAAGGCGTCATGGCATCATGTTGCCAACGACGTGGCCAAAGCAGTCAAGAGTTTCTTCCATTCCAGGAAAATGCTCAGACAAGTTAATCATGCATATATCGCCTTAATTCCCAAATCAACCCATGCCTCAACGGTTAAAGATTACCGGCCTATCTCATGCTGCAATGTAATCTACAAAATTACATCGAAACTCATAGCATCCCGCTTGAGTACGGTATTGAGTGGAATTATTAACCCGGCGCAAGGGGCTTTTATCAGAGGGCGCTTAATCTCTGATAACTTTCTTCTAGCCCTAGGTTTAATTCAAAGATATGCCAGAAAAAGACTATCTCCACGTTGCTTTCTAAAAATTGACATCCAAAAAGCCTTTGACACGGTTGAATGGGATTTTCTCATAGATGTCCTAAGAGGGCTGAATTTCCCCGAGCATTTTGTTGAGATTATTTATGAATACATCAGCACAACTTACTACTCAATTGCAATAAATGGCCAACTTCATGGGTTTTTCCAAGGCCGCCGAAGCCTCAGGCAAGGAGATCCTATCTCTCCGTATTTATTCGCAATATGCATGGAGTATTTATCCAGACAACTTGCACTCGCCACTGCCTCGGATAATTTCACTTACCACCCTGGATGCGCTGCAGTTAAGATTTCACACCTAATGTATGCCGACGACTTGATTATTTTTTCAAGAGGAGATGTTCCATCAGTCTCTATCATTTTGACCACTTTAAAAAGATTTTCAATGGCATCCGGGCATAATGTTAACTCCTCCAAATTGAATATCTTCTTTGGAGGAGTTAAAAGAGAAATCAAAAGTAAGATTATTGAATCTTCTAGTTTCATAGAAGGCATTCTTCCATTTGTGTTCCTTGGTGTTCCACTATCATCAAGCCGATTAATCTCCGCCCAATTTTCTATCTTAATTGCAAAGATTACCTCGGCCATTCACCAATGGGCCGGGAAAATCCTTTCAATTGCTGGTAGACTCGCACTCCTTCGAACGGTTGTACAAGGAATTGAGGGCTATTGGTTCTCAGTCTTTATGCTCCCATCTTATGTTATTAGCTCTATTGAAGGAGCATGTAGGAGATTTCTCTGGGGAGCCTCGACTCGGGGTAGATATAGGCCTAAGGCCTCTTGGGATAAAGTTTGTGCTCCTACTCAACTCGGCGGGCTCGGTATTCTCAATATCACCATATGGAATAAAGCATTCTTCATTAAAACCCTTTGGAGAATCAATAAGAAAGAAGACTCTTTGTGGATCAGATGGATTCACCATGTTTACCTAAATAATCAAAACATTTGGGAATCTTGCAGCGCCAAAAAATACTCTCCCTTTTGGAAGAGTTTAATTTCTATCTGAGATGCTTTTATGGCCATGGCTGGGTCAAGGGAGAATGCAGAATATATGCTGAATATATGGAGTGAAAAAGGCATGGTAGTATACAATGCTTACCACTTTTTATCAGGCTATTTATCCTCAAAAGAAAAATCATGGGCAAAATCCATATGGGTAAAGAACCACATCCCCAAACATGCTGCAAACTTGTGGATAGCTAAACAAGGGAAATTGTGGACCAAAGATAAAGCTTTCTCCAAACTAAGCAGCACTAAGTGTGAATTCTGCAGTCACGCGGAATCAACTAACCACATTTTTTTCGAGTGTTCGTTTTCAAGGTACATCATGGATGAAATTCAAGTTTGGGCCAAAATTAAAGGATGTATCATCTCCATATCAGAAGGTTTTAAAACCTTAAAAAGATTGTATAAAGCTGGAACGAGGGAGAACAACCTCCGGAAAGTATCTTTTGCGGCAGTGATTTATCATATTTGGCAAGAAAGGAATAGAAGATACAATGAGGGAAAGCTATGGACGCAGACCTACTAGCTAGGAAGATCAAAATAGATATTTACATTGTATTTTATAGAGAGTGCAGCATATTGAACATACCTTAGCTTGTAAAGAGTTTTTTGATAGTTAACTTTATTTATCAAAAAAAAAAGAGAAAGGGGACAAGAGCAAAGTAGAGGGTGGTGGAGTAGGTTCAAGTGAGTAGAGGAGGGATAGTATGACTTATGAGTGAGGATGGACGAAAGGTGAAAGTTCACTTAGAAGGAAACCATGAAGGAGTAGAATGTCAAGGCTTAAGACAAAAAGATGCTAGGAAGGAAGGACTATAAAGAGGATACAGTTAAGATCCATAAGTGTGAGCAAAACTGGAGGATAGAAAGTAGCAAAAGAGCCTTCAAAGAAGCTCATTACAAATTGCTTATATGTTTTATCCATTGAGGACTTTATGTTATTAGGAAGTGGGAAAATAGAAAAAATGGATAGGAAAAATGGAATGAAACTACTATTGAGTGTGAGCTAGGTTGCTAGTTATCTATTTTTGTATGTTTCAGGGTACTAGTGGATGGAGCTCAAGGGCAAGAACAAGGTAAAGAGATCAAATGAGCAGCAGATATAAAAGGGTGATAAAAGGAGTTCTCCAAAAAGACTAGAATGGAGATCCGTTGTAGATGGCACAAGGTAGCAACTGTGTCACTCGTGCAAGGCATAATGAAAAGAGACATAGCTAGTAGAAACTTGATAAGCATATACAGAAAGCTAGCACAATAATCATGGAGAGATTATCTAGGAGACTGGAATAGGAGCTAAAGTGGAAACCTATAAGGCAAAGAGATGAGAGTAGTAATGAATGTATATTGGAAGCCGTCCCTTCCGAATCAAAGCATGAGCCTAGATTTTAACTTTATTTTTATCTTTCTAGTTTTGAAGAGGGTGTTGTGAAGGGAAGAAGGTAGATCTAGCTTGTATCAAATGGTATTCCTCCACCAAAAGAGAGGGCTAACATTAATAAAACAAACCTTTAAAAAATAAAAGAAGAAGAAGAAGAGGGGGAAGAAGAAGAAAAAAAATAAGAAGAAGATGAAGAAGAATGAAAAGATGAAGAAGAAGGAGAAGAGGAAGAAGAAGTTAGAAAAGAAAGAAGAAGATAAAGAAAAGAAAGAAGAATAAAAAGAAGAATAGTAAGAAGAAGAGGAGGAGGAAAAGGAATAAGAAGAAAAAGTAGTAGTAGTAGAAGTAAGGGATGGGGAGCGTTTTTTGAAAAAAACTTCTTTTTTTCAAAAAACGCTCTCAACTTCTAGAGAGAGAAATTCCCATTTTCTAGAGAGAGAAAATTGCCATTGTTGCTCAAATCTAGCTCTCTCAAGCTCAAAAATGGAGCAAAATGACTTATCATTACAAAATAAGTCTTTTGCCTCGATTACAAGAATGCCCGCGCCTCCCTCACGCATTTTTGAAAAAAAAATGGGAGTCCCGTGGTTTTATTTTCAGCCGAGGAGATGAGGAACTTCATGGCGCCTTACGAATACATGCTCATCGGGACGTTTTCTCATGGCAGGCCTCGCCCGAATGAGATGCAACATTTTGTCTCCTCTCTCAAGCTCACGGGAAGAGTTAAACTAGTCGATTATGATGCAAAACATATATTTCTGCAGTGATTTAATGTTGAAGATTATTATCGTTTGTGGCATAGAGGTTTGTGGCAAGTTAATGGCTATCCTATGCGCGTGTTGAAATGGACGAAGAATTTCAGTCCTATGGAGGAGGCGCCTCTTGCCCAAGTTTGGTTCTCTCTTCAGAAACTCCCATTACACTTGTTTAATGCTCATTCTCTCTTTGTATTATCCTCTTGCTTGGGTAAACCATTGATAAGGGATGAGGCGACTGTAAACATGACAAGACCAAGCCAGGCCCGTGTTTGTGTCGAATGCAACATATCTTTTCCACTTCCTAACAAAATCTGGATAGGTACACGGGAAGATGAACAAAACGAAGGGTTTTAGCAAACTATTATTCCCGAAAACATGCCCTCCTTTTGTTTAATTTGCATAAGAATTGGGCATGATATCTCTGAATGTAGGAAGAGTTCTGAACAAGTAAACAAAGAGAAATAGCAGGATTTTAGAAGTAAGAGGGTAGATAAATGGATAAGGAGGGAGGAGGAGAATCTGAAATATGGAGAGATAGAAGATTTAGTGGAGGAAAAAGAGGTGAGTGTGAGAGAAAAAGATAATTATTTATCAGATATAGAGGAAGGCAGAAACAACTTAGAAATAGGCATATAGGGAAAAAGCATAGAAAATAAGGAAGAGGGATGGGAGGAAGTTAAAGTTAGAAAGAAGAAAATTAGAAAAAATAAACTTAGAAGAGTTCTAAAAGAAAAAATAGAGGATTATAGTTGGATAGATGAGGATCTCCTGGATTTTCCAGAAGAAGATTCAGAAGTATTTAATTGTCCTCCATTTGGTAAGGTAGAAGCAATTGAAGAAAGTTATATAGTAGTAGCAAAGGATGACCTAGAAATGTATGAGGATAGACGGGGAAAACTAACAAAGGATCAATCTATGGAAGCTATAAAAAGAATGGCCATGCAAATTGGCATACAAGGGAAATATAAGGAAATAGCTCAATCAATTGCACCCAAGAGTGCAAGGAATATGAGGAAGTATCAAGATAAAACATATGAAACTAAATGCACAACTAGATCTCAAACTAAATTAGGTTTTAATGGATAGTTACCTATATTGGAATATTAGAGGGGTGGCAAACAACCCCTCGATAAATAGATTAAAATAATTGATTAAAATTCATAAAATTTCATTGGTTGTAATTGCAGAACCTCTGATTCAACAGGAACAACTATCTAAATATAGTCGAATTTTAGGGTTTAATAACTCATTCTATAACCTAAATAGTAAACTCTGTATTATGTGGCATAATTATTTAGACATAGAAATATTAAAAGATACAGAAAAAATAGTGCACTTTAAAATATCCGAAGACATAGTATCAGTAGTATATGCTAAAAATGATAAAAACTCTAGATTAATCTTATGGGAAGAAATGGAAAAAATTGCAGCAAATAATGTTCTCTGGCTGATAGGAGGAGACTTTAATGTTATAAGAAGTGCCTCGGAAAAGAAGGGGGGAAAAACTCCTAACACAACAGCGATGTCTCAATTTAATGAGACGATTTCTAATTCTAACTTGTTAGAAATAGACTTCACAGGCTCAAATTACACTTGGTGTAATAACTGGCAAAAAAGAGGAGCAATTTGGGCCAGGCTGGATATGGTAACGTGCAATGCGAAGTGGGTAGCCTCACATGGCACTACAGGGCTTAGACATTTAAGCAAAACCTGTTCAGACCACTCTCCACTCCTCATATCACTTTATAACAATAAACGAGGTACATGAAGCTTTAAATTTCAAAACATGTGGGGAAAACACGTCGAGTTTGAAAAACTGGTAAGAGACTCTTGGTCGGATCCTGCATCAGGGAAACCTATGCAAGTTCTAATGATAAAGCTATATAGATTAAAAAAACAGCTAAAATCTTGGAATAAACAAATTTTTGGAAATATAAACCTGCAAATAAAGCAAGCAGAGGAACAAGTGGAAAAACTAGAAAAAGAATATGATAATAAAAATGATAAAGAAATTAGGAAGGATTTAAACAAGGCTAAAGCTGAATTGAGTTTAAAATTACACATGGAGGAGATATATTGGAAACAACGAGCAAAAATTAAATGGTTAAAGGATGAGGATAAAAATACAAAATTTTTCCATAACATGAGCAAAATAAAAACACAGAAAAATAAAATTAAAGGATTAAAAGATATAGAAGGAAAATGGATAGAAGAAGACAAACAATTATGTGTCCTCTTTGAGGACTTCTTCAAATCTCACCTGTGTGGACACATGCCTCATGAAGGGAACTCCTTATTAGAAGAGATCGGGGCCTCCATTACTAAAGATCAAAATCAAATGATGGAAAGGATCCCAGAAGAAGAGGAGGTAAAAATTGCAGTCTTTAATCTTGACAAAGACAGTGCAGCGGGACCAGATGGTTGGAATAATTATTTTTTTCAGCTAAACTGGCCCATTATTAAAAATGATCTAGTTTCAGCGATTGCTAGTTTCTTTGCTGGGGCAGATATTCCTAAAGCTTGGGAAAACTCATTTATAGTTTTAATCCCTAAAAAAGAAGCTCCTCAGCTATGCGAGGATTTTAGACCAATAAGCTTATGTAATGCAATTTATAAGATTTTAGCTAAAATAATTCAAAACAGATTAAGTAATATCTTGCCATTAATAATATCACCGGAGCAAACAAGATTTGTTAAAAATAGACTAATGATAGAAAATATTAGATTAGCCTCAGAAATGATGAAAGAAATTGCAATTAAAACTAGAGGCAATAATCTAGTTATCAAGTTGGATTTGTCTAAAGCATTTGATAGAGTTGAATGGGATACACTCTGTTACATTTTAAGAAAATATGGTTTTTCTGAATTAAGCATTGACATAATATACAGATGCATTTCAAGTCCTTGGGTTAGAATTATTATAAATGGCAATATAGGTGAAGAATTCAAACCTATAAGAAGCCTAAGACAGGGGGATCCATTATCCCCCTTATTATTTGATATATACCTAGATCTGCTTATACTTAATCTAAACAAAAGAATGTCGGAAGGTAATATATTACCTTTTAGATAACCAAATAATACCCCAAGAATAGGTTGTTTGGCTTATGCTGATGACCTAATAATTTTTACAAATGCACATAAAAGATCTGTAATAAATCTGATAGAATTATTACAATTATTTGAATTAGAAACAGGCCAGGTTGTAAACAAAAAGAAGTGCCAGTTCATGCTAGCCAAAAAGACTTCAGAGAAAGTGATAAATAAGATTAAAAATATAACCGGATTTACACATAATAAGGGAGCTTTAACATATTTAGGCTGTTCAATATATGAAGGTAGACTGAGAGAGAAATATTTAATACCATTACAAGATAAAATTAGGAGGAAAATAGCAGGATGGAAAGAAAATCTTTTAGGATTCGGAGGACGGATTACATTGATCTCTCATGTGTTACAAATCACGTTAGTGCATATCTTATCTGTAATACATCCCCCGAAGAAATTTTTGAACAAATTAGAATCAGAAATGTCAAATTTTTTATGGGGTAAAAAAGATGGGAAGCAAAAAATTCACTGGAAAAACTGGAGGGATATATGCTACCCAAAAGCAGAAGAAGGCTTAGGAATAATTACTTTACAGGATATGGCCACCGCCTGGGATTGCAAAGGATGGTGGAGGCTGATCGAGAATGATAGCCTTTGGGCAAAATATATGCAGGCCAAATATTTAGAACAAAACAAACAGAGGCTTAAACAGTCATCAAATGATTGGAAAGCTCTGGAGAAATAAAAAGATATAGTAGAATCACACTCAATATTAAAAAAGAGTGGTTTGAAATGGACTCTCACACCACAAGGTAATTTCACACTAAAATCGGTTAAGGAGTTGATTAGGAGGAAAAAACCTACTCAACCCATATTTAAATGGGTCTGGAAAGCAGATATTCCACAAAAAATGTGTTCGCTAGCATGGAAAGCAATAGTAAATGCACTACCTGTGGATACTAATGTGCAAAGAAAGGGCATAAAAATAGTATCCAGATGTGAGTGTTGTTTTGCTGAAGTAGAATCAATAGATCATCTATTCTCGAGAGGGAAAATTGCAGAAGAAGTTTGGAAGAAACTTGAAGGAAATGAACAAATTAGTAATAAAGAGGAAACTCTAATAGAAAGAATTAAAAAATGGCAAAATGCTATTTCTGCTAACCCTTCTAGAAATTGGCTCTATATGAATTTACCTCATGTAGTAATATGATGTTTATGGCAAGCTCGTAATAGGAGTAGATTTGAAGGAAAGAGAATGGATTCGATAGATATATTACTAGAAATTAAGCAGGAAATAAGTAGCATATCAAATATTAAGCCCATTATAGTAGAAAAACTAGCTATAGATAAGAAAGTGGAAAAAGAATGGGGTCTTAATATAAAAATAGTTAAACAATATTGGGCAAAAAGTATAAGTTGGGTTAGGCCCCCTGAAGGAAAATTCTCTCTAAACACGGATGGAAGCTTTAATAGGGATACTGGAATAGCGGGAGGAGGTGGGTTAATAAGAGATTCCAAAGGCACAGTTATGAAAGCTTTCTCCTCGGTTAGTGTAGCAGACTCGGCTCTACAATCAGAAATTAGGGCGTTAAGAATAGGTTTAAATGTATGCAAAAAATTAGAATATAAAAGTATTCAAATACAAGTGGACTCGATGTTATTATTTAATTTAGCATTAGGAAGAATTTCTCTTTAGAAATATGAGGAAGAACTAGAAATAATAATGAAGATTATAAAAGATTTAAATGCATCAATAATGCATATATACAGAGAGGCAAATACTACAGCAGATAATCTCGCGAGGATAGGCTCGGAAAAAGGAGAAATAGAATTCGATGAGGATTCTATGCCAAAAAAATTGAAAGGTCTAGTGAGATTAGATAAGATGGCCTTTTCTTATGTAAGAGTTAGGAAGAGTGGAGGTCGGGTTAGTTTAAAATAAATTTAGACCATAGCTTAGAATAGATAATTTAAAAAAGAAGCAAGTAGGTTAACTCAAAACATGGGATTCTAGGATAAGCATAGGTCTTGATTTTCTTTCTCTTCTCAGCAATGCAGCTACATACAAAGTGGCAGAAATCTCAGCCTTGGTTGTTAGGTTGTGCACACGAATAGATATGTACCTGGTTCATGTTTTATACTTGCAGGATGAAGATGTTATGATGGTTTTTGTTTTTTAAATGGTTAACTTTGCGAATATTTTATAGGTTAAACAATGCTGTACATAGATATATTCCCCTTGGTAAGATCATATAATAATAAGTTGTTTTTCACGGGTTTATTTGACTGCTGCTCGAGTTGTTTATGTCGATAACAACTGATCACCCGGTCCTGTGGGTGATCATCGGGTGCGCAGTTTACATGCGTTTGGAGGTGGTTTTTTTGGCTAAGTTATGTGTTATAATTCTGGTTGAACAAGTTTATATTTCCTAAGAGTTATGCAGAAAGTCTTAGGTCTTGTTGCAGCTCGTTAAAAGCTGTATGGTCAACTCCAATTACAAGGCGCGGCAAAGAGAATGGGAGCGAACGAAGAAATGATAAATATTGTATAAGCAGAACAAGGGACAAGGGGAATAGGGTAGACAAGTTATATTGTAGGCGTGCTCGTTTTCTTTGTATATTGCAGGCACAGGAGCATATAAAAGAAGAAGCTGGACGGTTGGAAACATTCAGTTGGATACATTCGGGAAGCAGGACGTGAACAATACGGCTTTTGACACGGGGAAGATGAGAGACAGATGCTACAGGATACGGCCGATAAAATCAAGAAGTTAAATGAAAAGATGGGCCGAAGTTAGTCCGAAAAAATCAAAATGCATAGATGGGCTAGAAAATAAATAAACTAGAGCAAAGCCTCCAGCTTACTCTAGTTTAATTATATAATGAATAAATGTTTATTTAGAAAGTTTTTTTTTTCAAATATTTACAGGATAGCTAATAGGCTTAAGGATAAGATGGGTGTAAGAGGGCTACGGGTAGATGTAGGTTGTAAAAATGGTATTCCTCCGCCGAAAGAGAGGGTTATTAATAATAAAATGAACTATATAAAAAAAAGTAGTAGTAGAAGTAAAAGAAAAAGAACAAGATGAAGAATAAGAGGATGAAGAGGAGGTAGAATGAGAAGAAGAAGAAGAAAAAGAGAAATAATAATAATACTAATATTAATATTAATAATAATAATACTAATAATAATAATAATAAGATGATTCACAATAATAATAATAATAATATGAAGAGGAGGTAGAATGAGAAGAAGAAGAAAAAAAATGAGATATAATAATAATACTAATATTAATATTAATATTAATATTAATATTAATATTAATATTAATAAGATGAAGAGGAAGGAGATTAAGAAAAAGAAGAAGAAGAAGAAAAGCAGAGAAGGTAGAAGAAGAAGAAGAAGAAGAAGAAGAAGAAGAGTAAGAACAAGAAGAAGAAGAAGAAGAAGAAGAAGATGATGATGATGATGATGATGAGGAAGAGGATGAAGAAAAAGAAAAAAAGAAGATGATGAGGAAGAAAAAGAAGAAGAAGAAAAGGAGGAGAAGGAAGAAAAGAAGAATATAAAAAAGAAGAACAAGTAAACAAGGAAGAATAATATGAAGAGAAGAAGAAAAAGAAGAAAAGAAGAAAAGAAGAAGAGGAACTAGAATAAATAGAATAAGGAGAAAAGATGAAGAAGAAGATGATGATGATGAAGAGGAAGTGGAAGAAAAAAAATAAGAAAAAGTTGAAGTAGAAGAAGAAGAATAATAATAATAATAATATGAAAAAGAAAAAGAAGAATTAGAAAAAAATGAAGAAAAAAAAAGATGAATAAGAAGAATAAATAAATATGTGGAAGAAGATGAACAGGATGAATAATAATAATAATATATGGAAGTAGGTGAATAGAAAGAAGATAAAGAAAAAGATGATGAGGAAGAAGAAGAATAATAATAATAAAATTAAGAATAAGAAAAAGAAGTTAATAATGAAGAAGAAATAAAAAAAGAAGAAGAATAAAAAGGAGAGGATGAAGAAGAAGAGGAGGAAAAAAGAAGAATAAGAATAAGAAAAATAAGAAGAAGTAATATAAGAATAGGAAGAAGAAGAAGATGATGAAGAAGAAGAAGAAGATGATGATGATGATGAAAAAAGATAATGAAAGGAAGAAGGATAAGAAGAAGAAGAATAATAAGTTGAAGAAGATGAAGATAAAGAAGAAGAAATAGAGAAAAAAGATGAAGAATAAAAATAAAAAAGAAGATGAAGAGAAAGAAAAAGAATAAAAAGTTGATGAAGCTGACCAAGAGGAGGAAGAAGAAGAAGAAAATGAAAAAGGAGAAGAAAATAGTAGAGGAAGAAGAAGAATAAAAAGAAGATGTAGTAGTAGTAGAGGAAGAAGAAGAATAAAAAGAAGATGTAGTAGTAGTAGAGGAAGAAGAAGATGAAGAAGAATAAAAAGAAGAGGAAGAAGAAGATTAAATAAATAATAAGAAAAAGAGAGAAAAAGTAGAAGAAAAAGAAGAAGTAGTAGAAGAAAAATAAAATAATGAAATGAGGAAGGAGAATAAAAGAAGAAGAAAAAGAAGAAGAGGAAGATGAAGAATAATAATAATAATAATAATAATAATAATAATAATAATAATAACGAGTAGAAGAAGAAGAAGTGGAAGAAGAAAAAAAAAGGAAGAAGAGGAAAATGAAGAAGAATTTAATGAAGAAGAAGAAGAAGAAGAAGTTGAAAAATAATAAGAAGATAAAAATTATAAAGAAGTAGAAGTAGAAGAGAATGAAGAAGAAAAAGGCAAAAAAGAGTAGGAAGAAGAAGTTGTAGAAGAAGAGAATGAAGAAGAAAAATTTTAAGAAGATGAAGAAAAATAAAAAGAAGAAGAAGAACAAAAAAAGTAGACCAAGAAGAATAAGTAGAAGTAGAAGAAGAAGTAGTAGAAGAGGAATAAAAAAAAGAAGAAAAAAAAGTAGAAGAAAATGATGATAAAAAAATGAGGAAGAAGAAGAGAGAAAAAAAAGAAGAAGAACAAGAACAAGATGAGGAAGAAGAAGTTGAAGAAGAAGAAAAAGAAATCAAAGAAGAAAAAGAGGAAGAACAGGTAAAATATGAAAAAGAAGAACAAGAAGACAAGGAAGAATAATACTAAGAGAAGAATACGAATAAAAATAAGAATAAGAAGAAGAAAGAATGTACATAAAATAGAAGAAGATAATGAAAATGAAGAAGAAGGAGAATGAGAAGAAGGAGAAGAAGAAAAAGAAAAAGAAAAAGAAAAAGAAAAAGAAAAAGAAAAAGAAAAAGTATTAGAAGAAGAAGAAGATGATGATGATGATGACGAGGAAGAGGAAGAAGAAAAAGTATAGTTGGAAGAAGAAGATGAAGAAAAAAGATGAGGAAGAAAAAGAATAAGAAGAAGT
Source organism: Sapria himalayana (assembly GCA_029783825.1). NCBI lineage: Eukaryota > Viridiplantae > Streptophyta > Magnoliopsida > Malpighiales > Rafflesiaceae > Sapria > Sapria himalayana. The sequence continues at coordinate 76,447 of JAREIK010002168.1, read as the reverse complement.
GGTAGAAAAAGAATAAGAAGAAGAAGAGGAAGATGATGATGATGATGTGGAAGAAGAAAAAGAAGAAGTTGAAGTAGAAGAATAAGAATAAGAAGAAGATTAAAAAGAAGAAGAAGAAGAAGTGGAAGAAGATGAAATAAAAAAAGAAGAAGAATAAGAAGAATAAAAAGAAATGTGAAAAATTGAATAGGAAGAAGAATAAAAATATGATGAAGTTGTTGAACATGTGAAGAATAAGAAGAAAACGAGGAGGAAGAAGAAGATGATGAAGAAGAAAAAAAAACAAAATTAAGAATAATAAGAAAAAGATGATGATGAAGAAGAAGCTCTCAACCCGTAGAGAGAGAAAATCCCTACTTCTAGAGAGAGAAAACCGCCATTCGAGCTCAAATCAAGCTCCTTTCAAGTGCAAAATGGAGCAAAATGATTTATTCACAAAGAATAAATCATTTTCCTTGATAACAAAGGAGCCGCACCATACTCGCGCATTTATGGAGCAAAAAACGGGAACCCCGTTATCGTTTTTTCAGCCGACGAGTTACAGAAGCTCAAGGAGCCTTATCAATACATGCTTATCGGCAAATTCTCCCACGGCAAGCCTCGCCCGAGCGATATACAATAGTTCTTCTCCTCTCTGAAGCTCATGGGAAGGGTAAAGCTTGCCAATTATGACGCGAAACATGTGTTTATTCAGTGTTTTTTAGTTGATGATTATTATCGCATATGGCACCATGGAGCATGGCAAGTAAGTGGTTTCCTCATGCGCGTGCTGAAATGGACGAAGGACTTCAGCCCAAAGGTGGAGGCGCCAGTTGCTCTGGTTTGGTTTTCTTTGCCGAACCTCCCTATATACCTGTTTAATGCTAATCCTCTCTATGCGATATCCTCTTGTTTGGGCAAACCTTTGCTTCGGGATGAGGCCACTGTGACATTAACTCGGCCTAGTAAGGCTCGAGTATGTGTAGAGTGTAATCTCCTTACTCCTCTACCTAATGAAATTTGGATAGGAGAGGGAGAAGATGGGCAGAACAATGGCTATTGGCAAAATGTCATACCCGAAAACATGCCCTCATATTGCTTAATCTGTAATAGGCTTGGGCACGATAAATCTAAATGTAAAATAGGTAGAGAGCCGTTAGGAAAGGTGAAAGGGCAAGTAGCTGCAATAAGAAAAGTAGAAATATGGATAAGGAAGGAGGATGTGGCCCCGAAACCTCTAGGTTTAGGGGATGAAGAAGAGGAGAGGAGAGAGAATGGGAGTTTTTTCTTGGAGGAGGAGGGAGATGGAAGCATTAGGGAGGTAAGCATAGAGGGTAGTAATGAAGAGAATAAGGAAGAGAGATGGGAGGTGGTGAAATTTAGAAGAAAAAGTGCTAGGAAAAATAAACATAGAAGGGTGTTAAAGGAAAAAATAGAGGATTATAGCTGGATAGAGGAGGATCTCCTAGACTTTCCGGATGAAGATTCGGAGGTGTTTAGTTGTCCTCAATTAGGTATAGAGGAAATTAAGAAAGAAAGTTATTTAGGAGAAGCGAAGGATGATTTAGAAATGTACGATAAAATTGGTGAAAATTTAAATAAATTTCAATCTATGGAAGCCATAAAGAGAATGGCTATGCAACTCGGTAAACTAGAAAAATATAATGTATTATCTCAATCTATTCCTCCCAAGAGTGCGAGAAATATGAGGAAAGATAAAAAATATGATTCAAAATGCATAACTAGATTACAATCCAAATTAGGTTTTAATGGATAGATATATGTATTGGAATATTAGAGGGGTGGCAAATAACCCTTCGATAAATAGGCTTAAAAATCTGATTAAAACATATAAAATTGCTTTAGTAGCTATAGCAGAACCTATGACACAACAGGATCAAATAATAAAATATAGTAGAATATTAGGGTTTAATAATTCATTTTCTAATTTAAATAGTAAACTCTGGTTAATGTGGCATAATAATCTAGACATTGAAATATTAAAAGACACAAAACAAATAATACACTTTAAAATGAATAAAAATACAGAAGATATAATATCGGTGGTATATGCTAAAAATGATAAAAAAGCTAGGTTGGTTTTATGGGAGGAAATGCGGGATATAGCATCAAAAAATACTCCTTGGTTAATAGGAGGAGATTTTAATGTAATTAGAAGTTCTTTAGAGAAGAAGGGAGGAAAAACTCCGAACACAATAGCAATGTCTCAATTTAATGAGGCGATCTCTAAATCAAGTCTAATGGAGATAGCTTATATGGGCTCAAATTACACATGGTGTAACAACTGGAGTAAAAGAAGGGCAATTTGGGCCAGACTGGATAGGGTAATGTGTAATGCTAAGTGGGCAGCCTCGCACGGGTCTACATCGATTAGGCATTTAAGCAGAACCTGTTCTGATCATTCTCCACTTCTTATAACTATTCATCATAATAAAAGGAGCATAAGAAGCTTTAAATTTCAAAATATGGGGGAAAGCATCCAGAATTTGAAAAATTGGTGAAAGAATCTTGGTCAGAGCCAGCACAGGGTAAACCGATGCAGGTTCTAATGTTCAAGTTAAATAGACTTAAAAAACATTTAAAATCATGGAATAAGGAAGTTTTTGGGAATATAAATCTGAAAATAAAACAAGCAGAAGAGAAGGTAGAAAAATTAGAAATTGAATATGATAATAAAAATGATGATAAGATTAGACAAGAACTAAATAAGGCTAAAGCTGAATTGAGCTTAAAATTACATATGGAGGAGGTATATTGGAAACAACGAGCAAAAATTAAATGGCTAAAAGAAGGAGATAGAAATACTAAATTTTTTCATAATATGAGTAAAATAAAAACTCAGAAAAATAGAATTAAAGCTATTAAAAATACGGAAGGAAAATGGATAGAAGAAGACAAGCAAATTGGAACTCTCTTTGAGGATTTTTTTTTTTTAAATCACACTTATGTGGGCATGTGTCTCACGAAGGGAACTCCTTAATACAGGAGATCAGGGCTTCCAATACACAAGATTAGAATCAAATGATGGAAAATATACCAGGGGAGGAAGAGGTAAAAAATGCGGTTTTTAATATTGATAAAGATAGTGCAGCGGGTCCAGACGGCTGGAATAACTATTTTTATCAGTTAAATTGGATTATTATTAAACATGATCTAGTTTTAGCAATCGCCAGCTTTTTCGTCGGTGCAGATATCCCTAAAGCCTAGGCAAACTCATACATAGTTCTTATTCCGAAAAAAGATGCCCCTCAGATATGTGAGGATTTCAGGCCAATAAGTTTGTGTAATGTGATTTATAAGATTTTAGCCAAAATAATTCAGAACAGGTTAAGTAATATTCTGCCATTAATAATCTCACAAGAGCAAACGGGTTTTGTTAAAAACAGACTGATGATTGAAAATATTAGGTTAGCATCAGAAATGATGAAAAACATTTCAGCTAAAACAAGAGGGCACAATCTAGCAATCAAGCTGGATTTGTCCAAAGCATTTGACAGGGTTGAATGGGATGTACTTTGCTTTGTACTGAGAAAATATGGTTTCTCCGAATTATGCATAGATTTAATTTATAGATGTGTTTCGAATGTTTGGGTTAGAATTATTATAAATAGAAATATAGGTGAAGAATTTAAACCAAAAAGAAGCCTAAGGCAGGGAGACCCCTTATCCCCCTTACTATTTGATATATATCTAGAATTGTTTATTCTTAATTTAAACAAAAGAATGTCGGAAGGGAAAATTTTACCTTTTAGACAACCTAAAAACACTCCGAGAATAGGTTGTTTGGCCTATGCTGATGATTTAATAATTTTCACAAATGCAAGTAAAAGATCTATAATATACCTTATAGAATTATTACAACTATTTGAATTAGAAACAGGTCAGGTGGTAAATAAAAAGAAGTGCCAGTTTATACTGGGAAAAAAATTTTTGGAGAGAGATATAAACAAAACTAAAAATTTAACTGGTTTCACCCAAAATAAGGGAGCTTTAATTTATTTAGGCTGCCCAATATTTGAAGGAAAATTGAGAGAGGGATATTTAGCACCGCTGCAAGAAAAAATGTGAAAAAAAATAGCAGGTTGGAAAGATGATTTACTAGGATTTGGGGGACGGGTTACATTAATTTCGCACATGCTTCAAAGCACGCTGGTTCATATCTTATCTGTAATACACCCTCCGAAGAAATTCACAAATAAAATAGAAATGGAGATGGAAAATTTTCTATGGGGTAAAAAAGAAGGGAATAATAAAACTCATTGGAAAAACTAGGGAGATATTTGTTATCCAAAAGCAGAGGCAGGTTTAGGAATAATCTCTCTACAAGATATGGCCACCGCATGGGACTGCAAAGGATGGTGGAGGTTAAAGGAAAATGATAGTCTTTGGGCAAAATATATGAGGGCAAGATATTTAGAAAAGCGGCCTAAGAAAGTTTCAAATAATTGGAAAGCCTTGGAAAAACAAAAAGAAAAAGTAGAATCCCACTCAATATTAAAAAAGAGTGGTTGGAAATGGATCCTAACACCACAAGGTAATTTTACACTCAAATCGGTAAAGGAATTAATTAGGAAAAAAAAGCCTGTTCAATCTATATATAAATGGGTCTAGAGGGCAGGTATACCACAGAAAATGTGCTCGCTAGCATGGAAAGTAACTACAAATGCAATACCTGTGGATACTAATGTTCAAAGAAAGGGCATTAACTTGGTGTCTAGATGTGAATGCTGCTTAGAGGAAGTAGAATCTATGAATCACCTATTTTCGAAAGGTAAAATCGCCATACAGGTCTGGAAGAAATTTGATGAAACAAAGCAAATCATTAAAAGAGAAGATGGTATAATTGAACGAATTAAAACATGGGAAAAAGTAATCTCTACTAATCCTACTAGAATCTGGCTTAATATGTACTTACCACATGTAATAATATGGTGTATATGGAAGGCTCGAAATAGGAGTAGGTTTGAAGGAAAGAAAATGGACACGAATGCAATATCACAAGAAATCAGGCAGGAAATAAGTAACATTTCAAATTTTAACCCTGTAATTTTAAATAAAATAGACAAAGAAAAGAAAGCAGAACGGGAATGGTTCCTAAATATAAAAATAAATAAACAATATTGGGTGAAAAGTATCTTTTGGCACAAACCTCCAGAAGGAAAACTCTCCTTAAATACGGATGAAAGCTTTAATAGGGACACAGGTATAGCAGGGGGAGGTGGTTTAATAAGAGATTCTACAGGGACAGTTATGAAAGCTTTTACTACAGTTAGTATAGCAGCCTCGGCTCTACATTCAAAAATTAGGGCATTAAATTTAGGCTTAACTGTTTGTAAAAAATTAGACTATAAGAATATTCAAATACAGGTAGATTCATTGTTATTAGTCAATTTAGTAACAAAGAAAATATCTCTTTAGAAACATGAAGAGGAATTAGAAATTATTTTGAATCTCATAGAGGAACTGAATGCATCAATATTACATATATATAGAGAGCTAAACACCCCGGCAGACAATCTTGCAAGGCTAGGATCGCAAAAAGGAGAAGCAGAATATGATGAGGTTACTCTGCCAATAAAAATAAAAGGCCTAGTGGATCTAGACAAGAATGCAATTCCCTATGTAAGAGTTAGCAAGGGTAGAAAGTGAGAGGCAGTTAAATATTAATAAATTATATAGGTATAACAGAAGAGGAAAGGTTAACGGTAAAAAATGGGGTTCTCTTGGGGAATATGGTATAGATGTATTTGTCTTTCTTAGCAGCGCAGCTCACTCAAAGCTTCATTTATTGGGAGGCAAGATTTGTTGGCACATGCAGTCTAAACCTCATTTGCTTTATTTCTTTGTTTATTGTATGTTTAAAGCTTTATTTATGCTTATGAGAACAATGTTGCAAAGTCATGTGTTAATTAAGTAGTTAGGATGCTAGAACATTAGACGTTGGGGTATAGAATAGGTCTTGCTGTCATTAAAGAAGCAAATTTCAGATTTGCTAAGGTTCAACGAGGGTTCAGAAATGAAGCGGCTATGGGAGAAAAATGGAGCGCAAAGTTGCTGGGATACGGCAATGAATTCCAGAAGTTAAGCAAAGGAAGGTGTTAGAAGAATGTATATTTGTTTTCTTGGTTTTCTTAGCAGATCATGGAGGGAAATATAGCGAAAATTAAGTTGTTAGAAGGAATTGAGGCAGTCGGTAGGGGAATTTCTGTCCCTACAGTACAGGTTTGTTTAGAAAGGATCTAGGAGGGAGAAAAGAAATAGTATGTATATTTGGCTTTGTTTTCTTGGTTTTCTTAGCAGCGCAGGTATTATACAGCATACATGAGGAAGGGTTAGCCAAGCTCTTGTAACAGCATATTAAGTGTAGAGTGCAGCATATATAGTGAAAGTCAAGGCACCAGAACGTGAAGAACTAGAGGGAGCAAGACTCAAAGGGCTGGAAAAATGGCTGATGCAGAAAAGGTGTAGCTCCCTATGCAGAAAAAGTGTAGCTCCCTATGCAGAAAAAGTGTAGCAGGAAGGGTGTTTATGCAGAAAACCCTATGCAGAAAAATCCCTATGCAGATAAATGTTTGTTGTGCAGGCTTTGGAGCCGTCAACTGACTTATAGAAAGAGGTTCATGAAGGACAAGTTAATATCAAGGAAGTGGGTATATAACCGAGTTAAAAATAACTTAAGATCTTTAAACAAATAAGCTCAAAGCGAGCACACATACACATATTAAAATTAGGCTTGGTTCTTTGTTTTTTTCATTAAGTGTATGGGTGTAAGAGGGATAAGGGTAGATTTTAGTTTGTAAAAAGGGTATTCCTCCGCCAAAAGAGAGGGTTAAAATTAATAAACAACTTTCTTAAAAAAAAAATAATAATAATAATAAAAGAAAAAGATGATGATGAACAAGAAGTAGTATAAGAAGAAAAAAAAAGAAGAGGAAGAAGAAGAAGAAGAATAATAATAATAATAAGTAAATATAGAAGAAAACAAAGATGAAGAAAAAGATGAAGAAGAGGATGAAGAGGAAGAAGAAGAGGATGAAGAGGAAGAAAAAAAAGATTAAGTAAAAGTATAAGAAGAAGAAAAATTAGAAGA
>JAREIK010002168.1:44357-66857 GCA_029783825.1 Sapria himalayana | reverse complement strand
AAGATGTGAAAAAAGAAAAAAAGAAGGCAAAGAAGAAGAAGAAAAAGAAGATAGGATGAAGGGGAAGAAGGTGAAAAAAAAGAAGAAATAAAAGAAAAAAAAAGAAATAGATGAATAATAATTATAATAATATATTATTATTATTATTTATATTCATATTTTTCTTATTCTACTACTTTTTTTTCTTGTTATTCATGTTTTTCTTCTTATTCTTCATCATCTTTTTTTGAATTTTTTCTTCTTCTTATTCAAGTTTTTATTCTTATTCTTCATCATTTTTTTTGAATTTTTTCTTCTTATTTAATTTTATCTTCTTCTTCTTCTTCTTATTCTACTTATTCTTTTCTTCTTCTTCCTCCTCCTCTTCTAATTATATATCTACTTCTTATTCTACTTTCTCATCTTCTTCATTTTTTCTCATTCTTCTTCTTCTTATTCTTCTTCTTCCTATCTTCTACATTTTCATATTATTATTATTATTATTATTCTCTATGTTCTTCACTTATTCTTCTTCCTCTTCTTTATGTTTTTCTTCTTGCTCTTATTTTTCAGCTTCTTCTTCTTCTTCTTCTTCTTCTTTCTCTTCTTATTCTTTTTCTTCATATTTTTCTTTTTCCTTTTATACTTCACGATCTTTTTATACATCTTCGTCTTTTACTTCTACTTCTTTTTTTTTACTTTCTTCTTCTTCTTATTATTTTTCCTCATCTTATAATTGTTTTCTTTTTTTATTATTCTTCTTTTTTTTCCTCTTCACGTTCTTCCTCTTTTACTACTACTACTTCTTCTACTATTACTACTACTTCTTCTTCTACTTCTCTTTCTTCTTCTTCTTTTTCTTTTTCTTCATTTTCCTCTTCTTCTTGTTCATCATATTTTAGTTCTTCTTCTTGTTCTTCTTCTTTCTCTTCTAGTTCTTCAACTTCTTCTTTTTCTTTTACTTCCTTTCCTCTTCATATTATTCTTCTTCCTCTTTTATTTCCTCATCTTCTTCCTCTTCTATTTCCTCATCTTCTTCCTCTTCTTCCACTTCTTCTACCTCTTCTTATTATTCTTCTTTTTTTTTCTTCTTTTATTTTCTTCTTTTATTTTCTTCTTTTATTTTCTTCTTCCTCTTCATCATCATCTTATTTCTTTTCTTCTTCTTCTTCTTCTTCTTCTTCTTCTTCTTCTTCCTCTTAATCTTCATCTTCTTCGTCCTCTTCTACTTCTTCCTCTTAATCTTCATCTTCTTCGTCCTCTTCTTCTTCCACTTTTTTTATTCTTCTTCTTTTTCATTATAATTTATTTATTCTTCTTCTCCTTTTCTTCTTCTACTACAAAATTTTTTTCCAAATAGCTAGTTAAAATTCTCTAGCTAAATGGTTGGTTTTTCCATCGCTAAAGTGGATATAACAACGGATAATGAAGGAACCTTTCACAAGGTAAAGTGCTCATAGATAAAAATTAACGAGGGAAAGAGTTCCTAGTAAAAACTTTACCGACTGTAAATTCCCTACTAAATTAAAAATTTCCCTAGCTAATTTTGAATTTAATTAGATGCTTCAAAAAATCCCCTAGCTAAATTAGCAAGGGAAAATCCCAAGCTAAATTAGAAAGGTATAAATTTCCTAGCTAAATTAGCAAGGTAAAAATCCCTAGCTAAATTAGTAAGGTAAAAATTCCTAGCTAAATTAACAAGGGAAAAATCCTTAGATATTTTCATTCCATAACAATTTTCACTATTTTATTTTTTTTTCTAAAAAATTATTTAAATAAATTTTTTTTATATTAAATTGAATAAAAACATAAACTATAAACGATAATTTATAATTAACAAAAATTAAAATTAATTAATAAATTCTTCTTATACAATATTTTATATAGTTAAAACAAAAACATAACAAAATATTATTACATTTTTATTCATTAATGTATCTAATGACAGTGCATAAAATATAATCTATCCATGAAATTGTTGTTGCATTTTCTCCCTCACCTCCTCTGGTCACTATCTTTCTACTGTGACAAAGCTATCCTAGTCGCAGCATATCATGTCTAGTGAAAAATCTCTTTACTTCTACAAGCTTCATATGGGGAACATTATAATACCATATTGTATGAAATTTAAACCAGCCAATTAAATCAAAATAAATAAATAAAAAGTTATGTTTAGATAAATATATAATACTGTAGTATATATGTACATATATACTTCAGTATATATATTATTATATACTAGCATTTCACTAGTTACATATATTACTACAGTATATGTACATTAATACTGTAGTATTATATGTACATTTAAACTGCGAATATATGGACATATATACAACAATATTATATGTACATATATACTTAGTATATATGTACATATATTACTGCAGAATTATATGTACTTATATACTGATTATATATGTACATATACTATAGTATATATGTAGATATATTGAGTATATATGTACATACATACTATAGTATTATATGTAAATATATACTTAGTATATACGTACATATATACTCAGTATATACTTACATATATACTTAGTATATATGTACGTATATACTGTAGTATTAAATGTATATATATTTAATCACATTGCCTCATATGACACAAAACTACAACAAATTAGTATTATTCCCTTTATACTTCACAAAGATACCACAAAATTTAATTATCAACATAAATAAGAAATGTGAAGATTATTTAAATTTAGGAAAATATCTCTGAAAATTCTTAGAGGAAAATTTGGATGACAAGCCATGAGCCAGGTTTGGCACATCAAAGTTCTCTTCTTGCCTTCCTGCAACTAGAACTCTCTTCCGATCCCAAGGCCTATAAGGGCATTGCTCTGCCCCGCCATTACCGAGCTGACAAGCTAACAAAATAATTGGCAGATGAAATAGAGACTTATCGTTAGCAGTAGTAACAATCAACAAATCAATAAGAAACTTGAAAATAAAAAAATGGAGCACTCCACCATGCTCATGTGCAACACAGGATGATGAATTACTTTATGCATAATAATTTTGAATAACTAAAATCTATGCAACCCTTGTTTTACATAGTTAAAACAAAAATATAACATAATTTTATTATATCTTTTTCATCAATGTATCTAATAACAGTGAATAAAGTATATTCTATCTGCTAAATTGATGTTGCTCTCTCCCCCAGCTCCTCAAGATCCGCATACTGCTCTAGCACCCAAGCATGTCCTTCAATGGCCATCTGCATTACTTCATTTAGTTCTAGTCTACATTTCCTCTCGACCTCCAACACCTCCTTCCTTTTATCTGCCAATGCCCTTTTTGTATCTAGCTGCTCTTCCAATAGTACTTTTTTAACATTGCAATCAGTTGCATGTATGTATACTTGTTTATGTAATTAAGTGCCCGTGTGTGTGTGTGTAAACACAAATGCATGTACTTTCATGCAAATACATATACTATCAAAGAAAATAGAAGAAAATAATCTAGGGCTTAAAAAATACACATATAGGTCTCTCAGGCATGGTCAACATCTTCTAGTTCTTTGTCCTCAGTACTCCACGTAGATAGAAAATATTGTTACACCTACACATGGAGCATAACATACTACCTTTACAAAACAATAAAGAACACAACACAATATTGTTGATAAATAGATAGACTAGCACATGCAACACCAACTACCATTTGCTAGAAATTTCACACAACGTGAAAATCATGAGCTTATTTTTAAATTATCGAATCAAGATTTCTCCAAGATTTCTAGTGAACTGCCCATCAGCATATTCTTCTATGTTGCCCAGCATCATGCATCAGTCCATGGTTAATTATAAAAAAGTTAGAAAGTGCCAAACAAAAGAAAAATGTTAACTATAACATTTATAGGTATATGTTCTTATACCTCTAGTATATTTAGTTATAAATAGAGTTATATATAAATATATTTAATTATACATATAGTTATAAATATGTATGTAGTTAAAGATATAGTTATATATAATATTTTTATAGGTATACATATAATAAAATACAATTATATATAGTTATATATTATTATACATATAGTATATTTTGTTAGAACTATAGTTATATAGAATTATACATATAGTTATAAATTATTACATAGTTAATATATATATATATATATATAGTTATAAATATAATTATAAAAATAGCTTATATAGTTACAAATATAGTTAAATATAGTTATAAAAAGTTTTATATAGTTATACAAATATTTATAAATAGTTATACATATATAGTTAAACATATAGTTATATATATGTTGTTATAAGTTTTAATTATAATTATAGTTACAATATAGTTAAAAAAACATGTGTGATTGCACATATAGTTATACATTTTTATTAATTTTTTCTTTGCAACAATATCAATGACACAATTATTATTTTTTCAATATGAACCACCAAAATTAAACAAATAATCAAAACAAAATTGAATATTACAAGTCCATTTATCCAATGGTTACCTAGATTTAGTTCCATTCCAAAAAACATCAATATATTGGATTATTTAGACAAATTCTTATACATATTCATATTTAACATGTATTTTGTATGTTCAGTACATATAAGAAATGCTTATTATGTAAGAGTGCTATAATAAAATTTGAACTATATATTATATATTGATCTTGATAAATATTATTGTGATTTTATTTGTTATCTGATTGAGTTATAGTTTTATTTAATTTGATTCAACACAAAAAATTTTAAAAAGAAATCCTATTTTTTAACTAATTATTTATTAATCCATAAATAACAAAAAAAAATTTACTTTTTATTTTTCTTTTGATTGAAATAAGACCAATGATGTTTAAAATAGTTTTTTGCAGGATAGAAATTCAAATACACATTATGTTTGATCCGTTTCTTGAAAACAATTTGAACTCATATAGGATCATTTTTAGTTGATAGAGACTACTATATTTTGTGTTTCAATATATTTAATATAAATTGAAGTAATAGTGATAATTTAATAAAAAAATATTTGTTAGAAAATAGCTAATAAAGAAAGCACATATTAATGTTGTGGTCTTTTTAAGATTTCAAGAAAAAAAAATATCAAGACAATCCACCACATGCAATTGGGTTTTATTTCATTATCAAATAATGAATGTCATTGTCTATTGTAAATTATGTGAATTATGGTTTACTATGCTAGTTTTCAAACCAGTATATTTTTACAAATCACATATATAATTTGTGAATCATAAATGATATATCATTCTAAAGATCTGAAAAATATGTTTGAACACATGTTCAAGGACATTGTGGGAGACTTGCAACTGTGATCATTTTTATTTGTTGGTTCCATATCATTTCTACAAAATTTTACTTCATAATATGCTATCACTATAAAATTGGTTATTTTATTTTTCAAGCAACCTATCATGCCTCAAGTGCTTCAAACTCAATACTTGTTCAGTGTACTTTATAGTTCCTTTTTTGATTATTTGTTTCCAATAAAACGTATAGTGTTTATATTTTTCATCGATGTTTTATATTATTCTTCATTTTTTGACAAATAAGACATTTTTTACTAATAATAATTTAATGAGCAATGAAATCTTATAAGTGATACCCCTTCACCCTATCAATATCTCTTAAAAATATATATTTGGGATTTTAGATCTAACTTTGATATTTTTTTGGCATTGTACATCATGGGCACTGGACTTTTATATGCATGTATGTGAGTATTTAATTGGCTTACTAGTTCATATTTTTTTTTATTCTCTTTAAGTCTATTTTAGTTGATGGTGACCAACTTCTAGCAAAAATGACTTAGTTATCAATATTATTCTTAATATAGCTCTTGTCTATTCAAATAATTTTTGTTCATTTTCTATGATAATCCACTTTGTGGTAGAGTGTATGACATTGTTAGCTTTTTCTTGATATCTTTTAGTTGTTAGAAGTTATCAAATTCATTACTAGTATATTATTTCTCATTATATGTCCTCGGATACTTGATCTCACCATAAGAAAAAATATCAGTAATGATACTTTTTGGGCATCATGAATACTAAAAGATGATGCTTCCCCAAAGCATCATCTCACCACCTATCATTATCAGTTTCAATAAACAATGATTATGCTTGTATCAAGCATTATCTTTTAGTACATTTTTCAATGATTCTTATGTAGATGATGTTTTAGGGAAACATCATCTTTTACCATAATTATTTTTATTATAGTGACAATTTTATAAGTGATATTTTTGAACATTTTCTAATTAAAAAGATTGATCTTATTTTTCAATAAAATAATTAATTTAATATAATTAAAATAAGAAAAAAAATTTCTATGAAATAATTGAATAAAATTTTACAAGATAAAATTTTTAAAAAATAATATACAATTTATTTATCTAAGCAATTAGTATAACCAACTACTTATATAAAATAATTACACATAAATTATTGATACTATAATTCACTATTCTTTTAACATAAGAACAAAACTAAGGTAAAAAATATTTAAAAAAACCATAATATGCAAAACCTAGTACAATGTGTTAATAATTTACTTAAGTAATATTCATTATTTTTGGAATCATCTCCTTATCACAATTATTTCTTTTCTTTGTACACCATGAAAAACACCAATTTCATTCATAACCTATAAAACAAAGAAAAAAAGAACAAATTATACATGTAACAATCAATAAGTATAATAAAAAATATGACCTTCACACCTTCAAATCTTACAAAGTGCTTGGAATTCCAATTCTATACATTTTTCTTATGTGATAAATATCCCACAAAAAATATCAATTGAAAATAGAAGTCATGAACAAAAAAAAACCAAAAAATAAAACTAGATAGTTTTTACTATCTAACAAGTTGCAAAGATTGAAGAAAATATACTTAAAAAATGTGAATTAGACCTTTTCAAGGCATTACCCACATCCTAAAAATCAAGAACATCAATAACAACTACAATAGAGAAAGATATTACATTGAAACATCACTTATTGCATTGGCAATGAGCATTCACGGGAAAATATTTAGTGGATAAATTCCTCTAGGAATTGGTTCTATGTTATAGAATGGAATGCTTTATTGGAAATGCATAGTAATGTGGGTTAATCACCATACTAATATATGATATACTCAGTTTAAGAACTTGATTCTATAATAAATATCCACAAAGGTAGACTAACTTTTGAAGTGATTCACTTATCTAAGATAGCTTGCCGATTCAAAAGAATTTTATGGAGTCCTTGTACAACATCCTTTTCTATAATTTACAATCCAGACATCAATAATTATGTTCACAATTATATTAGATGGTCTCTAGATAAAACAAACAAGTTTATTCTATCAAGAAATGTTGAAAGAAATTTACATAGATTTGTCAATTTTCATTCCATAGTGAAATCATTAGTAACTAATCCTCCTTTTGTGAGATTATAGTTCGGTGTCCTATATTAGTAATAATAAATCTTAGAAAAGTTCAGGCAAAATGTTGCTTTGAGGTATTGTAGAAGTGTTTAGATGGATTATGAACCTGTGTAGTTCTTTCATATATGTCATATAAAGAGCCTAAAAAGATGATAAAGTTTGAGAGAGAATAACATTGGTGAAGAAATAAAATCACAAAAAATAAAATCTAAAGAGATATAATAATGGATCCATCATCTCCATCATTGCATAAAACATGAAATTTCAAAACGTAATGATTGATAATAAAGAAAAAAAAATGGTTTGGCTCCATTCAACAATGCTCTATTCATGCGAGGCAATGCATACTTTCATTTCAGAAAGTGGTGGATTTATAAGCAGCATTAAAATTGATCATCATCTTTTTGTTCCTAAAATCACTACTGAAAAAAATTGATCAAACTCACACTTTGAAAGAAATACCCAAACTTATATACATACATATTTATATATTGTTTATGCTAATTTCTTTCCTTTTACTTGTTATATATAATGAAAGTTGGGAGGAGATTTCCAAATCACTTGAATTCTTTTATCTAATCGATTTGAGATAAGATCTCAAGCATTAAATTTGTATGATTTTGCGATCAATATCACCAACAATGTAATATTGTTTTTTTGTTACTTTTTGATTATTTCATGTTAATACAATAAAATAAGCCTACCCTTTGTTCACAATGCAATATAAAAAAAAGAATTAATATATGTATAGTGGTAGTCTGGTATACCATTTTCCCACTAGTGCATGAAGCTTGGTTATACATTATTCTTCATCTTAAGTAAAGTTGTATCTCTTAAGAACTAGCTTGTAATATTTTATCCACCTCAGCTTGTAACTTTTTCCACAATGTCTAAAATAAGTGAAAACTAAATTACACAAAACAAGTTTATGTATCAAAATCTCAACAACTTATAATTTTTATGACATTAACACAAACCAAGCTGGATATCTAAATTGAGAAATATATAGTTGGAAGATGAGAAATATAAACCAACCTCATAGCTTATACTCTTTCACGATATGATGGATGAAGATGATGGACAATAATGGTGGACGATGATTGAGGATGCCAATGACAACAATGGTGATGAAGGATGACGGTGGTGAATGATGATGGATGGTGAATCCGCCCTTCACCATTACTGTTATCGAATGGATGCTCTTGGCTGGGGGTGCAAACATTAGATTTTCTTTTTTTTTAATGTACTTCATCCAATATAGGGATGGGTGCACTAGTGAAAGGATTGAATATATACCATTATAAATTGTATATCATATTTTCCATTATGTTTTTAATCTATTTCTATATTTTAAATCAAAGTTTATATATTTACCTATTTATGTATTTATGTATTTGGGTATTTATATATTTATGTATTTATATATTTTTGTATTTATATAATTTTGTATTTATATATTTATATATTTATACATTTAGAAATTTATATGTGTGTGCGTGTGTGTGTATATATATATATACACATATTCACATATTTACATATATTCACATATTTACATATTTACATATTTACATATTTACATATTTACATATTTACATATTTACATATTTACATATTTACATATTTACATATTTACATTTTTACATATTTAGATATTTACATATTTACATATTTACATATTTACAATTTACATATTTACATATTTATATATTTACATATTTTAATATTTACATATTAATCTTTAAATATCAATTTATTTTCTTAAAAATAAATATCTAAATATCTTAAAATTTATATTTATAGTAATATTTATAATTAAAATATCTTTACAATTATTATAATTTTTTTTATTTAATCATACAATTATTTATTTAATCATAATTTTTTTATTTAATCATACAATTATTTATTTTAGCTTTTTATTAGTAGTAATTTTTATGTATGTTCATTTATTAATTAAAATATCTTAAAAATTATTATTATTATATAATTAATTATTTAATGTTTTTTAAAACAAATATCTAAATATCATAATTAAATATTTCAAAAAAATATTTTGAATACATTTTAAAATATTTTATAATCATAAAAATAGTTATTTTAGTCTTTATTAATATAAATTTTTATTTGTATTTATATAATTTTGAAATAAATTAAAATCTATTTTTATAATTATATGAGGAGAATGTGACTTCAAGGATCGCTCATCTATAAACCATGACATACATATCTTTAATATACAAAATTAAATAAAATATTAAAAAGAATAATATATAAAAAAATTAAATCATTAAAGATTAGTGATAAAAATTATTTCCAGCTCAGATAGCTAGGAAAAAATACCTAGCAAAATGGAAATATTTTGTGAAAAATAAAATTTAAGGAGTAATCATTTGCAATAAAATATAAAATAGTAAAAAAATTTTCAGATAATTATTTAGCAATGAATTTTGTCTTGATCTAATTAGCTCTGGAATATCTGTCACTAAATTCCATGCTTTTCTTTGCATGGAATTTACGAAAATATTAGCGACTAATAATTTTTAATCAAATATTATAATAGCTAATCCATCGCTAATTCCATCGCTAAATTCCCTGCTTTTTTAGTGTCGAAATCTACGAAAATATTAGCGATGAAATATTTTCAATCGAACATTTCCATCGCTAATCCGTCACTAATCCATCACAAGATATTAATTTGATGTAAAATTAAAAATCTTTTGTTATTCCCAAGCTAATCTCTCGCTAATTAGCTAGGGATTATATCCCTAGCTAAATTTCAAAAGCTAAATCAACATTTTCTTGTAGTGTTCTTCTTAATTTTTCTCTTCTTCTTCTATTTCTTCTTCCTCGATATTTTTTTTTTGCTTCTTTATTTTCATCTTATTATTCTTCTTCTTATTATACTTCTTTTTTTTATTCTTCACATATTCATCATATTCTTTTTCTTCTTCCTATTATTATTATTCTTCTTATTTTTTTTTCTTCCTATTCATCATCATCACCAACTTCTTCTTTTTCTATTTCTTCTTCTACATCTTATTTTTCTTATTCCTCATACTCTTCTTCTTCTTCTTCTTCATTTTGTTTCTCGTGTTGTTCTTCATCATCTTCATTTTCTTCTTATTCTCTCTCTTTTTTCTTCTTATTTTTCTTTATCCTTTTATTCCCCTTCTTCTTCTTTTTTATTCTCTTATTCTTCCTATTCCTCCTTCGCCTCCTCCTCCTCCTCTACCTCCTCCTCCTCCTCCTCTTCTTATTTTATTTCTTTTTTTTCTTTTTCTTTCTCATCTTCTTCCTTCTCTTCTTCATTTCTTCTTCTTCCTTTTTTCTTATTCTTTTTTTAAGTTTATATTATTATTATTTTCCCTCTCTTTTGGCAGAGGAATACCATTATTTACAAACTAAAACTACCTGTAACCCTCTTACACCCTTTTTAATCCATTCCCTAAAAATAAAATAACTCTTAGACTCTTACACTGCTTTTGCAATCTTTTTTAGTTACATCATTTTTATTTTTTATTTTCATTATCCTCAGTTTTTAATTTGGTGCAAATTTGGCCTAGCCTCATTTAACCTAGCCTTTGTAAGGCCTCCTTTGCTAGTGAGTCCCAAAGCTGATTGAGGTGCCTTCTATCCAGCCTTCTCAAGCCTGTATTAACTGCTCGCTAACTGTCTCCGACCCTTCCTAGTAGAAGCCGACACTAATTATCATCGGCCCTATCTACTATCCTTCTTAGCCCATACCCATGCCCTGCTTTCGCGTCTTTTTCGTATCCTTTCCATATGCTATGCTTCTCCCTTAATTTTGCCTTGCTCCAATAGCAATACCTACAAACAAAAAACCGAACAAACAAAAGTCTGATACTTACTATCCCTTGTACCCCTATCGAACCTATTTCTCCCTGCCCTTTACAATTATTACAGACATCTAACACAATTAGGGCGTTTTAACGTATACAGACTTCCGGGGAAAACTAACACAGACTTCCAAAATGACCTTTTACACCAACTAAATTACACCCATGTATCGCAATAATGCCCTCCATCATCTACTTCTTTTCACGTTTCCAGTTTCCCTCTTTGCCACTCCTTTCTTCTTGTTCAATTTACTGCCTTCCTTTAATTAACAACTGAGCTAATTCTAACCAAAAGAGAACAATCAAAATGCACTGAACAAGCATAAAATAAGATTTACATAACTTATTTACCCCTTAGGACTAGGATGATTCCATGTGATTCTGTTCTGAAATGAAACTCTACAGGCTAGAAAGTTATTTACATATGTTCTCTGCTCATGAAATTAATATTTAATTGCTAAGTTTAACTCAGTGCTCATATGTGCCCTGCTTTTATGCTATGTTCTACTCAAGTGCTGCTAAAATCAGCAAACAATATAGTGACTAAAAATCAACAAACAAACATGCATTATAGCGGCAAACAGCATCAATTTAGTCATCCCTCAGGATTGGGGTGACTATTTTTCACCTTCATGTAAAAACTATTTTAGATTAATCTCCCCTCAGGGCCAGAAAGATTATATGGTCTAATAGGCTGACATTTGAGCTCCCCTCAGGACCATGAAGCTAAATTGTCCCCCCTCAGGACCAGAGGGACATAATTTATATGATTATGCTTTCACCTATATTTAAAAATCGATTAGATGCAATTTTCTCTATTTTCTTTTTTAATCTTTATACTTTTGAATTCTAATATACGGAAATCCTATTTTATCTAATCTTATCAAACCTTAAATTTTTCCGGGATGTTCTCTCCTTCAAATTCTTGTGCTCCTTTTCTCATACCTTCTAATGCTACCTTATTTTCCATCGCATTAGCTTCTCAGTAAATATGCTTTATTTTTCCTTTTAAATCTCTTAACAACATTTCAATGTTACTAATATCTTCTTCAAATCTCCATAAATCTATTTAGCTTTCCACTAGGTCCACTACAATCCTTGAATCTATCTGCACTTGAATCTTTGTAAAATTATTTTCTTTGCAAATTTGCAAGTCCTTATCTAAAGCCATTATCTCTGAGTGCAGTGCTAAAGAGGCTGTATTCCTTGAAGTGAAGGCTTTCATTACTTTCCCTTCATCATTTCTTATAGACCCTCCTTTTTTCTGCCGCTCCCATTTCTAGGTTAAAGTTTCCATCCGTATTAAGCACTACACCCCCTTGTGGGGGTTTATTCTAGCTTATAATCATTATGGTTGGCATTCCTCTTGCATTTATCGTAAGGCACCCTGCCTTTTCCTATTTTCATCTATTCCTATATTTCTTGTTTTTATCGGGTTACAGGCAGAAATAAATGAACTTTTTTCTTGACTTCATCTAATAGATCTTTAACAAATATCCTAACATTTTCAAACTTACTTCTATTTCTAGCTTTCCATATACACCCAACCACGATGTGCGGAATATAATTTCTAATCCAGTTTAAAATTTTATTTTTTGTTCATTTTTTCGAACAGTTTTTTAGTCTATCCCTCAACTTACCCGTACTTCTTTCTATATCTGCCTCATTTTCTAATATGTTCCATAACTTTATGGCTATCTTTCCTATTGAGAAAAGGTGATCCGAATTTTCTACATCTTGCTGACAACATTCATATCTAGATGCTAGTTTTATTCATTTTCTTTGAATGTTCTCATCTTCTGGTATCACATTTGAAAGCAATTTCCACATAAAAATATTTATTTTTTGTGGAAACTCCTTTGCCCATACCCCATCTGATTGCGGGACTCTTTTACTTCGAACCAGCCCTTAGGCACTTTTTAATGTAAAAATTCCATGCGGGTCCAGGGTCCATTGCCACCCAGTTTTAGTTAAAATTTGCGTGTTTCTCAACTAGACTTCACTGTTTAAACATTAACTTCCATGTTTTTGACGCTTTTATTTTATCTTTGAATGCTTTATTACTTAGCTCGTATTTAGATTTTATGATTGAAGCCTAAATACTTCTATTTTCTTTTAACTTCCACCAATTTTTACATGCTCAAGCCCTTGCTATATCATTTAGGCTGGTAAAACCTAAACTATCATCCTCCTTTGGATAGCATAAATCTTTCCATTTTTTCCAATGTAATTTATTTTTTCCTTCTTTTTTTTCCCATAAGAAATTAGTCATTTCGCTTTCTATTTTTCTTATAATGTTTTTGGCGGATGTATTAACATTAAAATGTGTGCTAACGATACTTGTAACAGGTGTGATTAATGTAATTCTTCCTACCATATTTAATAGGTCCTCTTTCCAGCCAGTAGTCTTTTTTCTTATTTTTTCAACTAAGAACAACAAGTATTCCTCCTTCACTCTACCTTTATATATTGGGCAACCCAAATATATTAATGCTCCTTTCATTTGTATAAAGCATGTAACTCTTTTGATCTTTTGTGCAATGTTTTCTGGCATTTTTGTGGCTATCATAAAATGACATTTATTTTTATTTAACATTTGCCCTGATTACTCTTCCACTGCTTCCAGTAGCCTCATCAGGTTTTTCATAGAATGGCTGCTGGCATTCGTGAATAGAATCAAATCGTCTGCATATGCCAAGCATGTTATTAATGGTGTATTTCCAGGCTGCTTATAAGCAAGTATATTATCGCTGTTGACTTCTTTTAAATTTATTATAAAGAGCTCTAAATATATGTTAAACAGGGATGGAGTTATTGGATCTCCTTGTCTTAACCTTCTTTTTGGTTGAAATTCTCCACCTTCTTGCCCATTTATAAGAAAATTAACTTATACACTCGAAACACATCTATACATAATATCTATCCAAAATTCAGAGAATCTCATCTTCCTCATTAAATAGCATTGGATATCCCATTCAACTCTATCAAATGCTTTTGACAGATCCAGCTTCATAATTACATTATGCCCTCTCACTTTAGATCCTAATTCCCTTATCATTTCTGTTGCTAAATTGATATTTTCCATCATCAACCTATCTTTTATAAAACCTACTTGCTCGGGAGATATAATTCTAGGAAGTATCTTGCTCAATCTGTTCTGTAGAACTTTAGCTAATATTTTGTAGATTGAATTACATAGGATAAGTGGTCTATAATCTTCTCCTTTCTATGAATTTTCTTTTTTGGGGATCAGTACTATATATGAGCTAGCCCAAGTTTTTGTAATTCCCTCGCCCGCAAAAATCCAGGCTATAGCTGTGACTATTTTTCTTTAATTATGGTCCAACTTCGTTGGAAAAAAGCATTATTCTAGCCATCCGGACCTGCAGCACTATCTTTATTGGCATCAAATACAGCCTCTCTTATCTCTTCTTCTCTAGGGTACTCTTCTAACATTTTATTATCCTCTTCCATTACTCTTCTTTCAATCTTTTCCATTAATGTATGTCTCCTACCTGTACTTGACCCACATAAGTGACCTTTAAATAAACCTTCTAATTCATTTTTAATTTCTTCCTCTTTTTCTATCCATTCTCCGTCTGCTCTTTTTAATGATTTTATTCTTGATTTTTGATATCTGATTTTTGCCATAGTATTGGAAAAACTTCGTGTTTTTATCTCCATCCTTCGGCCATTTAATTATGGCCCTTTGTTTCCAAAAGTCTTCTTCCATATGCATTTTAAGTCTTAATTCAGCTTTCACTTTACTGAGTTCTATTATAGCAGTGTTATCTTGTCTTTCTTCTTGTTCTATTTCTAGAATAACTACTTTCTGCTGAGCTTCTTGGATTCTCTTGGTAATATTACCATAAATTTCCTTATTCCACTTACTAAGTGCCAAACGCAGTCTTCTCAATTTTTGTGCCAATATTTGCATGGGGTTACCGGATGCCAGTTTTTCCTAAGTATCTTTTAAAATTACGTCAAATTCCTTATGCATACCTCACATGTTTTGATACTAAACCACTTTATATCTACCCTCTTTTTTTTTTTGAAATGTCATCAGGAGTGGACTGTGATCTGAGCAAGTTCTACTTAAGTGCTGTACTTTAATTTCCCCCAGCTTATCTAGCCATTGTGTATTTAATAACCCTCGGTCTAGCCTAGCCCATATTGCACCTCTCTTCTTCTAGTTGTTACACCAAGTATAATTTGATCCTAGGTAATCTACTTCCAATAAATTTTCACTAGCTATAGCCTCATTAAAATGAGTTATTACAATCGGGTCGGGATACCTTCCTCCCCTTTTCTCGGAAGTGCTTCTAATCACATTGAAATCTTCTCCTATGATCCATAGGGATTTCATTGTGGGTAATTTTCCCATTTCTAGCCAAAGCATTTTCCTTTCTTCTTTCACATTGCTTGCATAAACAGCTGAAAAAATAGTCACCATCTGTTTTCCTATTTTAAAACTAACAATTTGCTCTGGTTTTGCAAAAATTTCAATATCCATTGAAATATTCCACTTAACTCATAATTTGCCATTGCAATTCGAGTATGCCTAATGTAATCCTATCTTCCTCTTATATTTTTCAAGTTGATTTTTACTCACCTTTGGTTCAGCTAATATCACAATTTTAAGTTTATATATTTTAATTAGTTTTCTAATTCTATTTATCGTAGGAGTGTTCGCCACTCCTCTTACATTCCAATAAAGGTTGTTCATCATGTTTAAGTAAATCTTACTTGGGCTCTAGTGGTGTATTTAGAATCATATTTTATGTTTGCATATTTTTTCATGCTTCTCAGAGGTTTGCTTGAGTTTGGTGGTGCTTACTCTAGTTTTTTGCTAAGCACAATTTTTCTATGCTTTTTTCCAATTTTCAAATTTCCTCTTGTGCATTTTCTTTGCTTTTTGGTATGTATCTAGTGTGCTCATAGAGCACTGAATCATCTTTTTGGTATTCTTTCTTATTAAAAGTTGCAAAAGGCCAACTTTTGGCTTCTGATTCCTCTTCCGATAGAAGATCATCCTCTGCCCAATTATGTTTCTCTAAATTCTTTTTTTTTCATCTCTAATCTCCTCTCCTTTCACCTTCTTATAGACCCTACATCCCTTTTTTTCATATTATCTCTAGCCAACTTTTGCGTCAAACTTCAGATAAAGAAGTGCGGGCTCTTGGATTATTGAATTAAATAATTTCTTGTTGAAAAGATATTCCGAATTATCCATTTTTGGCTTCAAATTGAGCTCAAATAACTAAAAATGGTATATTCTCTCTCTAGAAGTGCACTTTCTCTCACTATAAGTTGAGAGTGTTTTTTCAAAAAAAGAACCATTTTTTTTTCTTCTTCTTTTTCAATTTTTTTATTATACGTCTTCTGATTTTGATTCTACTTTTTTATATCCTAATTCTTTTTTTCTTTTTCTTTAGCTTTCTCTTCTTCTTCTTTAGCTTCCTCATCTTCTTTTTTAGTTTTCTCTTCTTCTTTTTCTACTACATCATCTTCTTTTTTTCCCCTGCCCCTCTTTATTTTCTTCTTTCTTTCCCCAACCATGCATCTTCTTCTTCCTCTTCTTATTCTGCCTATTCCACATTTTTCTTCTTCTAATTCATTACTTCTTCTTTCTTCTTCTCCTTCTTATTCTTTTTCTTCATCTAATTCTTTTTATTCTTCTCCTAATTATTTTCTTCTTTTTCTTTATCTTATTCTTATTTTTCTTTTTCTTCTTTTTCTTCTTTTTCTTCCTCTTAGTCTTCCTTCTTTTATTCGTCAACCTCTTCTTCTTCTTATTCATACTATTATTATTATTATTATTATTATTATTATTCTCTTCTTCTTCTTCTTCATCTATTTTTTCATCATCTTCTTCTACATCATCTTCTTGTTCCTTTTGTTCTACATCTTCTTTTATTCTTCTTTTTCTTCTTATAATGTTTATTCTTCTTCTTCTTCCACTTTCTCTTTTTTATATTCTCATTCTTTTACTTCTTTTTATTCTTCATCTCCTTCTACTTTTTTTTCTTCATTTTTCATAATCATCATCTTCATTTTCTACCTCTAATTCTTCTTCTTTTTCTTCCTCTAATTCTTCTTTTTTTCTTCTTCCTCTTCTCTTTTTTATAATTTTTCTGCCACTTCATTTTCTTTTTGTTATCCTTCTTCTCTTCTCTTTATACTCTTTCTTATTCTTCTATTTTTTTCTACTTTTTCTTATTTCTCATATTCTTTCTTTTTCCATCTTTTTTCCATCTTTTTATCCATCTTCAACTTTTTCATCTTCTTCATCTTAATCTTTTGATTATTCTTTTTTATTATTTGTCTTCCCCATATTCCTCTTTTCAACCTACTACCTTTTTTTATTCTTCTCTTTCTAACTTTTTTTTATTCTACTTCTACATCTTTTTATTCCACTTCTTCTTTTTCTTCCAGTTCTTCTTATTCCTCTTCTTCTACGTATTCTTATTCTTCTTCTTATTCCTCTGACTTTTTATACTTCTTCTCCTTTCGTTTCTTCTTGAATTTATCTCTATTATTGTGTTTCTTATTCTTCTTTTTCTACTTCTTTTTTCTCACCATATTCTTATTCATAATCATCATTATCATCTTCTTTTATTTTCTTATTCTTCAATTTATTTTTTTTCCTATTATTCATCATCATCTTCTTTTTTTCTTCTCATTCTTCTTCTTTTTTCTCTTATTCTTATTCTTTAAGTTCTTCTTCTTCCTCCTTTTCTTCATCTTTTACACTTCATATACCTCCACTTCTTCTTATTCTTTTTCTTCGTATTCTTCTTCTTTTTTTATTTTTTTTCATCCAACTCCACTTCTTGTACTTCGTCTTCTTTCCTTTTTTTGTTCTTTTTATTCCTCATCCTCTTCTTCTTCTACTTATATTGCTTTTCTTTTTCATTGTCTTCTTCCTCCTTCTTCAACTTTTATTCTTCTTCTTTTTCTTGTTATTCTTTTTTTTCTTATTCTTCTTCTTCTTCTTCCTATTCTTTTTCTTTTGTTCTAATTATTATTGTTCCTCTTCTTCTTCGTCTTCTTCAACTTCTAATTCTTCTTCTTCCTCCTCATCATATTCTTATATATTTTCTTCTTCTTATTTTTTTTCATCTATTCTTCTTCTATTAAGTCATATTCTTACTATTCTTCTATCTTTTATACTTCTTCTTTATCCTCATCTTCATCTTCCACTTCTAGCTCTTTGTTTTCATTCACTTTTTCTTCATCTCCTTCTTTTTATTTTTTTTCGTTTCCATCTTCAAGTTTTACTTGTTCTTAATTTTCTTATTTTCTTGTAACTCTTCTACTTCTTCTTATTTTTCTTCATCTTTATTCCTATTTTTCTTCTTCATCTTGTTCTTTTTATCTTTGATTTTTTTAACTTTAACTTTTTCTTTTACTTCCTCTTCTTATTATTTTTACTTTTCTTTTCCTTCTTCTACATCTACTTCTTCTTTTTCCTCTCCTTCACCTTCTCCTCCTCTTTCTTCTTCTTCATCTACTACTACTACTACTACTTCTTCTTCTTCTTCTTATTCTTATTCTTCATCTTATGCTTTCTCTTACTCTTCTTTATCTTTTGTTTTTTCTTCTTCTTCCTATTCTTCCTTTTCATCTTTTTCTTTTTGTTTCTTTCTTCTTCTTCATTTCTTCTTCTTCTTCTTCATTTTTTCTTCTTCTTTCTTTTCTTCATCTTCTTCTTTTACTCCTTGCTCTTCTTTTTTCTCTTTTACTTATTATTCTTCTTCCACTTAATCTTCTTGTTTCTCTCATTTTTAAACTTATTTTCTTCCTTTTCTCTTTTTTTCTTACTCGTCTTCTTTATTTTTCTTCATCTTGTTCTTCTTATTTTTTTTTCTTCTTCTTTTTCCTCGTCTCATTCTTTTTCTACTTTTTCCAATTCTTACACTTCTTATTCTTCACAATCTTTTTCTTCTTCTTCTTCTTCCTCTTCTTCCTCATCTTTGTCTTTTTCATCTCATTATGCATCTTCTTGTTCTTCTTCATCTTTCTCTTTGTCTTCATCTTCTACTTTAACTTCTTCTTCATTCTCCTCTAATTTTTATTCTATGACTTCTTCTCCTTGTTTTTCTACTACTTGTTCTTATACTTCTTATTCTACTTATTCTTCTTACACTTGTTATAATTCTTCTTGCTCTTCTTTTTTTTCTTAATCCACTAATTAATATTTTTCGTCTTCTTTTTTTATCTTCTTCCTCTTATTCTTCTTCTTTTAATTTTCCTCTTCTCTTCCTTCTCTTCCTTCTCTTTCTTCATTTTCTTCTTCAAATTCTTATCTTTTTTTATTTATTTTTTATTTCTTCTTCTTCTTTTACTTCCTTCTCCACTACCTTCCTCTTCATATTATTATTCTTCTTTTAATCTTTACTCTTCATCATCATCATCATCATCATCATTTCATTTTCTTTTTTTTCTTCATCGTCATCATCATCAGCATCTTCCTCTTTAACTTAGTTTTCGTCTTCTTTGACTTTTTAAAAATTTTTTTTTCTTCTTTGTTTTCCTCTTATTTTTTATCTATTTCTTCAGCTTCCTCCTCTATTTTTTTTATATTTCCATTTTTTCTTCATCTTATTCTTTACTACTTCTTCTATTTCTTTTACTTCTTCTACTTCTTATTTCTCTATATCTTATGCATCTTCTTCTTCTACTACTTCTTCTTCGTCTTCTTCTTCCTCCTCTTCTTCTTCTTCTTACTCTTCTACTTCTTCTTCTCCCTCATCTTCTCCTTCCTATTCTTCTTCTTTTACCTCTTATTCTTCTTCTTCTTTATTTTTCTTTCTTCTTTTAATTGCTTATCATCTTCTTCACCAATTTTTTCTTCCACCTCATCATCATCTTCTTCTACTTCATCATTATCTTCTTATTTTTATTTTTATTTTTCTTTTTATACTTCATCTACTAGTTTTCTTTTTCCTCTGCTTGTTATTCTTCTTCTTCCTTTTCTTCCCCATATTTTTCTTTTTATTATTTATCTTTTTATATTCTTCTTCGTAATCATCTTTTTTTATTATTGTACTTCTCCTTCTTCTTCTTTATTTTTTGATTCTTTCTATTCTTATTTCTCTTCTTTTTCTTCTATGTCTTACATTTCTACTTCTTCCTTATCTTCTTCTTTATTTTTTATATTCTTTCTATTCTTCTTTCTCTTCTTTTTCTTCTATGTCTTACATTTCTACTTATTCCTTCTCTTCTTCTTTATTTTTTTATTCTTTCTATTCTTTTTTCTCTTCTTTTTATTTTATGTCTTACATTTCTCCTTCTTCCTTCTCTTCTTCATCATCTTTGATTCTTATTTTTCATAATCTTCTATTCCTCCTCATCATCTTCATCATATTCTTCTTCTCTATCTTCTTCTTCATCTGCTTCATATTTTTCTTCTCCTTTTTCTTTTTCTACTTCTTCTTTGTCCATTTCTTCTTCTACTTTTTATTCTCCTTCTTTTTCCTCTTCTTTTCTTGATAATAATTTTTCTTTTCTTATTCTTCTTCCACAACTTCGTTTCTTCTTTTCCAATTATTCTTCTTATTTTTTTACCCTTTGCATCATCATCATCTTCTCCTTCTATAATTTTTTATTTTTCTACTTCTTCTTATTAATATATTTATTGTTACACCTTTTTTCTAAGTTTTCTTCTACTACTACTACTACTTCTTCTTCTTCTTCTTCTTCTTCTTTATCTTCTTCCTATTCTTCTTTTTTTCTTCATCTTTTTAGTTTTACTTTTCTTCTACTACTACTACTTCTTCTTCTTATTTAAGTTCTTAGTTTTATTCTTCACCATTCTTTTTTTTCATCTTCTTCTTCCTCTTCTTCTTATACTTCATCCTATACCTTTTCTTTTTCTTCTTTTCTTATTCTACTTCTTCTTCTTCATTTTTTTCACTCATCTTCTTCCTTTAATTCTTCCTCCTCTTATTCTTCATCAATGACTTCTTCTTATTCTACTATTACTTCTTATCTTCTTTTTCTTCAACTTCTTTTTATATTGTTTTCATTTTACTTTTCTTCTTCTTGTTTTCCACTTTTTTTTTCACCTTCTTCAACTTCTTTGCATTGTTCATATTTTTTCCTAGATTAGTTATTCATGTTATTTTTATCTTACTGCATATTCTTCTTCTTCTTCATTTTCTTATTCTACTTCCTCTTCTTTTTCTTTTTCTTTTTTTTTCTTCTTATTTTTCCTCGACTTATTCTAATTCTTCTACATCTTCTTCCTCTAATTCTTCGTCTTTTTCTTCTTCTTATTTTTCTTATTATTATTTTTTCACTTCATCATCACTTTCTTTTTTATCTTGCTATTCTTATTATCCTTCTTTTTTATCTTTTTTTTATTCTCTTCTTCCACTCCTTGATTTTTTTTTTGTATTCATCTTCTTTTTCCTCTTTTTCTTCTTTTTTTTCATCTTATTCTTTTTCATCTTCTTCTTCAACTTCATCTTACCCTTCATTTTTTCTTCTTATTCTTTTTCTTTTTCATCGTCTTAATCTACTATTACTTCTTCTTCTTCTTCATCTACTTTTGCTTCTTGCTCCTATTCTTCTTTTTTTTCAACCTCTTTACTTCTTCTCCTTCTTCCACTTCTTATTTTTCTTTTTCTTCAAACTAATATTATTATTCTTTTTTTTCTTCTTGGCCTTCTTCATCCTATACATCTTGTTTTTCCTTCTACTCTTCTTCTTCTTCGTGTACTTATTATTATTCTTCTTCTTCATTATCTTCTTTATCTTATTCATCTTATTCATCATCATCATCTTCTTCTTCTACTTCTTCTTCTTTTTTTTCCACTTCTACTTCTTCTTTTTCATTCTACTCTTTTGTCCTCATCTTATTTTTTTTATTTTATTTTTCATCTTCTTTTATTTTATCTATATTTTTTATCTTTTTCTTCTTTCTGATCATCTTCTTAATCTACTTCTACTCCTTCTTTTACTTATTCTTATTATTCTACTTTTTATTCTTCCTCCTCTTTTTTTTCTTTTTTTTTCTTATACCTATTTTTTTGTATTTTTTCACTTATTCTTCTTCTTCTTCTTTTCTGATTCATTTGCTTCTTGTTCTTCTTGTTCTTCTTCTTCTTCTTCTTCTTCTTCTTCTTCGTTCTTCCATTCTTCCCCCTTTTATTTTTCATTCTTTTATTTTTCTTCTTCATCTTCCTTTTGTTTATATTCCTCTTCATCTTATCCTTCCTCTTATTATTATTA
>JAREIK010002168.1:0-39956 GCA_029783825.1 Sapria himalayana | reverse complement strand
TTTTCTTCATTTTCTTCTTCTTTTCTTCTTCTTTTTCTTATTTTTCTTCTTCTTTGATTTCAGTTCCCTTTTCTTCTTCTTATTCTTCTTTATCCTATTTTTATTTTTCTAACTATACTTTTTATTCTTATTGTTCAATTTCATCTTATTCTTCCTATTCTCCTTCCTTTTCTTCTTTCATCTTCTTCTACTTCTTCATCCTCTTCTTCTTCTCATTCTTCTTCCTCATTTTTTTCTTTTTCGTATTTTTATTATTATTCCTATCATTTAATTTCTTTTCTTCTTCTAATTTTATTTTCTTTTTATTATTAATCATCTTTTTTTCTTTATTCTCTTATTATTGTTCTTATTCTTCATCCTTTTTTTTTCTACTTGTTCCTATTCTTCTTCAAATTCTAATTCTCTTTTTCTTCTTTTATAATACTTATTCTACCTTATCATCTTCTTCTTATTTTTTTACATCTTCTTCTTCTTCTTCAATTTCTTCTTCCTCATTTTCAAATTTTTGTTTTCTTCTTTTATTTCATTTATTTTTCTTAATTATTTATTCATTTTTTAAAAATTATTTGTTATTATATTTTTCTTTTTTTTATTCCCCTTATTTTTTATTATCTTCTTCTTATTCTTCATCTATTTTTACATGATAATTTTCTTCAATTTCTTTTATTTTTTATTCTTCTTTGTCATCATCATCATCTTCTTTTTTTATTTTTCCATCTTTTATTTCTTATTCTTTTTCTTCCTCCTCTTTTTCTTAATCTTATTTTTCTTCTTTCTCTTTGAATTTTTCTTCTTCTTCCTCTTTGACATTTTATTCTTCTTCTTTTTCTTATTTTTCTTTTTCTTCTTTCTCTACTTCTTATTCTTATTCTTATTCTTATTCTTATTCTTATTCTTCTTCTTCTTCTTCTTCTTCTTTTTCTTCATCCTTTTCTTTTTCTTCTTTCTCCTCCTCCTCCTCTTCCTCTAAGTTGTTATTATTATTATTATTATTATTTTTATTCTTTTTCTTTTTCTTCTTCTTGTTTTTTTTATTCTTGTTCTTCCTCATCCTTTTCTTCTTCTTGTTCTTCCTCATCTTTTTATTATTCTTATTCTTCTTCTTTAACTTCTTCTTTTTATTTTTCTTCTTTTTCTTTTTCTTCTTCCAGTTTTTTATTCTTCAATTCTTCCTCATCCTTTTCTATTTATTCGTCCTCTTCTGCTTCTTCAATCATTTTCATCCTCTTTTTATTATTTTTTTTATTTTTTCCTCCTCATCTTCTTATTCTTATTCTTTCCTCATCATCATCATTATCATCATCATCATCTTATTCTTATTCTTATTCTTAATCTTCTTTTCTATTCATCTTAATTCTTTCTTAGTCTTCCTCTTCTTCTTCTTCATTTATTCAACTTCTTCCTCTTCTACTACTCTTCTTCTTTTTCTTATTCTTCTTATTCTCCCCCTTCTTAATCTCTTTCTAATTCTTCTTTTTCTATATTTTTTTACTTCTTATTCCTCTTCTTTCTCTTCTATTTCTCCTTCTTATTATTTTTCTTCTATTTCTTCGTCTACTTCTTCAACTTCTCCTTCTTTCTCTTCTATTTCTTCTTCTTCTACTAAATATTCACTTCCTCTCTTTTTTTCTTCTTTCTACTTTTCTTCTTCTACTTTTACTTCTTCTTCTTCTTCGTATTAATCATCTTTTAATTCTTCTTCTATCTCTTATTAATTTTTCTTCTTATTTTTCTTCTTCTTATTTTTCTTCTTTCTCTTTTTAATAATAATAATAATATTATTATTATTCTCCTTCGGTTTCTTCTCATTATTCTTCTTCTCCTTCCTCATCCTCCTCTACTTCTTAAAATCTTATATCTTTTCTTTCTTCTTATTCTTCTTCTTCTTCTCCTTCCTCTCCTTCTTCTTCACCTTCTTCTTTTCTCCATCTACTTCTTCTACTTCTTGTTGTTCTTTTTCTTTTTTTTTCTTCCTTTTTTTTATTTCTTCTTCTTCATCTCCTTTTTATTCTTCTTTTTCTTCTTCTTCTTCTAGTTATTTTTTTTTCTTCTTCTTTTTCTCTTCTTACTCTTCTTATTTTCGTTCTTCTTCATCATCTTATTCTTATTCTTCTTTATTTTCTTCATGTTTTAATTCTTCTTGTTATTCTTCATCTTTTTCTTTCTATTCTTTTCTACTTCATATTCTTCCTCTTCTTCTTTATTTTTTTTCTTTTTCTCGCTCTTCTTCTTCTTCCTACTCTTATTTTCTTCCAATTCTTTTTCTTCTTTTGCTTATTTCTATTCTTCTTCATCTTCTTTCTCTTTTTCTTCTTCTTCTCTTCCACTTCTTCATCATCTTATTATTATTTTTACTTCTATTTTCTCTTCTTGTTCTTTTTCTTTTTTCTTTTCTTCTTTTTCTTGTTCTTCTTTTTCTTGTTCTTCTTTTTCTTCTTCTCTTCCTCAAGTTCTTCTTGTTCTTCTACTCTTCCTCTTCTTCTTATTCTTCTTCTTCTTCTTCTTCTTCTTCTTCTTCTTCTTTTTCTTCTTCTTCTTCTTCTTCTTTTTCTACTTCTCCTTCTTCTTCATTACTTCTTATTCTTCTTCTTATTTTTATTCTAAATCTTCTTCTACTTCAAACTTTATTTTTCTTCTTCAAATTATTCATTTTCTTCTTCTTCTTCTTCTTATTATTCTTTCACTTATTATTCTTCTTATTTTTATTCTTCCTCTTCTCCTTCTTTTTCTTTCTCTTATTCTTATTCTTCTTCTTTTACTTCCTCTTCTTGTTATTTTTCTTGTTTTTCTTTATGTTCTAATTTTTTCTCTTATTGTTCTGATTCTACTTCTTATTCTTTTTCTTCCTATTCTTCTCCTTATTCTTATTCTTTCTGTGCTTCTTTTTACTCTTCTTCTTCTTTCTCTTGATCATCTTCTTCAACTTCTTCTTCTTTAAATTCTTCTTCTTCTTCATCTTCTTGCTCTTCTACTTTTTCTCCTCTTCTTCTTCCTCCTCCTCCTCCACTATTGTACTTCTACTACTACTTCTTCTTCTTTATATCATCTTATTATTTTACTTTTTCTACTTCATTTTATTGTTTTATTTCTTTTCTTCTTCTTCTTCTTCATATTCTTATTTTTATTTATCTTCTTCATCATCCTCCTCTTCTTCTTGTTCATATTCTTATTTTTATTTGTCTTCTTCTTCATCTTTCTCCTCTTCTTTTTCTTCTTCCTCCTCCTCTTCTTCTTTTACTCATATTTCTTATTCTACATCTTCTTTTTCTTTTTCTTCTTCTTCTCGTTCATTATCATCTTTTTCTTCTTCTCGTTCATCATCATCTTCTTTTTCTTTTTCTTTTTTCCTCCTTCTCTTCTTCTTTTATTTCTTCATCTTTTACTCCATTTTATTTTCCTTCTACTACTACTACTACTACTACTACTACTTCTTCTTCTTCTTATTTTTCTTCTTTTTATTGTTCTTCCACTTCTTCTTATTCTGCTTCTTTTTATTCTTCCTTTTGTTGTTCTTCTTCCTCTTCTTTCTATTGTTATTTTTTTCTTGCTCTTCTTCTTTTTTTATTTTTTTGCTTCCTCTTCTTCTTCTTATTTTTCTTTTTCTTTATCTACTTATTCTTCTTTTTCAACTTCTTCAATTTTCTCTTTTTCTTCTTTCTCTTTTTCTTTTTCTTCTTCCACTTCTTCTACATCCACTTCTTCTTCTTCTTCTTCTTCTTCTTCTTCTTCTTCTTCTTCTTCTTCTTCTTCTTCTTCTTCTTCTTCTCTTCCACCTCTTCCTCTTGATTCTTCTACTTCTTCTTCTTTACCTTTTTTTTTGTTTCCTCCTATTATTATTTTTATTATGATTATAATTATTAGTATTCTTCTTCTTATTCTTACTCTTCTTCTTCTTCTTCCTCTTATTCTTTTTCATCTTATTTTTTTTTCTTCTTCTTCTTTTCCTCTACTTTTTATTTTTTTTTCTTTCTTCTTTTTTTTCTACTTCCTTAACATCATTATATTTGTCTTCTACTTTTTCATTATCATCTTTTTATTCTTATACTTCTTTTTAATTTTATATGTTTTTGTTCTCCCCCTTCCTATATTTCTTTTTCTTAATCTTCTTCTTCCTCTTCTTCTTGTTCTACATTTATTTTAATCTTCTTCTTCTTCTTCCTCCTCTTCTTCTTCTGCTTCAAGTTTTCGTCTTCTTCTTCGACTACTGATGATGATGATTATTATTATTATTATTCCTCTTCTTATATATTTCCTCTTCATCTTTTTTCTAATTTTTTTTCTTATTCTTTTTCTTCTTGTTTTTCATCTTATTTCTTTTTATTCTTTTCTTCTTCTTTCTATTATTCTTTTTCTTGTTCTTCTTATTCATCCTCTTCTTCTTTTCTTTTTTTTAAACAATATTTATTAATTATAACCCTCTCTTTTGGCGGAGGAATACTATTTTTACAACCTACTTGTTTGCTACCCGTAGCCCTTTACACCCTTTCCACCTACACTAAGCATTAGTTATTGTAAATGTAATAAAGAAAACATAGACAAACATATGCTAGTTTTCCTTAGAGACAGATTTTGAGTCTTTATTCTGATTCTAATCCATATGCTGATTCTGATCCACATAGAGCACGATTTTGAACTTCTTTAGTAATTTTCAACATTGTAGTAAACTGCACTTTGTTGCTCGTTGAAATATCAGTCTTTATCCATCGATCCCTTTCTTCAAACCAGTTAACTTTTCATTCCCGGGCCTTTAACTTTGTCCAACAGCTTTATGTAAACGGGAGCTGCAAACTTTGATTTTGCAACAAGTCTATGTTAAGCATGGTGATAACACTTGGAATCCTCCGCGGGCAACCTTGTACCTGTCACCTGCATACATGCCACAAACACAAAGAATTTCCAGCCTCCAGCATTCAGCTGGTTTTCCTTCTCTCTGTTTTGCTCCTCAAACAAACAAATTTCTGTTTTCGGCAACTCCATATCAGCTTTTTGTTGCTCCCACTTGTGGACAGTAGCTATCTATATTATACCCAACCTAGCCTACTTTTGTGGACTTCTAAATTACCTTAACATAATAACACAAACTGCAGTAACTTATAACACCAACCACTCATATCCTTAAACCGTTTAACATGACCACATCAAAACAAAGTTCAAACAAGCTTATGAACTATAATACAAGAGACACTTGTGCGCATGACCTTTCTTCCTATTTTAGGTGACCTTGCTGCAAAGAAAAAAGTAAAAACAAAACAACTAGATCCACAGGTACTTTCTACAGTGAAATTCCGAACAATAAGAATATATAAATAAACAATGACTTGAGCAGGTAATTATTCAATTATGCAAAGTCTTCCTTCAGGACCAGGAAGACTTGAGCGAATCTGGAACCTGCCCTGTGCTGCTATAAGAAAAAAGAACTTGAAAAATCACAATGATGACGAAGTCTTATGATATCTTTTTCAAACTTTTTTGGTTATTCAGATGTATGAGAATTCTTTTTTATCTAGTTTTATAATACCTTTAAATCTCTCTGGAAGAGAAACTTCGTCATATACATGGGGCTCTTTAAATTTTCCTTCTTTTGCTAATTTATCTGCTAAGACATTTGCTTCGCTATATATGTGCATGGGTGATGCATTTAAGGATATTATTAATTTATTAATTTTCTCTAACTCTTCTTCCAATTTCCATAGGCTACTTTTGTTATTTACTAAGTCTACCAATATTTTAGAATATATTTGTATATCTATATTTGTTAGCTCTTTAGAGTAACATATTCTAAGTCCATCCCTTAATGCTAATATTTCTGTGCGGAGGATAGATGACGTATTATTGGGACCTGAGAAGGCAAATATTAAGTGACCACCAGAGTCCCTTAAGGCACCTCCTCCACCAGCTAGTCCTATGTTCCTATCAAAGCTACCATCGGTGTTTAGAGCTAATCTATCTTTTTCTGGTTTTTCCCATTTAACTACTATGATTTTTAGTGGTTTTGTTTTGGACACCATGAGATTCTAGAATTTTAGAGTGTGAGTGTCTAGGAAAGGGCTTTGAAGTGCAAGTGGGGAGGATTCCGAGGCAGATTTTACTTCAATCTTTATTGCTTTCCATATATTTTCAGAGTCCATTCTGTGTCCTTCATATCTACTATTATTCCTAGCTTTCCATATATACCAGATAGCAATGTGAGGTATGTTCTTTTTAAGCCATTTCTGTGAGCTATGTTGAGAGCGCGCATTACTCCATTTAATTAATTGATTTCTAAGAGGGATACATGCATGTTTTAATCCCATTTCTGATTCTAGTCTCCTCCATATTTCCATGGCTACCTTCCCTTGAGAAAACAGATGATTAAGTGATTCTAGTTTTTGCAAACAACATTCACATCTCGAGGCAATTTGTATGCCTTTTGTTTTTATGTTTTCATCTATAGGAATAATATTTGAGAGAACTTTCCATGTATTAGTTTTTATTTTTTGACTATTATCATTATTTCATATCCATTTAAATAAAGGTTGGATTGCCTTTCTACTTCTAACTTTTTCTTTAATCCAACCATTTTTAGTGAGTTTGGAGTATTTTTCCACTAATAATCTTTGTTTGAGCATTTGAATCCAAATTTGTGATGCTTTGTTCTTATTTTTGATCCTATATATATCATCCTCTATGCAATATTTAGCTCTCATAAATTCTGCCCATAGATTATTATTTTCTTTAATCCTCCAACATCTTTTGCATGCCCATGCTTTAGCTAGCTCATTAAAATCAGTAAATCCGAGGCATGTTTCCTATAAGGGGTAGCAAAGGTCTTTCCATTTTTTCCAATGTAACTTTCTTTTGTCACTTTTTGAACCCCATAAGAAATGGGTCAATTCCTTCTCTAATCTTTTTTTATCCGACAGTGGAAGGTGAGTAATCATCAAATTATGCATGACTACGCTTTGTAATACATGAGTGATCAAAGAAATTCTACCACTCATTGAAAGTGTGTCCACTTTCCATCCAGCTATTTTATTTTTAATTTTCTCAAGTAGGAAGTCTAGGTATATTGATTTTAATTTTCCTTCATATATTGGGCATCCAAGATATTGAAGTGCACCTTTTATTTGTGTGAAGCCTGTTATTTTATGAATTCTATGCCCTAGACTTTTTTGAGCTTTTTTGGCAATCATAAATTGGCATTTTTTGTTGTTAATTTTTTGACATGTTTCTTCTTCTAAGGTTTTTAGCAATTCCATGAGATTATGTAGAGATCTGGAGTTTCCATTTGTGAAAATGATCACATCATCGGCGTAAGCCAAGCATCCCACTAAAGGTGTATTAATAGGCTGACTAAACTGATCTATACTTCCTATGATCATTTTATTTTTTACATTCACAATGAGGAGCTCTGAGTAGATATTAAAGAGAGAGGGAGAAAGTGGGTCACCCTGCCTTAATCCTCTCATCGGCTTGATATCTTTCCCTAGTTCTCCATTGACAAGAATTTTCAACCAAGGACTTGATATGCATCTATAAATCAAGTCCGTCCTGGTTTAAGAAAAACTCATTTTTCTCATGACAAAACATAAAATTTTTCATTCAATTCTATCAAAAGCTTTTGAGAGGTCTAGTTTTAGCAGTACATTATGACATCTAGATTTTGATCCTATTTCTCTGATCATTTCTTTAGCTAAACAAATATTTTCTATTAATAATCTATTTTTCATAAATCCTGATTGTTCTTTAGAAATTATTTTTGGCAATACTACAGCTAATTTGTTTTGTAAGTAACTTAGTCAAGATTTTATAAATGGAGTTACACAGGCTAATAGGTTTAAAGTCTTCTAATTTCTGTGGGTTTTCCATTTTTAGGATAAGAACCAAGTATGAACCGCTCCATTTCTTGCCTATTTCTGCACCATAGAATGTCCAATGTATAGCCCATAGGAGGTCATTTTTAATGATTGGCCAACAGTTTTGATAGAACTCATTATTCCACCCATCAGGTCCCGGGGCACTATTTTTGCCCATGCTAAAAACAATAAACTTCAGTTCTTCTTCATTCGAGAATTTGATTCGTGCATCATTTTCTTTGTTGGTAATTTTATGATCTATCTTATTTAGGAGATAGTCTCCATTCAAATTTGTAATTCCTCTAAATTGATTTTCAAAATATTTGTCTAGGTGGTTTTTAATTTCTATGTTCGTGTCCACCCATTTGTTTAGGTTGTTTTTTATACCTTTTATTCTTTGTTTTTGGGTTTTGATTTTGACTATTTTCTGGAAAAATTTCGTATTTTTATCCCCGTCTTTTATCCATTTAATTTTAGTTTTTTGTTTCCAGAATACTTCCTCCATTAGCAATTTTAATTTTAGCCCAGCCTGTACTTTATTTAGTTCCTTTCTACTTTCTGAATTTTGAAGTATATAGTATTCTAACTCTTTTTTTTCAACTATCTTTTATGCTTCTATAATATTTTTGTTAATGTTACCGAAGGAATCTCTATTCCATATTATTAAGTACTTTTTTAGTCTTTCTAATTTTTTATTCCAGATTTGAGCAGGGTTACCTGTTATCTCTTACATCCATGAATTTTTGATAGTATTGATAAAATCATGGTGTAAAGACCATGCATTCTGAAATTTAAATGACTTATTCTTGATTTTGTTTTTTTCTACTGAAATTAATAATGGATTGTGATCAGAGCAGGTTCTATTTAAATGTCTAATGGCTGTGGAGCCATAAGCTTCTAGCCATTTGACATTGTGACGAATTCTATCCAATCTTGCCCATATGGTGCCTTTAACTTTCCAGTTATTACACCAAGTATATTGGGGGCCTAAAAAGCTAGCTTCCATCAAACTAGCCTCTGATATCGTATTATTAAAGTGAGCAATAGCTTTTTTATTGGGGGGGGGGGGGGGGGGGGTTGCCCCCTTTTTTCTCTCTAGCCTTTTTTATAATATTGAAGTCTCCTATTATCCATGGTTTATTTATTTTAGCAGTTTTAAGAATATCATTCCAAAGCTCCTTTCTGCCTTTTTTAGTATATTTTGCATAGACCATTGAAATGATCTCCTCTTGGGTATTATCTAAAGAAAAGTTAATAATTTGGTTCGTATCTTCTAAAATAATTATATCAAATATGTTTTTCCAGAAAATCTAGATTTTGTTATTTTTATTAGAGAATGAGTAATCAAACCCTAAAAGCTTTTTGTAGTATTCTAGTTTATCCTTATTTTTTACCCCTTTTTATTGAGGAGGGATTTGCAATACCCCTCACATTTCAGTAGATGAATCTAAATATTAGAAGTGGATTTAGCCCGAGCTCTTGCAGTGCATTTTGATTCATATGTTTTATCTAAATATTTTTTTCTTGTTTCTAGATTTTTTAATTGAACTAAAACCTCTTGATTTTTCATTTTTCCATTCCGTGCCTAGCTATAATGCCATGAGTTTTATTTCCTTCATGGCCCAATCTCTATCTCCCGTTATATTTGTCAAATTATCAATTTCTAAATCATCTTTGGTGACTTTTATAAAATCAGAATCTTTCTCATTTATATTTAACATGAAATCACTTCTGACCTCTAAATTTTCATCTAAGTTATTGCCTAAGTCCTCTAGTCCTTTCCTTCTCCACGCACACTTTTTTTTTGCTTTCAAATCTACATATCCTAAATTTTTTATTTATTTCAGCTATTTTAAGTATTAATTCATGATTTTTAGCTACTTCGGAATCTTCTTCTAACATATTTTTAGCATTTTTCTCTAAGTTATTTTTAGCATTTTCCTCAAAATCACTGATTTTTCTAGCCTCTTCATAAACTTCTTTCCTAGTGGGAACATATTCTACTATTTCCATTCCTGTAACAACACCCATACAGTTCTGTTTATTATGTTGAGGGGGTTTAATTCTATATTCTTCCTTCCTATTTCTTGTTTCTGCTCTAGGGACATACCTCTGTTTGTCTACTGTATATTTTTTAACCAAACAATGCTCACCTGAATGTCCCAATTTATTACAGTAGGAGCAGTAGCTTGGGAGATTTTCTGGAATCACTTCTTGCCAGAATCCATCCCCGTTCTTACTGCCAATCCATATACGGTGAGGAATGTGTTGCAGTAAGTTGACTTCTATGCAAAGCCGGGCTACACTTGGTCGAGATAACATGGCAGTGGCACCATCGAGGAGAAGAGGGGTGCCAACTACACTAGCTATATGGTAGAGGGAGAGCTTATCAAAGAAGTGAATAGGCAGCATAGGGAAGAGAAACCAAACCGGGTTTAATGGTGACTCCTGTTTGGTTGTGAAGGAAGGCGTCCATCTGAAGGTTCTCATAGGATAGCCCAAGATATACCAAATTGCCTTCAGCCATACTCTATGAAAATCCTCCTCAGTGGATAGTTGAATTAGAATATGTTTAGCATCCAGAACACCAGTTTTTGACAAACCTTTAAAATTCAATGAAGCGAATAATGCTCTGATATCTTCAATGCGAGGTCACCCATGGGAGAATTTGCACACTATCGTGTATTTGTGAGCTTCAGCAAGCATGGCGATGTCGGAAGGGGAGAACTCTATCGAGGGTTCACCGTTTTTTTTCTCGTGGATTTCTGAAGATTCAAAAAATTGATGCGCGGTCCTTTTAATTTATTGAGCAAATGACTTCTTATCACTTAAAAGATCAAATTGCTCCATTTTAGCATGAAATCGACTTCTTCCTCAATGCAAATTATTGTTTCTCTCTCTAAAAAACGTGTTTCTTTCTCTAGAACTTGAGAGCAAAACTTGAGAGCTTTCTTGTTCTTTTTTTTTTATTCTTCTTCTTCTTCCTCTTCTTCATCTTCTTTTTCTTCTTTTTCATCTTCATCTTCTTCTTTTTCTACCTCTTCTTCTTATTCTTCATCTTCAATCTCCTTTTCTTTTTTTTGTTCTCCTTCTTCTTCTATTCATTCTCCTTCTTCTTCTATTCATTCTCCTCCTTCTTCTATTCATTCTCCTCCTTCTTCTTATTATTCTTCTAATTCTTCTTCCGCCACTTTTTCTTATTCTTCGTATTCTTCTTTTACTTCT
Organism: Sapria himalayana; assembly: GCA_029783825.1. Classification (NCBI taxonomy): domain Eukaryota; kingdom Viridiplantae; phylum Streptophyta; class Magnoliopsida; order Malpighiales; family Rafflesiaceae; genus Sapria; species Sapria himalayana. The sequence goes on along the minus strand of JAREIK010002168.1, from coordinate 28,896 downwards.
TCCTCCTTCTCCTCCTCTTCTTCTACTTCTTACTTATCTTTTTGTTCTTCTTCATTTTCTTTTCATTACTTTTATTTTTTTTCTTATGCTTCCACTTCTTTTTCTTGTTCTTCCATTTTTTTTCTATTTTCTTTTTCTTCTTTCCACTTTTCTCCTACTATTATTCTTTTTCATATTTTTTTTTCTTCTTCCTTTTCTTCATCTTCTTCTTCCTCTACTATCTTTCTTCTTCTTCTTCTTCTTTTTCCTCTTATTTATCTTCTTCTTCTTCTCACCCTCTTCCTTCTTCTTCTTCTACTACTTCTCTTCTTCTTCTACTTCTTCTACTACTTCTTCTTTTTTCATTGTTTTGCTTCTTCTTTTATTCTTACTCTTCTTTTTCTACTACTTCTTCTTCTTCTTCTTCCTCTTCTTATTCTTATTTCTCATCTTATTCTTTTATTATTCATCTTCTTCTTATTTCTCTTTTTTTTTTATTTTTCTTTTTCTCTTTCGTGTCTCATTTTTCCACTTTTTCTTTTTTTTTCTTCTTCTTCCTTTTCTTCATCATCATCATCATAATCACAATCATTAACTTCTACTTATTATATTTCCTCTTTAAGTTTTTTTCTTCTTCCTCTCCCTAATTTATTTTTCCATTTTTTTATTCAACTTCTTCATCATCATCTTCTTCTTTTTTCTCATCATCATCTTCTTCTTCTTCTCCTCCTTCTTCTTATTATTTTACTTATATTTCCTCTTTCCCCTCTTTTTATTCTTCTTCCTCCTCCTCCTCTTTTTCTTCTACTTCTTCTTCCTTTTTTCAATATCATCATTATCATCTTCTTCCTCTGCTTCTTATTCTCATTCTTTTTATTCTTTTTAATCTTGTTGTTTTTTCTCTTCTTCTTCTTCTTCATCCTCATTTTCTTTTCCTTATTATTATTATTCTTCCCCTTATTCTCTTCTTCTTCTTTTTCTATTTTTTATTCTTCTTCTTCTTCTTCCACTTCTTCTTCTTCTACTTATTCTGCTTCCTTCTTCTTGTTCATCTTCATCTTCTAATTCGTCATCTTCTTCTTTCACAACTTCTTCTTCTCCTTGTTTGTCATCATCTTTTTCTTCTTCGTGTTCATTTTCTTTCTTTTTCTTTATTTTCATCTTCTTCCTCTTCTTCCTCTTCTTTCTCTTCTACATCTTTCTTTTTTTATACTTCTTGTTATTCTAGTTATTATTCATCTTCTTCTTAAACTTTTTCTTCTTCCTTTTCTTCTTCTTCTTTAACTTCTTCATATACTTTTTCTTTTTCCATTTCTTCTTCCTTTTCTTCTTTTTTTTCTTCTTCTTTTGGTTTTTCTTTTATTCATCTTATTCTTCTTGTTCATCATCATCATCATCATCTTCTACTTCTTCCTCATAATCTTCTTCTTCATCTTATTTCTTTTCGTTTTCTTCCTTTCCTCTTCTTCTTTTTATCCTCCTCTTCTTTTTTTCTTCATAATCATTTTTTTTTCTTCATAATCTTTTTTCTTCTACTTCTTCTACTTCTTCATCTTCTATCTCATAAATTAGTCAACTTTTGTTAACCAAAGATACTAAACAATCCCTAATGATGACATCAAAAACTTATTGAAACTTTGTTTCTTTGATTAATTTAATCACGTAGGTGATGTCTAAAAGGGCTTCTTAATGTAATTTATCTCATCATCTAAGATCTACAAGTACATGGGTAATAAAAGTAATATAATATACTTCAGTCTAAATATCAATCTCATAAGTTTTGTGTTGATTATTTATCTATCCAATGAGATGCAACTCATTTTTAGTAAAAGAGATACTAAGATTATTTATTTATCTTATGTCCAAGGTCTAATTGCCTAATTTATGAGATTCCATTAATTCATATAATATTTCTAATACTGGACATAGAATGAAGGTTGGGGTATTTTTTTTTATTATTCCCTACCCTATCATTATACAAGGTGGTTATCTCCATTGAGTCTTTCCCAATATATATCCTCTTATAGCTATCAACTCTGTATGTTACTACCAAGATGACACATCATTCTTATGCAATAGTAATTCACAATCCCATAATTTTAGGTAACTTAATCAATTTATTTCATTGATTACTTTGTAAGTATACTCTTATTCACCAATCTTCATTATCTTAAAGACTAATGATTGGAATAACTTGTAATTAATTGAGCTTTCAGCTTTATAGGTATCATACTCACTCAATTAATATATGTCTCCTTCATGTTTCATTTGTGGGAACAATATGTATAAATATAACTAACAAAGATTATCACCAGCTTGTGAATCACTACACACTCATATATATTATAAAGCTATCACCAGCTTGTGAAATGGATTGGTATGTAAAAGCATTCACACTATTGATTCATAAGCACCATACTTATGATGATTAACATACCATAACATTAGTGTTCAAAGTTAAAGTTGATTTGATGCATCATAATTGGAAAAGCTATCACAACCTTCCTATCATATGCATGAGTGAGTATAATGGATTATATGTCACCATCCAATATGACAACCTCACAGAAACCAACTATTACGCAAGTAATATCTCTTCTATAATATTTAGTGATCAAAAAGTCTTGGCCTTAAAAAATTGCATTGGATTTGGCCTAAGTATTTGCAGCTCTATATTTTTCTATTTTATTTTCTTCTTCTTCTTCTTCTTCTTGTTCTATTATTTATTGTTCTTGTTATTCTTCATCTTTTTCATTATCTTATTGTTCTTCTAGTTGTTTTTATTTTTCTTCTTTTCTTCTTTGTTTTCTTATTCTTAATCTTTTTTTTCCTACTTTTTCATTTTTAGCTTCTTCTTGTTATTCATATTTTTCTTATTATTATTATTATTATTATTATCATTTTTCTTCTTCTTCTTCTTCTTCCTCCTCATCAATATATCATCAACTTTTTTTTATTCTTATTCCTTACCAATATAAGCATCTTCTTATTTTTCTTCTTCTTAGTTTTCTTTGTCTTATTCAACTTCTTGTTTTTCTTCTTCTTATTTTGTCCTTATTATTGTTATTATTTTTCTCCTTTGTATTCATTATCATCTTCTTCTTCTATTTTTTCTTCTTGTTGTTCTTCTTCTACAACATAAACATCTTCTTATTTTTTTATCTTATCCTTCTACATTTTTTTATATTATCCTTCTTCTTCATCTCTTTTTTATTATTTTGCAGCTTCTTTTTCCATTTTTTTTCTTATAATTCTTCTTCTTTTTCATTTTTTTATAATTTTTTTTTTCTTCTTCTTCTTCCTCTTTTTATTCTTATTCTTATTCTTATTTTATTTTTTCTATTTACTCAATCTCTACTTCTTCTACTCCTTTGTTTTATTATTGTTCTTCATCTTGATCTTATTCTTCTTATTTTTATTCTCATTCTTCTACTTCTTCTTCTTTATTTTCCTCGCCTTCTGCTTCTACTTTTATTACTAATTCTTCTTCTTTTACTTCTTGTTCTTATTCTTAACCTTTACTTGTTATTTTAAACATATAACTATTCTGTTTCGTCGCTATATTCTTCTTCTATTTATTATTCTTATCCATGTTTTTAATCTTCTTTATGTCATTCTTCTTCTTATTATTCTTCTTCTACTTATTCTTTATGTCCTTCTTTTCTTCTTATTTTTTTTATTTTTCATTTTCTTCTTCATCACCTTCTCCTCCTCGTCCTCCTCTTTATTCTTTTCCTCTTCCTTCTTCTTCAACTTGTTTTTCTTCTTCTACATCTTCTTTTTTTGCTACTTCTTCTTCCTTTTCATCATCTTCTTATTTTTCTTCATCATTCTTTTTCTTGTTGTTATTATTCTTCTTCTTATACAATTATTTCTCCTTCTCATTTTTCTTTTTGTTCTTTTCAACCTTGTGATTCATTTTCTTATTCTTCTAATTATTTATCTTAATCTTTTTTCTTATTTTACTTCTATTCATCATTATTTTTTTCTATTTCTACTTCTTTGTCATTTCTTCTCCTTATTCTTATTTTTCTAATTCATCTACTTATTATTATTATTATTATTATTATTCTTCTTCTTCTTATTATTCTTCCTTTTTTAACTTTTTCATATTCTTATTCATATTCTTTCCCTTGTTTCTCTTATTTATCTTCTTTGTATTCTTCTTCTTCTTATTCATATTCTTCAACATCATCATCATTATCGACTCTTTTTTTTTCTTTATATTCTTTCTTTTTTTATTAATTTCTTCTATTTATGGTTCTTTTATTATTTTTATTCTTCTTCTTTACCTTCTTCTTCTTCTTCTCTCATTTTGTCTCTTCCTACTTATTCTTTTATCATTTATTCTTCTTGCTCATCATGTTCTTATTTATCTTTTCTTCTTCAACTTCTATTTTTTTTCTTCTTCTTCCTTCTCATTTTACTTCTTTTATTTGTTCTTCTTATTCTTCATCTTTTTCATCTTATACCTCATCTTATTATACTTCTTTTTTTCTCCAACATTTTCCTATGCTCAGTCTTGTACTTATCTTTCTACTTCATCTTTTTTATCCCCTTCTTATTTTTCTTCTTAATCAATTTTTACTCATTCTTCTTCTACTTTTTATCTTTGGTGTTATTAATTTTTGCTACTTAATGTTATTTTTTTCATTCTTCTTCTATTTCTTCATTAATTACACTTCTTCATCTTGCTCATGTTCTTTTTTTATTGTTTTTTAAATCTCCTTTATCTTCTTCTTTACATTCATTTTCATAAGTTTTTTTTTCTTAATTATCTTATTTTACTCCTAATTTTGCTTCTTCTTCCTCTAATTTATTTTCTTGTTCTTATTATCTTGATTCTTTTTGTTCACCATCATCATATCTTTATTCAATTTCTTTTACTTTCCTTCCTTTTAGCATTTTTCTTCTTCATATTCTTCTTCTTGTTCTGAATCTTCTTTTATTTATATTATTCTTTGTATTATTCTTAATATTCGTTTTGTTTAAATATTTGTTGTTATTATTATTCTTTTATCACCTCCTCTATTTTTCCACTTTTTCTTATTTTTATTCATCTTCTTCATTATCTTGTTCTTCTTCAAATTTTTCTAGTTCTTCTTATCTTCAGAATAGTTTTTATTCTTCTTCATCCTCATCTTGTATTCTTCTACTTTTATACTACCAATACTTTTTCATCTTTTTTTACTACCGATACTTCTTTTTTTCTACTTATTTTTCTTCTACTTCTTCTTCCTCTTCTTCTTCCTCTTCCTCTTCCTCTTCTTCTTCTTCCTCTTCCTCTTACTCTTCTTCTTCTTCTTCTTCTTCTCCTCTTCTTTTTCTTCTTCCTCTTCTTCTTCTTCTTCTTCCTCTTCTTCTTCTTCTTCTTCCTCTTCCTCTTCTTCTTCTTCTTCTTCTTCTTCCTCTTCCTCTTCTTCTTCTTCCTCTTCCTCTTCTTCTTCTTCCTCTTCCTCTTCTTCTTCTTCCTCTTCCTCTTCTTCTTCCTCTTCCTCCTCTTCTTCTTCTTCTTCTTCCTCTTCTTCTTCTTCTTCTTCCTCCTCCTCTTATTCTTCTTCTTCTTCTTCCTCTTCTTCTTCTTCTTCTTCTTCTTCTTCCTCTTCTTCTTCTTCTTCTTCTTCTTCTTCTTCTTCTTCCTCTTTTCTTCTTCTTCTTCTTCTTCTTCCTCTTCTTCTTCTTCTTCTTCTTCTTCTTCTTCCTTCTTCCTCCTCTCTTCTTCTTCTTCTTCTCCTCTTCTTCTTCTTCTTCTTCTTCTTCTCTCTTCTTCCTCTTCTTCTTCTTCTTCTTCTTCTTCTTCTTCTTCTTTTTAAGCATTATTTATTAATTATAACCGTCTCTTTTGGCGGAGGAATACCATTTTTACAAACTAACATCTACCCTTAACCCTATTACACCCATTATTTAAGAAAAACTTTAAAATTTACATCAATCTAAGTGTATAAATTTATTGAGAAATGCTTTTGAGATTCTTGAATTCTTTCTTTAAGTTACGAGGATTGAATTTTTTTTCTAATGATAACAAGGTTGAATCTTTATTCATCTTTCAATGATTGGTGCAGACTTTTTCAGAGTTCATGACTCTTCAATATCTTGTAATATATGATCTTTGATTCTTCATGCTGTAATTCTACTTAGCTTCTTTTAATTTCAGCTGGAATTCTGCTTCATGTTGGAATTATTCTGGTAATATATAATCTTTGAGAAAAGCTGGAATTCTACTGCTTTTTTAATGTATCCCGCCTTGAATATCAGCATGTATGTTCGTGCCTCTTTTAATTTTTGCTTAGCTTCTTTGGACGCATATATTCAGCCAGATGTACTTGTTAATCAACAGCTCATATCTTTTAATTTCTGCTTAACCTTCAAATATTCCAGCCTGCATAAAATCAAGAGCATAATATCCGTATAACATGATAGCCCATTTACCACCAATACCTATATATTTCAACCAGAAAATTCTGCAGCTTTGGTTGTATCCTACAAGCCAATTCTGTATCTTTCCATATCTTGAGTTGTAAGAGTTCCTTGTTTGGCTGCCTCCCTCAAAGCTTTTTAATCTTTGATCTTCATTTACTCTACTATTACATTACTTTACATGGACTCCATACTTAACAGATCTCAACTAAAATTTATAGACTTCCAGCAACTTTTCTAAAGTAATACAGACACATCAAAAACGCAGTAATAACACAGATTCCATACACAGACTCCATACACAAGGTAAACCAAAAGACAGCAGGCACTATCTTTTGTCTAACTCTGTATCAATCAAATACTTAGTTACCTGCAAGAAAAATCTACATGCATATATATACTCTACTCTAATATCAAATACCCCATCTATTGAACCTTCAAAATTAACCCTGCAATGTTATTGTTCTTTTTTTTAAAGCCTGTAAAACAGAAAAATCACAGTGCATAATATAAAAACCTACTGTTATTGTCTTTTTAAAGCCTGCGGACTTACCAGGCAGTATTGTAGTGTATCCCAACCATCATAGTAAACATCCCTCAGGACCAAGATGGAACAATGAGGGTAGGAACTTTATTTTGTTTATTAATTATACAGAAAACACGCATGCACATAATAAACACAAAATAACCCTTGTAACTAAAAACTATTATTTTTAATTTTCCTAATATAAGGGAAATCCTTGCTATCTAATTTAATAATGCCAATAAACTTTTTTGGTAAGTTATCTTCCTTATACTCCTGATCTCCTCTCTTTCTACCATCTTTAGATAATGCATCCGCCAAGGCGTTAGCTTCTCTAAAGATGTGTTTTATGGTGAAATCTAGAGAATTTAAATCATGTCGAATTTCTTCTATCTCATTTTCATATTTCCACATAAATGACTGTTTTTTAATTAGATTTACAACTATTTTTGAATCAATTTGAATATCTACGTTATTAATGTCTAAGTTTTTACATATTCTTATTCCCTCTTTTAGTGCTAATATCTCGACATGTAAAGCCGACGATGCTTGTATTCTCCTTGTGAAAGCTAATATTAAATTCCCCTCCGAGTTTCTAATTGCTCCTCCTCCTCCAGCTTCCCCCATATCTTTATCGAAACTACCATCTGTATCTAAGGTAAAAATCCCTCTTGCTGGTTTTTTCCCATCTTATGCTAATTATTTTAAAATGCTTTGGCAGTTTTTTTTTAGGTTCCAAAAATGTAAAGTATCCTTATCCATCTTTGAACCTTGAGTTTTTATAGGGCATATCTCTAAAATTCTTCTTGTTTCCTCTTTTATTTCTTTCCGAATATCTTCCACCATCATATTATGCCCCTCAATCTACTTTTGTTCCTAGCTTTCCAAATGCACCAAATAACTATTGGTGGAACATTAATTCTAATCCATTTCTGTGCCATGTTGGGAACTTTTGAGTTACACCATTTTTTCAATCTATATTTTAGTGGGAGATGTTCATATTTTATCTGCATTTCTAATGCTAATCGTTTCCATATTTCTGCTGCTACTCTCCCTTCTGAAAAAAGATGATCTAATGTTTCGATCTCATTTAAACAACATTCACATCTAGAAACTAGCTGAATTTCTTTCTGCTTTAAATTATTATCAATTGGGATAATAATAGATAAAACTTTCCACATAAAAGTTTTAATTTTTTGTGGATTGTCATTATTCCAAGCCCATTTAAATAATATTTGTTCTTTTTTCTTTTTTCTTAAGACATTTTTCACTGTTTTAAGCGAAAATGTGCCTTCCGGATTTAAGGTCCATCTCCATCCTTTTTTCTTGTGCTTAGAAAAATTTTCAACTAAATCCCTTTGTTTAATCATTTGATACCAAACCCATGAACTCCAACTTTTATTTTTACTTCATTAGTATCGTCCTTTATGCAATACTTTGCCCGCATAAATTTAGACCATAAACTTTCATTTCCTTATAAACTCCACCATCTCATGCTTGCCCCTGCTTTAGCTAAGTCAATGATATTGACAAAGCCTAAACCGGCTTCTTGAACAGGGTAACATAAATCTTTCCATTTTTTCTAGTGAAGTTTATGTTTACCCTCTTTTTTACCCCACAAAAAATTGGCTAATTCTTTTTCAATTTCTTTTATAAGTTTGCTTGAAGGCTGCGTGATCATAATATTATGCATTATTAAACTTTCTAAAACATGTTTTATAAGAGTTATTCTGCCCCCCCATACTTAGACATTCTTCTTTCCATCCTGAAATTTTCTTTTTTAATTTATTTATCAGAAGCGCTAAGTATTCTATCTTGAACTTTCCTTCATAAATTGGGCAACCTAAATAAATCATTTCTCCTTTTTTGTGAGAAACCTGTGATATTTTTAATTCTATGTGATAATGCAGTTGGGGCTTTATAAGATATCATATATTGACATTTTCTTTTATTTAATTTTTGACCTGTTTCTTCCTCCATGCATTTTAATAAATCTAACATATTATTTAATGATTTACCACATCCATTAGTGAATATCATTACATCATCTGCATATGCCAAACAACTTACGAGTGGGGTGTTCTTCAGTTGTCTAAATGTACCTATCATGCCATTTATCATTTTATTTTTGAGATTAACTATCAAGAGTTCCAGATAAATGTTAAATAGTGATGGCGAGAGCGGATCACCTTGTCTTAAACCTCTAACTGGCTTTATTTCCTTTCCTACTTTCCCATTTATTATAATTCTTGCCCATGTGTTTGATATACATCTGTAAATCATATCTATCCATGTTTCAGAGAAACTCATTTTTCTCATCATTGAATAGAGAATACTCCATTCAACTCTATCGAATGCTTTGGAAAGATCTAGCTTAATTAATACATTATTACCTCTTGTTTTAGTACCTATTTCTCTACACATTTCTTTTGCCTAGCAGATATTATCCATAATCAATCTATTTTTCATAAAACCAGTTTGTTCTTCCGAAATAATTTTAGGTAATAGCGATGCTAATCTATTTTGCAGAATTTTGGCTAAAATTTTATATATTGAATTACAAAGACTAATTGGCCTAAAGTCCTCGCCTTTCTATGGATTTTCCACTTTCTGAATGAGAATAAAATGAAAACTACACCATTTCTTTCCTATTTCAGCTCCACATAATATGCTATTTATGGCTTTTTCTAAATCTTTTTTTATTATTTCCCAGCAAACCTGAAAGAAGCAATTGTTCCAACCATCTAGGCCAGCTGCACTGTCTTTGTTCATACTAAAAATTATGGTTCTGATTTCTTCTTCTTCAGGGAATTTTGTAAGCATATTATTATCATCTGAAGTAATTTTATTCTCAATGTTTTGTATAAGTGTGTTACCTTTTAGCTCACTTATTCCACCTAAGTGATTTTAAAAAAACTTTGCAAAGTAATTTTGTATATCTATGTTTTTTTCAAGCCATACATTCTCATTGTTTTTTATGCCCCTAATTCTATGTTTTTGATATTTTAGTTTAGCAGCTTTTTGAAAAAACTTTGTGTTTTTATCTCATTCTTTCGACCATTTAATTTTTGCTTTTTGTTTCCAGAATACTTCCTCCATTTCTTCTTATTCTTCTTATTCTTCTTCTTCTTCTTCTTCTTTTTCTTTTAAAGATTTTGTTTATTAATTAGAACCCTCTCTTTTGGCGGAGGAATATCATTTGTAAAAACTACATCTACCCATTTCCCTTTTACACGTGATTCATAAAGCTAGAAAAATGTAACAATCCATAATTTAATTAACTCATAATCTTTCCTAACTTTATAATCAATGATATGATGATTCTTTTTTTATTTGTGCTTCATTAATTAAGTGCGACATCTCTGTTTTCTATATAGATCTTTCTATGAAAGATGCTCCCCCTATTGATCTTTGTATAAATCTTTCCCGTGCTATATTTGAAGCTTTAAATCTTTGTGAAATGTCTTACTCTTTCAGCTCCGACCAGCCTGCTCCCTCGCATCTTCAACAACCCAAAATCAACAACCCAGCATCTACCTCTCGAGTCTCTTGTCCATGCTCATTCTTTATCATTTGAGTATGACTAGTCCCATTTTTCATTTCTTTAAAAGTTTCCTCTTGTGATATTTACTGTTATCCTGCATGAAACAAAAGTATCAAGTTCTTTCGAATAGAGGATCCATTACTTACCTTCCTTTTGCCCAATACAACGAAGAGAATATCTCTTGCTCTTTGTAGCATACTTCCTCTTGAGATGTCTAAGCAGCAATCCCAACTCTTCCCTTTGCTTATCTCCCATTTGAAATGATGCATACATTGACTAACGAACTAAGACTCTTCTAAATTAATACAGACTTCCAGAAATTAACACAAACCTCCAAAAGTCCACCAAATATCTAAAAAAACTGACCACCAAGCCTAAATTACAGCAAGCCTAAATTACAGCAAGCCTAAAAACAGACCATCAAATATCTAACACAGACCTAAATTACATACTTTCAGAACCATCTCAAACCAGAAATTTTTGAAATAAATAGCAGCAAGTACAAAATCTCAAACAAGCAGATTCATGCTTGTGCTGTATGCCCAGCTTAATTGAAATCAGCCCATTTTTAAATTGAATATCCAGCTTCAATACCTGTAAAATAAATAAGCAAAACAACACAAACTAGCATACTGAATACTTAGATTTCTTACCAGTTCACCTCAGTTTCGATTAATCACCCTTCAGGACTAGGGAGATTTTTAAGATACGAGCCTATTATCTGCATATATTAATAACTTGAAACCAAAAAAACAAAAGAGATATACCAGTGTTATTCTGTGAACCTTCTAAAAAAAGGTAGTTCTTTGTGGTCCAATTTTATTATTCCTACATATTTTTTTGGCATCGTGCCCTCATTAAACTTTCGATTTCCTCTTTTTCTACATTCCTTGGCTAATCCATCTGCTAATGTGTTAACTTCTCTATATATATGATTTATAGTATAATCTGAATTTTTTAATATATGCAGAATCTCTTCAATTTCCTACTCATATTTCCATAATGATATTTGTTTATTAATTAAATTGACTAAGATTTTTGAATCTATTTGGATGTCTATGTTTTTAATATCAGATTTTTACACAATCTAATCCCATCTCTTAAGGATAATATCTCAGCATGTAGCACCGATGAAGCATGAAACTTCCTTGTGAAAGCTAAAATTAGATCACCTTCAGAGTTCCTTATCAAATCCCCCCCCCCCCCCCCCCCCCCCCCCCCCCCCCCCCCCCGTCATGCTGCTCCAATGTCTCTGTCAAAGCTGCCATCGGTATTTAAAGCCATTCTTTCTTTCGGTGGTTTTTCCCATTTTAATTCTATTATTTTAAATTGTTTTGGTAACTTTTCTTTTAGATTCCAAAAAGTCATAATATCTTTATCTAGACTCTTGCCCTGATTCTTTAATGGAGAAATCTCCGAAATTTTTCTAGTCTCTTCCTTTATCTCCTTCCAGATATCCTCTACCCTCATACGAGACCCTTCAAATCTACTTTTATTTCTAGCCTTCCAGATGCACCAGATGACTATTAGAGGAACATTACATTTAATCCATTTTTGTGCAGGATTTTAAAACTTTTATTTTACTCCATTTTTGAAATCTTGCTTTTATTGTGAGCTGTTCATATTTTATATTCAACTCTATTCCTAGTTTTCTCCATATTTCTGCTGCTACTTTTCCAATTGAGAAGAGATGATCCAGTAATTCTATTTCGGTTGCATAGCATTCACATCTTGAGACTAACTGAATACCTTTCTTTATTAAGTTATTATCTAATGGTACAATATTAGATAGAACTTTCCACATAAAAGTTTTAATTTTTTGAGGAGTTTCATTTTCCCAAGCCCATTCAAATAAAATTTGCTCTACTTGCCTTTTTCTTATTACATTCTTGACAGATTTAAGTGAAAATGTTCCTTTTGATGATAATGTCCATTTCCATCATTTTTTTAGTGAGTTTAGAATAATTCTCCACTAGCTCTCTTTGTTTAAGCATTTGAACCCTAACCTGCGAACTCTTACTTTTATTTTTCTCTTTATAAGTATCATCTTTTAAAAAGTTCTTTGCACGCATAAATTTCGCCCATAAGCTATTATTTTCTTTCAATCTCCACCATCTCTTGCTAGCCCATGATTTAGCTAAATCTGAGAGATAGATGAATCCCAATCCAGATTCTTGAACAGGGAAACATAAATCATTCCATTTTTTCCAATGCAATTTATGTTTTCCCTCTTTTTTCCCCCATAAGAAATTAGCATATTCCTTTTCAATCTTTTAAATTATTTTACTTGGTAATTTCATAATCATGATATTATGCATTAATGAGCTTTCTAAGACATGTTTTATTAATGTTATTTTCCCCCCCATACTCAAAAATTCTTCCTTCCATCCCGCGATTTTCTTTTTTAATTTATCTATTATAAAATCCAAGTACTCGGCCTTGAGTTTGCCTTCATATATTGGACATCCTAGATATATCATTTCCCCTTTTCTTGAGACAAACCAGTGACTTTTTTAATCCTATGAGCTAATGCTATAGGAGCTTTATAAGATATCATGTATTGGCATTTTCTTTTATTAAGTTTTTGACCTGTTTCATCTTCTTAATACATTAACAAGTTCATCAAATTTTGTAAAGATCTATCCCCTCCATTAGTGAAGATCATCACATCATCTGCATACTCTAGGCAACTCACTAGTGGAGCGTTTTTTGGTTGCCTAAATGTACCTATCGAACCTTTTACCATCTTGTCATTAAGATTAACTATTAGAAGTTCTAGATATATATTGAATAAAGCTGGTGAAAGAGGATCTCCTTGTCTTAGGCCTGTGACTAGTTTTATTTATTCTCCTACTTTTCCATTCGTAATAATCCTAACCCAAGTATTAGAGATGCATCTGTAAACTAGATCTATCCATGTTTCCGAGAATCCCATTTTTCTCATGATGAAACAAAGAATGTTCCATTCGACTCTATCAAATGCTTTGGATAGATCTAGTTTTATTATTACATTATGCCCTCTTTTTTTGCTCATATTTCTCTACACAATTCTTTAGCTAAACTTATATTTTCCATTATCAATCTATTTTTCATGAAACCTGATTATTCTATTGAAATAATTTTAGGTAGTAGGTGAGAAAGTCTATTTTGCATGATTTTTGCTAAAATTTTATATATTGAGTTACATAAACTGATAGGTCTAAAGTCCTCCCCTGTTTGTGGATTTTCTATTTTTGGAATAAGGACAATATGAAAGCTACCCCATTTTTTCCTATTTCAGCTCCACAAAAAATACTATTTATGACTTTTTCTATATCTTTTTTGATTATATCCCAACAAAACTGAAAAAAACCACCATTACATCCAACAGGACCTGCTGCGCGATCCTTGTTCATACTAAAAATGACTGTTTTAATTTCATCCTCATTAGGGAAATTAATTAACATATTATTATCTTCAGCTGTAATTTTATTTTCAATTTTTTGTAATAATGTATATCCTTTAAACTCATTTTTTTCACTTAATTGCTTTTTGAAAAACATTGTAAAGTAATTTTGAATATCTATGTTTAGTTATTCTATGTTTCTGTTGTTTAAACTTAGCTATTCTTTGAAAAAATTTTGTGTTCTTATCTCCTTCTTTTACCCATTTTAATTTAGATTTTTGTTTCCAAAATACTTCTTCCATTAATAATTTAAGTTTCAATTCTGCTTGTGCTTTGCTTAAAGCTCTTCTATTGTTAGCATTTTGATCTGATTCAAATTCTAATTCTTTTTTAGAAACTAAATCTTCAGCTTCTTTTACATTTTTGTTTATATTTTCAAATACTTCCTTATTCCATTATTTCATGTCTATTTTTAGCCTACTGAGTTTGTGATTCAATATTTGAATAGAATTTCCTGGTGCCTCTCTATTCCAGGAGTCTTTTACCATATTCAAAAAACTATGATGCAAATACCAAGCATTTTGAAATCTAAAGGAACCTCCTGTGAAAGTAGAGTTATTAATGGTAATTAAAAGTAGGCTATGATCAGAACAGGTCTTATTCAAATGTTTCACTTCTGTTGCACCGAAATGCTCAAGCCATAAAAAATTAAATAACACTATGTCTAATCTAGCTCAGATTGTACCCTTCTTTTTCCAGTTATTATACCATGTAAACAGAGAACCCAAAAATTTAGCCTCTATTAAGTTAGTCTTGTTTACAATATCATTAAAATGAAACATGGCTTTTTTATTTGGAGCTTTTCCTCCCTTCTTTTCTTTAAAACTTCTAACTGAGTTGAAATCTCCTCCTATAATCCAAGGCTTTTTTTTCTAAAGATATTTCCTCCATATCTTTCCATAAATCTTTTCTATCTTCAATTTTATTTTTGGCATAAACTATCATGATAATTTCATTAACACTATGACTTAAACTAATATTTATTAACTGATTTGTATCTTTTATGATTTTTATATTTAAATTACTTTTCCACATTACCCAGATTTTACCGTTATTGTTAGCATATGCATGATTAAAGCCTAATGTATTTTTGTAATGTCCTATTTGATCCCTATCTACCATGGGTTCAGCTATAGAAATGAGATTAATCTTATGCAAATATATTAATTTTTTTCAATCTATTTCTAGAGGAGAGATTAGCAATTCCCCTAATGTTCCAGTAGATGTAATTATACATTATTTAATGACTTAGCTTGCGCTCTAGTAGTGCACTTAGTTTCGTATGGTTTTTTTAAGTATTTTTTCATATTCCTTTGTTTTTTTAAAGAGCTCAAATCCCCTCCTCTTTCTCCTTTCCATTCTCGACCCATTTGAATGCATATTATTTTTAACTCCTCAATGGCCCACTCCTTGTTACCCATGTTATATTTTAGTTTTTCTAAGTTAATATCATCTCTTTGCATTCTAACTTTCTGATCTTCTTCCTCTCTATCAGTGTAAAGGGAAGTTAGACTTCTTAATTCTAAATCTTCCTCTGAATAATCAATTATAGGAACTGCCCATGCTTTATTTTTTTTTGTCTGTTTTTCATATAAACTCTTGTTCTTCTGTTTAAATCTACTATTTTCTTTATCATGTCTGCCCTTCTAATATCTTCTAGGTTAGCTACTGCCCTCTCTTCTTCTGTATTCATTTTCTTATATTCAATAAGTTTTATTTCATTTGCATCATTTTTCTGTTCTTCAATATGAACAGATTGTGTGAGTTGGGGTTTTATTTCATATCTCACTAACTCCCCCCCCCCCCTTTCCAGCAGCAAATCTCTCCTCCATCATCTGTTTGTTTTCCTCCCTTCTTTTTTTAACTAGACAAACATCAATACCATGACCCATTTTCCTGCAGCAAGAACAATAATTTGGGAGGTTTTCTGGAACAACTTGTTGCCAGAAACCTCCTCCATTTGTGCTTCCTATCCAAATTCGTGAAGGAATAGTCTTCTGTAAGTCAGTTTCAATGCAAATACGTGCTACACTTGGTCTGGAGAGTATAGCAGTATCACCATCCAAGAGGAGAGGAGAACCAATAGAGCAAGCAATACGATACAGAGCATATTTGTCAAAAAAATGAATCGGTAGCAAGGGAAACAGGAATCATACCGGAGCTACCGACGATTCCTCCTTCGTGGAGAAACTCTCTGACCATTTGAAGGTTCTCATGGGATAACCCATGATATACCAGATGCTTCGCAACCAAATTCTATGAAAATCCTCTTTGGAAAACAATTGTATCAGTACATGTTTGTCGTCAATTAAACCAATCTTAATAAGCATTTTAAGCTTCAAGGAATCAAAAAATGCACGAATGTCTTCCATACGAGGACGTCCATGTGAGAATTTGCCAACGAGAGAGTATTTGTGAGGCTCGGTTAGCTTCTGTAAGTCTTCGGGCGAGAACAGAATCGAGGGATCCTCGATAAAATTTGCGTGAATGTCCAAAGAAGATGACACTGTGCACGCAGTTTTATTAAAAAAATTAGAAAAGGATTTCTTATTCTCTAAGTAATCCATTTCCTAAAAAAATAGCTTGAAATCTACTTCTTCTTTCTCAAAATTTGCACTTTATCTCTCTAGAAATTTTATTTCTCTCTCTAGAAAGTTGAAAGCATTTTTCAAAGAAAAAGACCGCTTCTTCTTCTTCTTCTTCTCTTCTTCTTCTTCTTCAGGGCCGCTATCCTTCTTAGCCAGGACTTTAGGAGCTTCATGTCTTTTTCTATCCTCTAGCCTTTTCATCTTCTTTTACTTGCTAGCTTTCGGAGTGGGTTCCTTAGATGCCTAAAACAACTAGACTCTTGATAGACCACCGGGGAAGGCATAATATACAGACTCTCACTTGACCACAAACTATACTTACAGCCTTGAATTTTATAGCAATATAACATAAGAGAAAGCAGAAATAAAGGCATCTATATTCTTCATCAATCCAGCCAATAGCGAGCTTTATAGTCTTCGTTATAGGTGATTTTCGTAAGCTAACTTCAAGTCTGAAAAAGCATTCAATAGATTGTACTAAAATGTATGTATCTTACCTTGGGTTCTCTTGAGAGACTTCCAGGATGTTTCTGGACCGTGTACCTGGTAAGATAGACAAGTAGAAGCACAACACAGCAAATATACAGATTTCGTGTCCTCGCTTTATGTTTTACCGTAATTTCCTTCAGTTTATAAACATGCAAATATCTATAAACACAAACAACAAATATCTATAAACACAAGTAGACGCACAACATAGCAAGCTAAACATGTTGAGCTGGAGATTAGGGGGTTGGCTTTGGTCAGTTTATACATACTTCCTTCAGAACCAGGAAGATTTGTAAGTTTTTCATGACCTTGATAATGAATTCCAGCCATAATACTAACCAGCCCACTCATTCTCTTTACGTTTAATTGAAACATTCATCATTAGAGGAATGAATTTTTTTTTATTCTAATGTATGGGAGTTCTTCCTTGTCCATTTTTGTAATGCCTTTAAATTTATCTGGGAGGGACACTAGATCATATTTCTGAAAATTTTTATTTCTTCCTTCTTTAGCTAACTTGTCTGCCAATGAATTAGCTTCCCTATAAATATGTATAATCAATGTATTAAAAGCTTTTACTAGTTTATTAATATCTTCTAACACTTCTTCATATTTCCACATGCTATTTTTTTTATTCACTAGATCAACCAAGATTTTAGAATCTATCTGTATATCTAGATTTGATAGATTTTCAGAATTACACACCCGTAAACCTTCTCTTAATGCTAAGATTTCAGCATGTATTGCAGATGAGGCTTTAATGATTCCCGAATAAGCAAGTATAAGAAGACCTTTATGGTCTCTTACAGCCCCCCCACCTCCTGCTATGGCCTTATATGGAGGGGATTTTGCAACTGTGAGATTCCAGAAGTTAAGAGAGTCTATGTCTAGGTAGGAGTTCCTGGCTATTATTGGATTAGCTTTCGAGGTGATTATTATTTCTCTCTTAATGGCCTTCCATATATCTTCAACTACCATAGTGCGACCTTCATATCTACTACTATTCATGGCTTTCCATATACACCAGATGGTAATATGAGGGATATTATTTTTAAACCAAGTGTGAAGACTATGCTGTGTGCGAGCCAAGCTCCACTTAAGAAGTCTATCTCTAAGAGAAGAACATTTATGTTTAATACCCATTTCAGTTTCTAATCTTTTCCATATTGCCGATGCAATATATCCTTGTGAGAACAAGTGATCTAATGTTTCTGTGGCATGGAAACAGCATTCGCACCTAGAGGGTAGTTGTATTCCTTTCATTTTTATGTTTTCATCTATCGGAACAATATTTGAGAGCACTTTCCATGTATTAGTTTTAACTTTTTGGCTATTATCATTATTCCAGACCCATTTAAATAAAGGTTGCACAACCTTCCTATTTCTCACTATTTCTTTAATGGATTTGAGAGAGAAAGAGCCATCTGCACTCAAAATCCATTTCCAGCCATTTTTGGAGAGTTTGGCGTATTTGTCTACTAGCTCTCTTTGATTGAGCATTTGTAGCCAGACTTGTGAGGCTTTGTTCTTTCTTCTATCTTTGTTTGTGTCTCCCTCAATGAAATATTTAGATCTCATAAACTCAGCCCAGAGGCTATTATTTTCCTTGAGTCTCCACCATCTTTTACATGCCCAGGATTTGGCAAGATCATTTAACTCAACAAAACCCAGCCCTGCTTCCTGTTTAGGGTAGCATAAATCTTTCCACTTTTTCCAGTGAAGTTTTCTTTTGCCATTGCTAGCTCCCCACAGGAAATGGGCCAATTCTTTCTCAATACTTTTTTTAACTGCGACTGGGAGATAAGTAACCATAAGATTTTGCATGGTTACACTTTGAAGCACATGGGTAATTAAGGTAATTCTACCGCTCATGTTAAGTGAGTCTACTTTCCAACCTACAATTTTATTTTTGATTTTAACATGTAAGAATTCTAAATATTCTGATTTTAATTTTCCTTCATAAAGCGGGCAGCCAAGATATTGCATGGCGCCTTTTTTATGAGAAAAGCCAGTTATCCTATTAATTCTGTGATTTATGCTTGATGGGGAATTCTTAGCAGTCATGAATTGACATTTTTTATTATTTATTTTCTGCCATGTTTCATCTTCTAATGTTTTTAATAAGTCCATCAGATTATGTAGGGACTTGGCACTACCATTTGTGAAGATTATCACATCATCCGCATACGCCAGACATCCCACTGAGGGGGTATCTTTCGGCTGTCTAAAATGTCCTATTATGTTGGAGTGCATCTTGATTTTAATGTTAATGATTAATAGTTCTATGTAAATGTTAAAGAGAGAGGGGGAGAGGGTATCTTCCTATCTTAAGCCTCTAAGTGGCCTGATTTCTTTTCCTAGATCTCCATTGACAAGAACTTTAATCCATGAACTTGATATATATCTATATATCAAATCAATCCAGGTTTCTGAGAAGCCTATCTTTCTCATGATAAAGCATAAGATATTCCATTCTACTCTATCAAAGGCTTTAGATAGGTCTAGTTTTATCAAGACATTATGCCCTCTAGTTTTAGTACCTATTTCTTTAATCATTTCTTTAGCTAGACAGATATTTTTTTCGTTATTAGCATGTTTTTCATGAATCCTGACTATTCTTTAGATATGATTTTTGGTAGGATTCTAGCTAATCTGCTTTGGAGCAGCTTAGCCAAAATTTTGTAGATGGAGTTGCACAGGCTAATAGGTCTAAATTCCTCTGCCATTTGAGGATTTTCAGTTTTGGGAATGAGAGCGATGTACGTGCTGCTCCATTTCTTACCTATCTCAGCTCCACCAAAAATCCAGATTATGACATTTAAGAGCTCATTTTTTATAATAGGCTAGCAATTTTGGTAAAATTCATTATTCCACACATCCGGGCCTGGAGCGCTATTTTTGCTCAGACTGAAAACCGTAGTCTTTAGTTCATCTTCATTCAGAAATCTTATGAGTATATCATTCTCTTCACTAGTGATTTTTTGTTCAATGTTATGTAGAAGATGGTTTTCACTCAGGATTATATCTCCTCTAAATAATCTTTCAAAATGATTATCAAAGTGATTTTTAATATCTGTATCTCTGTCTAACCATTTATTTAGATTGTTTTTTATGCCTTTTATTCTATGTTTTTGTATTTTAAGTTTGGCTGATTTCTGAAAGACCTTCGTATTTTTGTCTCCTTCTTTCAGCCATTTTATTTTGGCTTTTTGTTTCCAAAAGACTTCCTCCATGAGAAGCTTTAGTTTTAATTCGGCTTGTGCTCTATTTAACTCCTTTCTACTGTCTTTGTTTTGAAGTAAATAATCATCTAGTTCCCTTTTTTCAACTTCCTGTTCTGATGCAATGATGTTATTATTGATATTGTCAAAGATATCTTTATTCCATGTCCTTAAATAATTTTTTAGTCTATTTAGCTTCGTATTCCAGATTTGACCTGGATTACCTGAAGCTTCCTTTGACCATGAATTTTTAACCGTATTAATAAATGTGTGATGCAAGCACCATGCATTCTGGAATTTAAAAGAGTTATTTATGGATCTAGACTTTTCTACCGATATAATAAGTGGATTGTGATCTGAACAGGATCTATTTAAATGTCTCACTGACGTGGATCCATATGACTCTAACCATTTTAAATTATATAATACTCTGTCTAATCTTGCCAATATGGCCCCTTTATCTTTCTGATTATTGCACCAGGTGTAACGAGAGCCTAGGAAGCTTGCTTCCATCAGACTGGCCTCTGATATAGTCTTATTAATATGAGAGATAGCTTTTTTATTAGGGGAATTTCCCCCTGTTTTCTCGCAAACTTTTCTAATTATGTTAAAGTCACCTCCTATTATCGAGGGTATGTTTAGATTGGCTATTTTTAATATGTCGTCCCAGAGGGCCCTTCTACCTTCTTTAGTGTATTTAGCATAGACTTCCGAAATTATTTCATCCCAGGTGGGATCTAAGCTAAAGTTGATCATTTGATCTGTGTCTTCTAAAATGTTTATGGTAAATATGTTTTTCTAAAATAACCAAATTTTGTTATTTTTGTTGGAGAATGCCTCATCAAATCCTAAGATATTTTTATAGTGTTCTAACTGGTCCTTGCTTATTATGGGTTCAGCTAATATTATAAGTGGAGTTTTATGGATTTGTATTTATTTTTTAATTCTTTTTATAGTAGGGGCGTTTCCAATGCCCCTTGCATTCCAGAAAAGAAATTTAAACATTGGAGTTAGACTTAGCCCTAGCTCAAGTGGTGCACTTTGAATCATAAGTTTTATTTATGTATTTTTTCATGTTTCTAGTTCTTTTTATAGCACTCATATCTTCTATTTTCTCCTCTCTCCACTTTCTACCTAGCTGAACGGCCATGACTTTTATTTCCTCCATGGCCCATTCTCTATTTCCCATGTTATTATAGGATCTTCCTATGTCTATATCATCTTTAGAGATTTTAAAAGGCTTTGGTTCTTCCTCTTTTTTGTCTAGATTTATCCCACTTCTAACCTCTAGTTCATCTTCCGAGCTATTAACTATTTCCATTGCCGAGCTCTTCCTCACAACTCTCTTTTTTTGAAATCTTCCTCTCCTAACTCTTTTATTGATTTCTGTAATTTTTTGCATAAGTTCATGATTTTTATTGTATTCCAATCTATCAATCTCCTCTCTCTCTTTTTCTCTAGGAGGCACATATTCTACGATTTCTAAGCTAGTTTCTACTGCCCCTAGGTTCTATTCTAGTGTTTGGGGGGGGGGGGGGGGTTTGGGGGGGGCTTTATTCTGTATTCCTCATTTCCCCTCCTTGCTGCTGTTCTAGAGCCGAGCCATTGTTTGTCTTCTAAGTGCTTTCTAAGTGCTTCTTTTTAACTAAACATTGGTCACAACTATGGCTGAGTTTACTACAATAAGAACAATAATATGGCAGGTTTTCGGGAGTTATTTCTTGCTAGTAACCTTCTCCCTCTTTGATTCCAATCCATATGCGGTGTGGGATAGGTTGCAGTAAGTTAGCTTCTATGCATACTCGAGCAAAACTCGGGCGAGACAATGTGGCAGTAGCACCATCGAGAAGGAGAGGAGTGCTCACTGCATGTGCAATAAGGTAGAGAGAGAATTTATTGAAGAGATGTATGGGCAGCATAAGGAGAAGAAACCAAACTGGTGTTAATGGCGATTCTTGCTTGGTTGAGAAGGATGTCGTCCACCTGAAAGCTCGCATGGGGTAGCCCATAATGTACCATATACATTTCAACCCGACCCTATGGAAATCTTCCTCACTGGATAGTTGCAGAAGAATGTGCTTGGCATCGAGAACGCCTATTTTTGTTGGACCTTTAAGCTTTAATGAAGCATAGAAAGCTCGAATATCTTCAACACGCGGACGGCCATGTGAAAATTTTCCCACCAGCGTGAATTTGTGGGCTTTCGAGAGCATAGCAATATCTGTCGAGGAGAACTCTATCGAGGGTTCTCCATTTTATTTCCCGTGAATATCCGAAGCTTGGGAATAGTAATGCGCAGTCTTTTTGAATTTTTGGGAAAATGACTTCTTATCCATTAAATAATCTAAATGCTCCATTTGATGCTTGAAATTGCCTTGTTCTTCACTGATTTTTGCTATTTCTCTCTCTAAAAATCGTGTTTCTCTAAATGCGCGGTTTTTTTTTCTTCTTCTACTACTACTACTACTTCTTCTTCTTCTTTTAAAGGTGTTTATTTATTAATAACCCTCTCTTTTGGCGGAGTAATATCATTTTTACAAGCTAGAAACTACCCTTTATCCCTCTTACACCCTTATCCAATTCCTAGCTAACTTTAAGAATAGAAATTAAATCTAAGCTACTGAGAGATTTTATCTGGGGGCATCCATTGCACCAGTGTCCCTATGTTGCAATCTTGAAGCTCCTTTTATGTAAGTTTCATCTCCATACGAACGTGTGCTTGCATTTGCCCCACTTTGTGTGTTTGAAGCTCCTTTTATTCGCTAGCTCCTATATTAAGGAAATTAGGTGTCCTTCACTTGGTCCTCCTTATTCAGCTATGGTTTTTTCTCTATGACCTGCAACCAAAAACACATTCCGACATAGAATTTTCCTCATATTTATACCTGGAATTTGCTGCTGATTTCCAAGTCTGTTTGCCCCTCTTTATCCGTTTAAGTCTTCTATAATTAAATCCTCTTAAGCTTGAAGCAATGATTGAATCTTTGAGGATCTTCCATCCCTGTTGAGCTTTTTTCCTAAATATCCAGCTTTAAAATACAGCAGGCCTATTCTATGCCCCCACCTCCTAATACTCTAACATCCTTATTAAATAACACATGAGCTTGATATAGACTCCATTCTCCAATAACATAAACTTTACATAAGCTGAAATATAAAAGAACAAGAAAGCCACAGTCCTTTACATGTAGACAAGCAACAAAAATAGCCGCCCCATTCCTCCATTCTGAATTTTCTGCAACTTTGAGTGGAGCACTGTGCTGCTAAGAAAACAAACACCTATACATCCCAAGTTTCCCAAGGATTACCCTACTTTAGAGCCTATCTTCTTGTTTCTAATTAGTTTACAAAATCCTAGTTCTATTTTAAAATGTAATACAATTTCTTCCCTTCCTAACTAAACCTTTTAATTTCTCCGGCATAGTATCTTCATCATATTCTATCTCTCCTTTTTCCGAGCCTATTCTAGCAAGATTATCAGCCAGTGTGTTTGCCTTTCTATATATGTGCAGTATTGATGCATTCAAATCTTTTATAAGTTCCAATATTATTTCTATTTCTTCTTCATGTTTCCAAAGAAAGAATTTTCTTGTTACTAAATTAACTAATAGCATTGAATCTACCTGTATTTGAATATATTTATATTCTAATTTTTTACATACATTTAAACCTATTTTTAATGCCCTAATTTCAGAATGTAGGGGCGATTCTACCACACTAATCGAGGTGAATGCTTTTATTACTATTCCATTAGTATCTCTTATTATTCCACCTCCCCCCATTATTCCTGTGTCACTGTTAAAATTCCCATCTGTATTTAATGAGAGTTTTCCTTCAGGGGGATGATTCCATCTAATGCTTTTTGCCCAATATTGTTTGATAACTTTTATATTAAGATTCCATTCCCTCCCCACTTTCTTATTAATGACTAGATTATCTAATATAATAGGCTTAATATTTGATATGTTACTTACTTCCTGCCTAATTTCTTGTATTATATCATTTAAATTTATTTTCTTTCTTTCGAATCTACTCCTATTACGAGCTTTCCAAATGCACCATATTATTACATGTGGCAAATTCTTATTAAGCCAATTTCTAGTAGGGTTACTAGAAGTTAAATTTTACCATTTTTTGATTCTTTCTATTAAACCATCCTCTATACTACTAATATGATTAGAATCTTCAAGTTTCTTCCATATTTCCATTGCAATTTTACCTCCCTAGAATATGTGATCCATTGATTCTTCTTCTGTAAAGCAGCATTCACATCTGGACACCATTTTAATGCCTTTTTTTTTCACATTCATATCCACAGGTAATGCATTAGCTATAACTTTCCATGCAAGCGAGCACATTTTCTGTGGGATACCTTCCTTCCAAACCCATTTAGATATGGGCTGAGCTGGTTTTTTTCCCTAATCAATTCATTTGCTGATTTTAATGTAAAATTACCTTGTGGTGTAAGGGTCCATTTCCAACCACTCTTTTTTAATGTTGAGTGAGATTCTACTATTTCTTTTTGTTTTTCCAGAGCTGTCCAATTATTTGAAACTTGCTTAAGCCGCTGTTTACTTTGTTCTAAATATTTTGCCCTCATGTATTTTGCCCAAAGACTATCATTTTCAACCAGCCTCCACCATCCTTTACAGTCCCAGGCAGTGGCCATATCATGTAAAGTAATTATTCCTAAACCTGCTTCTGCTTTCGGGTAACAGATGTATCTCCAATTTTTCCAGTGAATTTTTCGCTTCCCATCTTTTTTGCCCCATAAAAAATTTGCCATTTGTGTTTCTAATTTATTTATTAATTTTTTTGGAGGATGTATCACAGATAGAATATGTACCAGAGTACTCTGTAACACATGTGAGATTAATGTGATACGTCCCCCGAAACCTAGTAAATCTTCTTTCCAGCCCGCTATTTTCTTCCTCAATTTATCTTGAAGCGGTATTAAATATTCTTCTCTAAATCTTCCTTCATAAATTGGGCAGCCTAAGTAAGTTAAAGCTCCCTTATTTTGTGAGAAGCCAGTTATGTTTTTGATTTTATTAATTACCTTTTCTATAGCCTTTTTTGCCAGCATAAACTGGCATTTCTTTTTATTTACTACCTGTCATGTTTCTAGCTCAAATAATTGTAATAACTCCATTAAATTCATAATAGATCTTTTACTTGCATTTGTAAACATTATTATGTCGTCAGCATAAGCCAAGCAGCCTATTCGTGGAGTATTTTTTGGTTGTCTAAAAGGTAATATTTTTCCTTCTAACATTCTTTTATTTAAATTCAGAATAAGCAGTTCTAAGTATATATCAAAAAGTAAGGGGGATAACGGGTCTCCCTGTCTTAGACTTCTTTTTGGTTTAAATTCCTCCCCTATATTTCCATTAATAATGATTCTAACCCAAACACTTGAAATGCATCTATATATTAAATCAATGCAGAATTCAGAAAAACCATACTTTCTCAAAACATAACAAAGAGTGTCCTATTACACCCTATCGAAAGCTTTAGATAAATCCAGCTTGATTACTAAGTTATTACCTCTTGTTTTAGCTGAAATATCTTTCATCATTTTTGATGCTAACCTAATATTTTAGATCATTAATCTATTTTTAATAAATCCTGTTTGCTCTTGTGATATTATTAATGGCAAAATATTACTTAATCTATTTTGTATGATTTTAGCCAAGATCTTATAAATTGCATTACATAAGCTTATCGGTCTGAAGTCTTCACATATCTATGGAGCTTCTTTTTTGGGAATTAAAACTATAAACGAATTTGCCCAAGCTTTAGGAATATCTTCTCCAGTAAAAAAACTAGCAATTGTTGTGACAAGATCATACTTAATAATGTGCCAATTGAGCTGGAAAAAGTAATTATTCCAGCCATCTGGTCCCACTACACTATCTTTATCGAGATTAAAGACTGCTATTTTTACCTCTTCTTCTTCTTGAATCTTTTCCATCGTTTGATTTTGTTCATTTGTGATGGAAGTCCCTACTTCTTGTATTAAATGGTTCCCTTCATGAGGCATCTGACCATACAGGTGGGATTTAAAGAAGTCCTCAAAAAGGGGTCCAAGCTGGTTATCTTCTTCTATCCATGTTCCTTCTTTATTTTTCAATCCCTTAATTTTATTTTTCTGTGTTTTTATTTTACACATATTATGAAAGAATTTTGTATTTCTATTTCCGTCTTTTAACCATTTAATTTTTGCTCGTTGTTTCCAGTATATCTCCTCCATATGTAATTTTAATCTCAATTCAGCTTTAGCCCTATTTAAAGCTTGTCTTGTAGCTTCTTCATTATTATTATCGTATTCCTTTTCTAGTTTTCCCACTTGTTCTTCTGCTTGTTTTATTTTCTGATTTATATTTCCAAAAACTTCTTTATTCCAGGATTTTAAGTGTTTTTTAGCCTGTGTAACTTTGTCATTAGGACCTGCATTGGTTTCCCCTATACTGGGTTAGACCATGACTCTCTTACTAGTTTATCGAATTCTATATGTTTCCCCCACATATTTTGAAATTTAAAAGTACCTGTACCTCTTTTATTATTATGAATTGTTTAAAGGAGTGGAGAATGGTCTGAACGGGATCTATTTAAATGTCTATGCCCTGTAGTCCCATGTGAGGCCACCCACTTAGCATTATACATTACCCTATCCAGCCTGGCCCAAATTGATCCTCTTTTTTGCCAATTATTACACCAAGTGTAATTTGATCCTGTGAAGTCTATTTCAATCAAGTTGGAATTAGAAATTACCTCATTAAATTGAGACATTGCTATTGTATTTGGGGTTTTTCCTCCCTTCTTTTCCAAGGCACTCCTTACCACATTGAAATCTCCTCCTATAATCCAGGGAGAGTTTTTCACCGCTATTTCCTTCATTTCCTCCCATAAGACTAATCTAGATTTTTTATCATTTTTGGCATATACTATAGATATTATGTCTTCTAATTTATTCATTTTAAAATGCACTATCTGATATGTGTCTTTTAATATTTCAATATCTAAATAATTGTGTCATATTATCCAGAGTTTATTATTTAGATTAGCAAATGAATTATTAAACCCTAATATTCGACTATATTTAACAATTTGTTCTTGCGGAGTCATAGGCTCTGCAATAACAACCAATGAAATCTTATAAGTTTTAATCAATTTTTTTAATCTATTTATCGAAGGGTTATTTGCCACCCCTCTAATGTTCCAATATATATAACTAACTATCCATTAAAACCTAATTTAGATTGTGATCTTGTTGTGCATTTTGACTCATATGTTTTATTTAAATATTTTCTCATGTTCCTAGCACTCTTGGGTGCAATTGATTGTGATATTTCATTATATTTTCCTTGCTTACCGAGTTGCATAGCCATTCTTTTTATGACTTCCATGGATTGATCCCTAGTAAGTTTTTTACAATTCTCCTCGTACATTGCTAAATCATCTTTCGCTTCTTCTTTATTAATTTCTTCTTTTACTTCTAATATTCCCAATGGGGGGAAACTAAATACCTCTGATTCCTCTTCCGGGAAGTCAAGGAGGTCTTCATCTATCCAACTATAATCTTCTAATTTTTCCTTTAACACCCTTCTAAGTTTATTTTTTTCTACCTCTCTTCCTACTACCTTTCACTTCTTCCCATCTCTCTTCCTTATTCTCCTCATTTCTTATCTCTAAACTTACTTCTATATTACTTCTACCCTCCTCTATATCTAAAAAATAACTCCCCTTCTCCCTCTTACCCTCTTCTTCTTCATCCTCTAAAGCTTGTATTTTCCCATGTTTCGGGCCCTCTACCTCTTTCCTTATCCATTTCTCAACCCTACTTCTTCTACCTTCTTGCCATTGCACCTCACCTGTATATTTTGTTCCCATTTTGCACACATCCTTATCGTGTCCAAGTCTTTTACAGATTAGGCAGTAAGAGGGTAAGTTTTCGGGTATGGCAGTTTGCCAAAACCCCTCATTCTGCCCTTCTTCCCCTTCGCCTATCCATATTCTGCTAGGGGGATGTGTGAGGAGGTTACACTCCACACAGACACGAGCTTGGCTCGGCCGTGTCATAGATACAGTGGCCTCATCACAAATCAATGGCTTGCCCAAGCAAGAAGAAATAGCATAGAGAGAGTGGGTGTTAAACAAATATATAGGGAGGTTCGGCAAAGAGAACCATACCGGGGCGAGAGGCACCTCCTCTGTTGGACTAAAGTTCTTCGTCCATCTTAGCACTCGGATAGGATAACCGTTAACTTGCCAAACTCCTCTATGCCATAAAAGATAGAAGTCTTCGTTCGAAAAACACTGCAAAAAAAACATGCCTTACATCATAATCTGCCAACTTAACCTTACCCGTGAGCTTTAGAGAGGAGATAAACTAAAGAATATTGCTTGGGCGAGGCCTGCCGTGGGAGAACTTCCCGACGAACATGTGTTCATAAGGCGCCTGTAACTTCCTCATCTCTTCGGTTGAAAATATGATAATGGGACTCCCGTTTTTTTTCCCGAATGAACGTGAAGGACGCACGGGCTCCTTTGTTATCAAGGAAAAGGACTTATTTTTTGAAAATAAGTCTTTTTGCTCCATTTTCAGCTCGAGAGGAGCTTGATTTGAGCAAAAATGGAGATTTTCTCTCTCTAGAAAGTGGGGTTTTCTCTCTCAGAAGTGAGAGCAA
>JAREIK010002167.1:108481-187547 GCA_029783825.1 Sapria himalayana | reverse complement strand
ACTTTTCAACTTATATACTTATATACTTATATAATTATATACTTATATATTTATATACTTTTATATTTATATACTTTTATATATGTATATATTTATATACTTATATACTTATATATGTATATATTTATATACTTATATACTTATATATGTATATATTTTATATTTATATACTTATATATGTATATATTTATATACTTACATATGTATATTTTTATATATTTACATACTTATATATTTATATATTTATATCTTTATATATTTTATACTTATATACTTACATATTTACATATTTACATATTTACATATTTATGAATTTATGCCTTTATGCCTTATGCCTTTATGCCTTTATGTATTTATGTATTCATGTATACATATATTGATATATACATAATTCCATACTTGAATATATTCATATTTCCATAAATGAATATATTCATATATCCATACATCCATATATCCATACATCCATATATCCATATATCAATATATACATATATTCATATATCCATATATCCATATATTCATATATTCATATATTCATATATTCATATATCCATATATCCATATATTCATATATTCATATATTCATATATCCATATATCCATATATCCATATATTCATATATTCATATATTCTTATATTCTTATATCCATATATTCATATATTCATATATCCAATATTCATATATTTATATATGTATATAATTATATACTTACATATGTATATTTTTATATATTTACATACTTATATATTTATATATTTATATATTTATATATTTATATCTTTATATATTTATATCTTTATATATTTTATACTTCTATATTTACATATTTACATATTTACATATTTATATATTTACATATTTACATATTTATGAACTTATGCCTTTATGTATTTATGTATTCGTGTATACATATATTATTATATACATATATCCATATATGAGTATATTCATATGTCCATACATGAATATAATCATATATCCATAAATGAATATATCCATATATCCATATTTCCATATATCCATATATCCATATATTCATATTTTCATATATCCATATATCCATATATCCATATATTCATATATTCATATATTCATATATCCATATATCCATATATTCATATATTCATTTATCCATATATTCATAGATTCATATATTCTTATATTCTTATATCCATATATTCATATATTCATATATCCATATATTCTTATATTCATATATATATCTATATATAAAACTAAATGTTTAATGATATTTAATTTTTTATAACTATATATATTATATGTATGTTATCATATATCTATAACTAATTCTCTCTTACTATGTGTATAACTATAAAAACTATAAACATAACTAAATTTAAATATATAATTAACAATATTAAAAAATTTAAAAAATATATTTTAGTATATCCATACTTATACATAACTATTGTATAAATTTATGAAATTATATGATAAATATATATACATACGTGTATAAATATAAGTTTAACTATACATGTAACTATATGTATAATTATATGTAACAATATTTATAATTATATGTATAAAAACATACAACACAATGCTTAACTATATGTTTATAACTATATATAAATATTCTTATAACTTAAAATAACTCTATATAAATAAATATGACTTTATTTTTAATTATGTACATATATGTAAATCCATATAATTGTTTATAACTTTATATACATTTACTTATATTTACTTATAACTACGTGTATGCATATATCTAGATATAATTATTTGTTTAACTATATGTAACTATTTATAACTACATTTACTATATGTATCCTAACATATAATTATATATAAGATAATACTAATTTGTTGTACTTACTTGAAATTAAATAGTAAAAGATATAATATCAACAATATGTAAGCACGTAGCATGAGAGTGTATGTTAATCAGGCTCATATATGTTATAATACAAATAAGGGCAATACTCTTATCTAATCCCAGCCCTTGGGCCTCAGGCTCAAATATGAACTTATGTATGACAATAGATGTAATATTTGATAGGTTTATACAAAAGAAATTTTATTTTCTTTTATATATTTTTTCATTATAACACTACATTCTCTATGTCTCTCTCTCCCTGTCTAATTCTTCCTGTCACTCTATTACTCTTTTTCTTTATGTGTCACTCTCTCTCTCATTATTTTCTTTCTCGCTCTCATTTCTTCCTTGTTCGCTCTCTCTCTTTCCCTCTCTCTCTCTCCGTCTATCTCTCTCTCTCTCTCTCTCTCTCTCTCTCTCTCTCTCTCTCTCCGTCTCTCTCTCTCTCCCCCTCTCCTCTTTCAAACATTAAATGTTTTTTTTTCTTTCATTTATTGTGCATTATCGCATTTTGCACCCTTTATCTAGTATAATTGTGATATCTATTAATCTTTATCATGCTAAAAATTGCTTTATCTATTAATGTAGATTCAGCAAACGCATTGCCTTGATATTCACCATATTTAATTTTTAAATATTCATCTGTAAGTAATTTTATTTAATTATTTGTATATTTTGTAGTAATAGAATAATTTATTCGAAATAATGATTGGACATTATTTTTTGTAAATAAAACAGGGCAAAATGAGCTCAAATCGTCCGTGGATGTACAAAAGGGTTATTAATGGAAGTTTGAATAAATATTTTTTGACTGGGATTTAAATTTTCATCAATTTTGCATGTAGTCAATCGAGATTGATGGATGTGAAAAAGATTAAGCATCAATGTAATCATCGCAAATGTCAGAATTTCCTTTTTCGTGATGCAAACACTATAAAGCTACATTTATCATGGGAAAAGTACAATGACTCAGAATATTGATCAAAATGAGGGTATTGAATCGTTTGCTTGTGGTTAAGAATCATCAAACACATACCATAGAATGATCATTGAAGCTACTGGTGCTGACTTCAATATGGATTACATGGATGAACCACCTAATCCTGAAGCTCATCAATTTTATTAAATGGTTAATGCTGCAGATAAAGAGTTGTGGCCTAGTTTTAAAACACATTCACAATTGTCATTTGTGGCACGACTAATGAGCATTAAGTCAGAAAATCATATGTCTGAGAAATTATTTGATCAGGTGACAGAATTGATGAAAGAGATTGTTCCGGATAATAATTTGATCACTAACAACATTTACAACACTAAGAAGTTACTACGAGGAATGGGTTTACTAGTGGAAAAAATTGATTGTTGTTTAAATGGATGCATGTTATATTGGGGTGGTGATAGTGATTTAATTAGTTGTAAGTTTTGTGATCATCCTCGATTTAGGAAGGCACTTCATGTTGTAGATACGTGACAAAAATTGAAGGTTGTCTTTAAGAAGATGTTTTATTTTCCATTAATTCCTCAATTACATAGACTATATGCATTAAATGCTACAACAAATGATATGAGGTGACATTCTAAGCATGAGGTTGAAGAAGGGGTAATGCGTCATCCATCAGATTCACCTGCTTGGAAGTATTATACTTATATACATCAAGATTTTGCAGCAGAAGGTTGAAATGTGAGATCGGGTCTCTGCACTGATAGATTTTGGCCATTTAAGTAATATGGACAATAGTATTCAATATTGCCAATAATAGTGACACCTTATAACTTGGTTTCCGTGGTTGCGTATGAAGGAGCAATATATGTTTTTGTTAATATTGGTTCAAGGGCCAAAAAATCCGAAAGACATGCTGGATGTTTTCTTACAGCCTTTTATTGTAAAGTTAAATCATTTATGAAAAGTTGGCATGAATACATATGGACTTAAACACTAAAAATCCAATATAATAAAATTCCAGCATTCAATTTACAACACTACCAACTTGAAAAATATGTGCTAAAGATTTATTCATGCATATAGGAAGTCCATAAAATACAAAACACCTAAAAATTATGTTTTGGACCAAAATAAAATTTTATAGGATATAAAATTCTAGAAATCATAAATCTAGTACAAATAAGTAAACGTTGGATTATAGGAATTATGATTTAGATCTTGTTCCATGTTATTCTTTAGTTGATATTATATGTTTTTCAGCATAATACCTAAAAAATGGCCAATATATCTTGCATCTTTAAGTATTGGACAAAAGAGAAGTTTCTAACTAGTGGTTTTTCAAATTCCAACTATGTTTCAATCCTTAGTGCATATCAACTCAAACTACACATGCATAAAGAAAAGCAACATCACACACATACAACACACACATTGCACTAGATATTTAAAGAACACAACACTATGCAAACATACAATTGCATAATAAATAAAAATATACCAGTACACTATTATAAAATATGGGCTCAATAATAGGGGAGAGACGAAGAACTTGTATGTTCTTTTCCTTGGGAGGAAGAACATACAAGTTAATTAGCTGCCACATGTATACAAAAACT
This sequence comes from Sapria himalayana, assembly GCA_029783825.1. Lineage (NCBI taxonomy): Eukaryota > Viridiplantae > Streptophyta > Magnoliopsida > Malpighiales > Rafflesiaceae > Sapria > Sapria himalayana. The sequence continues at coordinate 183,138 of JAREIK010002167.1, read as the reverse complement.
TACAAAAGCTGCTTGGGAGGAAAAGAGAGTAGCAATTGAGGCTTCAAAAAACTTATACCCAAAAAAATTAATTAGCATGGAAACCATGGAGAGGAGAGAGTGTGTTGTCCTTTTTTGTCTTTGTAGAAAATGTAGTAGCACAAGGAGGAGGATGACTTCTATTCAGTTGTCTGAAAAAAAGATATCCTAAGAGAGGAGAAGAGAAACCCAACCACGGAGGCACTCTTCTCACCCTAGCGGCACCTAGCCTACCTCTTGTTCGAGTTTTGGACGTATTTATTTTTTTTTTAATATCAAAATGTGAGAGATTATCCAATATTTTTGGTCTATCATGCAACACACTTGCAAGACAAAAAAAAACAATAAATAATAGTAACTGAAAAATAAAACATGTAGGGTTTAAATAATAATTATTTATTGCTATTAAAATGACCAAATAGAAACACAACGAAGTAAAACTTAGTCTACATAATTCATGAAGACCCAATAAATCCTTAGGTCATTTTATAACATTTGCCATTTCAAATAAATTATTCGTCTACATCAATGCTCAATTTACCATTTGGAAAAAAATGGATCACTAGGCAAGTCTGGTTATATAACTGATCTGAGCATGTACTTATCATGGGAAAACCAAGCTATGGTTGGAAATATGAAAATAATATTGGGCCACTTATTTCAACCTTGTCTTATCTCATGTGTTAAATTTTATAAGATGTCCTTTTGATTTCAATTGTTCCGACAATGGTCAATTCGCCATTGGAAGTTAGACAAAGTTGACATGAATTGATGATTAATAATCATTTGGAAAAAAAGGACCACTTCACCTAATCTCATTACATAACCACCATGAGTAGAAATTTAGGGGATGTTTGTTTTATTTATTGAATACTAAATAGAACTTTATTTAGCTAAATGTAAAATAAGGCTTGATAGTATTAATCATCAAGTTTTTTATTTTTAAATATTTTATTTCTATTAAATATTAAGTTGTTTGTTTTTTATATGCTTAAAGCTAACATCTTAATTGCATCTTTTAAGTAATTTGTTTAACTTGATTTTTATATATGATAAAATAGAAAATATTTCTGTAATTTATGTATAACATGTTGATATATTAATAAAAAATTAAACTAATAAAATTATTATGATAAATAATTTATTATTATATCATTGTTACAAAAAAAAAATAGTATATTTATCTATTTTATATAATTAAAATAAAATATTAAAAATTAGCAATTAAAAGATAAATTGATGAAACTAAAATTAAATTAAAGACAAAAATAACAATTCTAATGCTTGTTTTCAAATATCCAATGAAACAACATGACAACTTAAGTGCATATCTTCGAATATCTAAAGACAAAATACTTAAAAGTAATATTTAAACATCATATTTTGCATAGTAATAAAAGTAGAAATGATAAGTGAATTGTATACTCAAATTAGTTCATTGGCAATTTAGTCTCAAAATTGATGGATGAATTATTGATGTGATATGATAAAAACATTGTTGTGAATGAGCTTTGAATTTGATTTTCATTATCACTTTCTACTTCCACTTTATTATCATATTTAAAAAATAATCTTTCATCAATTGAGACCTGTCAAAGAAAATTTTGGACGGTGAAATATGTCATGATAATTCTCGTTTGAGTAGCGAATAGATAAGTAGTCATTCTTTTTAATATTGGGAAACATGTCTCAACATCACCAAAATCACATTCAATAATATTTCTTGATCTTGCATAGATATGTTTGAACATTTCCTTTTTTCCCATAGCTCAACCACAACTATGAAAATTACTCAATCAATAGCGTATATTATGATAAGGTGCCATAAAGCTTTGAGTGTGTGTATATGCTTCATATACTAAATGAAGAAAACATATGAACAAAGAATCTGCTATTAAAAAAATCTAGAAATAAAGATAAAATTAAGGAATTTTTTTTTGGAGAAGGTTGGTCGTTAAAAGTGGTTGTTGAGTCCATTGGAGAAAAGGTGGATGAACAGAATCCATAGATGGAAGAGCAAGATGGGTTGATTGCATTGTTCTTCAAAATTATTTTCTATGGATTTTCAAGATTTTAAAATATTTTGGGAAGTTTTTAAAGTGACTTTTTCCATTTAAAATATGATTTTTTCTAAATGAAAAAAACCAGATTTTTGGTGATAAAATTTGAAGTTTTCAAAAAAAAAAAGGTCAAAATAAAAAAAATCAACAATCTAAATACTAAAAGCAAATTGCTTTTAGAAAAAAAAATCAAAAAAACAAACAAGGCATTAGCTTGGGAAAACCAAGCTATTATGCAAAGTTGGTAATAATAAAAATAATATCAGGCCACTTGTTTCGACTTGATATAGTCTAAATTTATAATATTTGGCATAAAAATAAAAATAATACTAGGCCGCATGTCACAACTTGATTTTGTACTATATTACATTTTATTTTATTTTTATTTAAATGCCTTAATAATTTTTGTATAAATTTCATGGTCATTGGACTATGAAGCTCATTTCAATTATAATATTCACCAACATTTCAAATCCAAAATATTTATATGTTGGTCTCACATTTCAAAAACTTTTAATAAAATATTGATATTTGAGGCTATAATATGCATAACACATGATGCATGACATGTTATGCATAATGTTATGCATAAACAACCCATGTTTGTTTTTATTAAAAATGTCTTGTTTTTTGTTTATGCACAGTGTTTTTATCCATAACGTGTTATGCATAACATGAGGTATTTACGCATAAACTCATGGTAGGCATAACACAAGGTGTTTATGCATAACATGTTATGCATAAGATGAGGCATTTATGCAATAACTCGTGTTATGCTGACATGTATTACTTTTCCTTAAGATTGGGTCAAGCACCGAAGCATTATCAACCTCAAGAATAGGACTTAGTGTAGTTTGTTTTTACTAAATGAGTATAACTTCTTCCACATTTTGTGTAACAACCTAGTTTATAAATAAACTAGGAGCTGTGGTATAAGGGTATGCAAAAAATAACTCCATATTTCTTTGATTCTCTGACCTTCTGTTTTGTTTTTTTTTCTTAGCTAGTCATTAGCTCTCTCTATCAAATTATATATCATGTTCTAAATTTGTTTGAAATTTTAAAATGGTCATTTTTCATATCCAACATTCTAAAATTTTACCATGGTTTATTTCATTGTTTATAATTAACAAAATATAATTATAAAACTTAACAAATATTATAAAAACCATGATTTTATATATCAAACATAGAACTTAAATCAAAAATTTCAAAATTTCTCAAATTCTTAAAAAAATTACACTATTAAATATTATCGAGTTACCGACCAATTTTTTGGTCGCTAAATCGGTATTTTTTTGGTTGGTAAATAAAATAGCGACTAATTACCAACCAAAATATTAGGTCGCAATTTTATTCGTCATAATTTTTTTACCTACAAAAAATTAGTCGGTCAGTAAATTACCGATCATTTACCGACTCTATACCGATAAACTTTTACCAACTATAATCTAACAATTTTCCAACCAAAATAATTAGATCAGCATATGATCTCTAAATGGTCAGTAATTAATGACCATTTATAGATCATTCACTAACAAATAATTACCGACTAAATTCAAACCATTTTCCGACCAAAAGCATTTGGTCGGTAAATGGTCTCCAAATGGTCGCTAATTACCGACCATTTGGAGACCATTTACTGACAAATAATTTCCGACTATATTCTAACCATTTTCTGACCAAAAATATTAGGTATGTAAATAGTCACCAAATGGTCAGTAATAATCGAAAAAATTACCACCAAAAACTGACCAAAATCTTCTAAAATCATTGGTCGGTAATTGATCTCCAGCAGTATTATTGACAATTTGGTGATCTTTTACCTACTATTGATATTAAAAAATTTGGTAGGTTTGGTCGCAATTAAGTTGGTAATTACCGACCAAATTTTTTTTTTCCAGTTTTGCAGTAGTTTTTGCAGAAGCTGGAACATAAAACTCAAAAAAAATTAAGATCCAAAAAATATCAAGTTTGATGCAAATGTTGTAGAAACATATACATATGACATAACAAAAAAATCCAATTAACTCTAGCAAATAAATATATATACTGCATATATATATTAAATACATCAAGATAAAATAAAAAAATGAAATCCAAAATCAAAATTTAAGGCATTGAAAAAAAATATGTATAATACACTCAATCATCCAACATAGTTTCATAATCATTATGCTATGATATTTCTAGTTCACACGGTGAGATGTCAGGTACTGGGATAGATCTGTCTGCTGCTACTGCTAGTCCTGATACAGTTGCTGTTGGTGTTACTATAGGTGATGGAGTAGATGCTATAGCTGGAGCATTACACCGAACAATCCGAGGTAGATCATCAGGGTTGAACTATAATCCTCCTTCATGAAACTTCTTTGCAAGCCACTCAAAATGCATATGTAACTCATCCCTATCATTCTCATAGTCATTCATGCGCCGCTTGGTATCGGTCAACTTGATACTGTATCGCATTTTGTATTGTGTCCTGAAATTCCTTCTATTATCGAGAACAAATTCAAAACTGGTCCTGAAAAGTCAGCTTCATAATCTGGTCATCTATGCGAGTAAAATTATGATGTTGACGAACCAACGCTATAGACGAGCATCTTCTCCTTGCCATCAACAGTCGCATACCAAATTTGATTCGTATCAACTACTGGAGCTGATGAATAAGAACTACATATTGCACCATCACATAAATCTGAAGTAGACTGAGAATATGCTTGAGTTGCAGCAGCTAACATTTCCTCATATCTCATCTAATAAAAATATAAGAAAAGTATTTCAATTTATATTCAAACAAAAAAAAGTTAATTTTTTAAATGAAACTTACATTTGCTGCACGAGATCTCTGATCAACGAAAGTCTAATCATTATTAGCCTTCGTGTGCATGTATCTAAATAAGTGAGGAGCATTGGGCTTCTTACCCTCCTTGCGTGTCTATAATTATATACAATATATATGTTAATTCTATTGAAAAAAAAAAATTCTTTATGAGAAATGAAATTTAGGCATAATTGAACACATTTCACAAAGTAATAAACATAACAAATATAAATTAGAAATAATACCAATGCTCATTCGTGCTCACACATAGAGCGAGATCCACAAGTGTGTGTAGACATGCCACTATCCTTCCCAGCCCGCTCTGAGCGACGATTGTCACACTATTTATCACACCTCTTCCTATAATCTGGATCTTCCCATTTGCTCCGCCACTCCTTGAAAACATGATCCGGGACACTCGAATCTTTTTTTTCTTCTTCAACCATTTATCTTTGCTCTCATACACAGTGTCTTTATACCGAATGGCAGCATGTTTGTAGAACACACTTTTGACCACCTCCTTTGGCTGTGTCCACCTGTAAATTTTTTACAATTATAAATAAACAATTTTTAATCAGTAAACAAAAGAATAAATAAAAGATGTAAAAATTTTTAGGTTGTAATATTTACCTTAAATTCTCTCCAGATCATCAATTGGTTTTTATCTGTGAGTGACTTCCAATTATGTCCATTAGGTTTTAAGGACTTCCTGAAAATTATTTTCAGAACCCTAGAAATAGAACCAGATGGTTCTAACTTCATCCTGTAACTAAAAATTTATTAGCAAGTAAGAAATAAAATAATAATTAAATAAATCATTTGTTAAGTTTTATATCTTAAGAATTATTAATTATCGGATCAAACTGAGCAATAGTGAGAGTCTCATTTGTAGGGTGCTCTGAGAAATACTCTCCAACATCTCCATCCTCTCCCTCCTCTCCCTCCCACGTCTCTTAATCATTCAGCAAAATTTCTAGACCTTTATGTGGATCAGTCAGCTGATGCTTCTACTGTGGTACATTCACAAGCTTCTCTATCTGCTGTGGCGTCTCATCCACCCTGACCCTCTACCAGCTTCATGCATACCTGAGGCTATGTTACCTATACCATAACTCATACAACCTTGCAACGTGCTGCCTCTACCTCATCCACGTGCCATATCTTTAAAAAATACATAAGGCAATAAAAATAAACAAAAATGATTAATGATTAAAATAACATAAAACTCACTGTCTACTCATTCTCATATGAATTATCCAAATAACTTATTTCTTCCTCATAATCAATTAAATTTTCATCAACATCTACATCACAACTTGTATCCATCTCAGAAGATGGAACTAAAAGGACATCTTCATCCCCCACCACAGCTTCGATTATAAAATCATCATCATCATTTTGAAAAGCTGGTTCTATGAAATCAGTATTTGGTAATTCGGGGATGTCAATTTGAGCCCTTTCTTTGATCTTCCACACGGCTTTCCAATCCTTTCTAGGACCGGTCTGAACTGGATATTCATAATAATAAACTGGTGATGTTTGTACTGCTAAGACAAAATGTTCATACTTGTTGAATTATTTTTTATCATGCACATCGACAAGTTTATATTGAGGATGGACAACAATACTAACATGTGGTATTGGGTCAAACCATTCACATTTGAATAAAATATTTTTTTAACTGGGAGAGCTTCAAATTCTAACTTGATCACTTCGACCAGAGTCCCGTAATAGTCATATTTGGTTTCATTGTATACGAATCCTTTAATGCATACCCCCATATTATCTGTTGCATGGTAACTACCATACGAATAAGTGTGAACATTAAAACCATTCACACAGTAGCCGTTGTACATTCTAACCTCTCTTAGGGGACCTCATGCTATACTTCGAAGATAATTATTGGAAATTTTATTTGTATGATTTTAAACCTATAATTAAAATTATGTGGATTGTTTAGATTACAAATATAAATTTTTATTAGAACAATACAATTATTTTATGGTTATCATTATAAGTAAAAATATGTTATTTTTAAAAAATGGTGGAAATTCTTGCTCATTCATGGCATTGATAGCTTCTTCATTCATGTTTTGAAACTCATTATGTTTATCTATAACAAATTCACTAAAAAAAGAAATTAAAATTAATTGATACATTGATAGGAAATAGTAAATTATAATGCTAATCAGATCTCATTTGACTATTAGGAAATACTTATTCAATGAATGGTTGAACCTCTGGAAAATTCATTAGGACATATAGATGAGCTACAGTATATTCATAGTCTGCAAGATACCTTTTCACTTCAACAATAATTACTATACTCGGAGGCTTGAAAATTTCAAACATATCATTATCTACATTGTCATTAAGATAAACCTCATTCTGCTTTTCCTTATGTGGAAGATTTGGATCTCCTTATTTGAAATAGAATAATATGAATTTTGCAGCCTCATCCATAATATAACCTATTGATATAGAACCCTTAATCGGAGCGATATTCATTTTTGTATGCTTTATTTTCCTCAAGTATCTACAAAAAAATTATTGAAAATTACAAGTCATTTGTGTGTGTGTGTGTGTGTGTGGGAAAAGAATTGGTTTAGTGAATTAAAATTACCTTTTTGAAGGATACACCTAGCGATAATGGATAGGACCAGCAATCCTAGCTTCGTAAGCCAAGTGCACTGGAAGAAGTTCCATTGAATCAAAAAAACTAGGAGGAAAGATTTTCTCAAGATTGCACAAGATAATTGAAATTTATTCATCCAGATTCCTCAACTTCTCATCAGTCAATGAAGAAGAAGTCAGTTGCTTTAAGAATAAAGAAATCTCAGTTATCAGCTCTCATATTCTATTAGGCAGAAATTCTCGAAGAGCAATTGGTAATAACATTTGCATGAATACATGACAATCATAACTCTTCATGCCAAACATCTTAAATTTTTTTGCATCCATACATCTCTCCAAATTAGAAGCATACCCATCTGGAAATCTATGTTTTTTTACCCACTCCAACACAACCTTCTTCTATGATTTATTCAGAGAAAATGACACATAAGAATATTTATTAGTGACAAGATTTTTTGCAAATTGTGGATGATGACAATATTTATTCAACTCATCTCGACTTGTACATATCCTTAGTTTTCCCTGGAATGTTAAACACTATATTGAAAATATTGTCGAACACATTCTTCTCGATATGCATAACATCAAGATTGTGCCTGAGCAAGTGTTCATACCAGTAGGGAAAATCCAGAAATTACTTCTCTTATTCCACATACAAGTCTTAGATATATCTGCATTCACAACTTCAGCATCAATATCTATCACCTTCCTCAAGTCTCTGTTATTCAATTCATATAGAATTTCATCTCCAGATTTACCCCTCGGGAATTATTTAGTAACCTTTCTATTCTTAATGAAGTCTTTGGTGCTATGTCGATACAGATGATTAATGGGCAAAAACTTCTGATGGTTGTCGAACCTTGACTATTTTTCACTCTTAAATAAGTTAAAAGCATCAAAATATTTTATATAATGCGGACATGCCAACATACCAGTTATACTCCACCCAGACATCATAGAATATGCTGGAAAGTTATTTATGGTTCACATGAGGGCAGTGTGCATCTAAAAATTTTGCCGTTTGGAAATATCATAAGTTTAAACCCCAAGACCCCAAAGACATTTCAACTCCTCCATCAATGGCTACAAGATAACATATATCTTCCCCTTTGGATTCATTGGCCCCGACACTAACATAGTCAAAAACATAAATTCATCCTTCATACTTAAGTCTGGAGGCAAATTATACGGCATCACCACCACAGACCACATAGAATATTGCTATCTAGATTAACCAAATGGCTGAATACCATAAGCAAATATACACAGCCAAACATTTCGAGCTTCAGAAAAAAAATCAGGAAAATACCCATCAAAATATTTCCAAGCAGGGGCATCAAAAGGGTGACACATCTTACTATCTTTCATATGATGCTCTGAATGTCACCTCATTTCATCAGCTGTTGCTATTGATGCAAACAATTTCTGCAACCTAGGTGTTATTGGAAAATAGTGCATCTTTTTATACGGCACCTTCAACTTGCGTATATACAATTTATTTCTAGAACCCCTAACCTTTTGCTTATACCGAGCATGCCCACATATTTTACAACTATTAAGGTCACTATCATCACCCTAGTATATCATACAGTTGTTCAAACATCAATGAATGTCCTATACGGGTAATCCCAAGCCTCTAACTAACTTCTTCGTGCTGTAGAAATCCAATGGCATTAGATTATCTTGTGGTAATAATTCTTGAATGAATTTAGACATATCATCAAACCATGCCTGCGAACACATGTGTATGTATTTTATTTCTAACATTCTCACGAATATAGAAAATTGAGTATGCTTAAAATTTCTCTCATATATGGGTTTGTCTCCAGCTTAAATCATTTCATAGAAATTCCTTTCCTCGGCATTGGGTTCCTCATTCAGATTGAATTCAGGACCTAGAGCATCAAAAACCATTTTATGGTATGTAGTGTGATTAATAATATTCGAGACCATCTAATCAGTTTCACTTACTAACACCCATACTAAACTTGAACCCCTCTGGTGGACTTTCTTCTCACCATGATATATCCAAACATATTAATCCACCACAAAACTATTTCTATACAAATGTATCTTCACAATCTCAACATTCAAACACTTTTTATTCTGATATTTAACTAAAGTGCAAGGACACCTTATATCTGTACCACCATTCACACACTTAGGATGTCTCAGAGCAAACTCAATAAAATCATCAACTTTATCCCCCCATTCTTTAGAGAACATTCCATTCATTATTCGACCCTTGTACATCCATTCTTGATCGTCTTCCATAACTAGTTAAAAAAATCATTTTATTTAACAAACATGATTGTCTCTAATTTTAGTTATATATAATTAAATAGACATTAATTTAGATATACAAATATTTATATATAGTTATACACATATAGTTTAACATAATTTTGTATGTTGTTATACATGTAATTATAAATATAGTTACATGTGGTTATACATTTAGCTACATATATAGTTAAACATATATTTAAACATGTAGGTTTATATATTTGTTCATTTAATTTTATATATTTATACATATAGTAATGTAGAGGTTTAGATTTAGTAAAATACATTTTTTTGTACTACTATATACAAATATATATTAAATATAAGCTGTAAATTTAAATTTTAAATATAATTATGTATAAAACTTTTATAGTTATACATATAGTAAGATACAATTAGATATAGTTATATATTATTTTACATATAATATATATAGTTATAAATAGTTATATATAATTAAACATATAGTTATACATAGATATATTCATACAAGTAGTTATAAGTAGTTATACATAATTATATACAATGTTATAAATAAATATTTTAATTTAATTATATGAATACATATATGTATATATAGTTACAAATATAGTTATATTTTATTATATAGACATTTATTTAGTTATACAAATATTTATATATAGTTATGCACATATAATTTAACATAATGTTGTGTGTTGTTATACATGTAATTATAAATATTGTTACATGTGCTTATACATATAGTTACACATATAGTTAAACGTATATTTATAGATCTAGGTTTATGTTTTTGTTCATTTAATTTTATATATTTATACATATAGTAATGTATAGGTATAGATATAGTAAAATACTTTTTTATATACTACTATATACAAAAATATAATAAATATAAGTTGTAAAGTGCAAATTTAATTTTTAAATATAATTATGCATAAAACTTTTAAAGTTATTCATATAGTATGATACAATTATTTATAATTATATATTATTTTACATATTATATATATAGTTATAAATAGTTATATATAATTAAACATATAGTTATATATAGATATATTCATACAAGTATTTATAAGTAGTTATACATAAATGTATACATCATTATAAACAAATATTTTAATTTAGTTATATGAATACATATATGTATATATAGTTACAAATCTAGTTATATTTAATTATATAGAGTGTTACATATTTATACAAATATTTATATATAGTTATACACATATATAGTTATAAATATGTATGTAGTTAAAGATATAATTATATATAACATTTATATAGTTATACATATAGTAAAATATAATTATATATAGTTATATATTAGTATACATAGAGTATATTTTTTTTAGAAATATAGTTATATAGAATTATACATATAGTTATTAATTATTATATATTTACAAATTAGTTATGTAAAGTTATAAATATAGTTATAAAAATAGTTTACTTTATTATAAATATAGTTATAAATACTTTTATATAAAATGGCATATTATTATATAATTAAACACGTGTATCTATATAATATTTGTGAATAAAATATTTTTATAAATGTTACTTAAATATTATTATATTTATATGTAACACTTTTATAAATAATATATAGTCTATATATCACATTTATATATACATTATAAATTTTCTATATTTATATAATAAATAATATGTAATATAAATATTTACAAAATTGTATAATCATTTAATGTTACATAATTATTATATAATAAAATATATAAATGGATAGTTTAATGTACATTTTGTATAGATATTTATAAACATTAATACACATGTATAAATATTTATATATAACATTATATGTTTATATAAACATATCAATGTGTATTTATAATGTAATACGTTTATATATATTTAAAGTATAGACATTTATTCATAATATCATACGATTATATAAATGTATAAAAGTTTATATATACAGTTATAGACATTAAAGATTAACATTATATAAAAGTTTGATTTAACATAAATCATAATATATATTAATGTATAGACATTTATACATAATGTCATACGATTATATAAATATAAACAATTAAAATTAAGATTATTCGGATGCAAATATTATGTAATTGAAATCAAAATCACTAAAACCCTAAAAATCTAAACAGTAGAATAACAAATTTTAAACATGAAAAATTATAGTTTAATTAATTGTGTCAAGTCAAAATAATATTAAGTTAAATGAAATTGAATCAAAACTTAAGAAATTCAGAGGAGAAATAAAAAAACCTAATACCTGATTATACTAAAAAAATGAAAATCCGATTGTCTAAATATAATTCAGAGAGACTGAGATATGTATAAACATTTAGAAGGAGGAGAACAAAGAAAAACTTACCTAGATTCAAAAGAAAGATTTTATCGATTTCGTACTTATAGTCGCCTTTGACTCGAAAAAACGATAGAGTTTTGATGAATGTAGGTGTTAATGACTTAGAAAATGATTTTCAAATCAAAAAATTAAAACAATGAATTAGCAACCAAAATTATGGTCGGTAAATGATCGGTGAGAAAAAGTTATAATTATTTGGAAGTCTACTTTACTTACCAATTTTAATGGTAATATATTTTTCATCGTTAAATGGTCGGTAATTTATCGACAATATTTATTAGCTATTTTCATCCGAATTTACTGACTATTTTCTGACCAAAAACATTTGGTCGGTAGGTATGGTCGGTAGGTATGATCGGTATTTGGTCGTTAAATCGTGAGTAATTATCAACCTACATATTTTGTCAGACGTTTGGTCGATAATTATGACATTTTAAATATATTGGATAACCACTTTACCAACCATTTTTAATGGTAATACATTTTTGGTCGTTAAATGGTCGGTAATCTTTCGGAAATTTTTTTTTGCTAATTCCCTCCTAATTTACAGACCAATTCCCGACCAAAAAATAAATTAGTCGGTAATATATAGTCGGTAGTTGGTCAGAAATTTGATCAGAAGTATTTTTTTTCCAATGCACTTCTCTAGATCTCCTTAATTGGTCGTGAATTGGTCAGTAATTACCGACCTATATATATGGTAGGTAAGTACAAAATTATAAATAATTTGAAAACCAACTTTACCTACAATTTTAATCTTAATATATATTTTGGTCATTAAATGATTGGTAATATATTGGATAACCACTTTAGAATGATTTCCGACCAAAAACATTTGGTCGGTAATTATGGTTGGTCTTTAGTTAAGAAATTTTTTTTTTGATAGCCTTTTTTGGTCGCTAAATGGTCATAATTTGGACAGCAATTACTGACCAAATTTTTAGGTCGGTAATTTGGTTGGTATTCTCATAATTTTTAGTATTGTTATAAATAACTCGAAAAGTCATCCAACAACAACCAACCAAAACGTATTAAGTCACAAAATAAGATATATACTTTTTTTTACAAGAAACATACTAGATGGGTGGTTTTGGATTTAAACCACCTAATGAAATATCTAGAAAAGCTAACTATTGGTTGTTTTATGGGACACCATGGAAACATTTCTCATGAAAAACATAATAAGCTCTCAAATTTGGATGCTCATCATAAATCATTTTACCATAAAGTTATAAGGCTTGGTTTCACATAGATTTTTCCTCTTATTTTCTCCTCCTCACTCCCCTCTCTAAACAACTTTTTTTATACCCCATTTTGATTTTGACTTTTTTTTTGTTTATTTTTTTATGTTATCCTATCAGCCAACACTTACCATTTGATATCTTTATCTTTTAAAATTTATTGATATTATTATTTTATAGCACCCACTCTCTTTTCGTCATCATTAATAATAGCAAGATTTGTGTTTTGGTACATCAAATATAAAATATTTGTATTTTTGTACATCAAACTTTTCATATTAAAAAAAAATTAAATTAAATTATAAAATAATAAGTTTTTAAATTATTTTAGAATTTGATTCACTTTTTTTAGTATAAAAAATTTGATTTACCAAAACATACATATTTGAGGGAATTGTGTTTGGTGCACTCACCAAAAATATTTAAAAAAAGATAACTCATCTTTTCATATTTTAAAAAAAGGTACTAAACTCTTAGCAAGTTAAAATTTAGTGCAATCAAATACATTAATCATAAACTACCCTTCGTCGGCACTCTCACATGCCTCTCCCCTCATTTCTCTCCCCTTTTCCTTGCCCCTCGCCCCTCTACCATCGCCCCTCTTCCCTACTCCACAGAAAGCTTGATGGAGCTTCCTGGAGGTCCTCGCTGGAGCACGTGGAGCTTCAGCGAACTCCATGAAGAAGCTTAGGAGCTCCATGATGGAGCTCGTGGAGCTCCATCGAGTTCCATCAAGCTCCATGATGGAGCCGGTGGAGCTCGAGGAGCTCCGTCGAGCTCCATCAAGATCCATGATGAAGCTCGACAAAGCTCGCCAGTGATCTATCGTGGAGCTTCGTCGAGCTCAACAACGAAGCTCAGGAGCTCCAACGAGCTCCATCTTGGAGCTCGACGGAGCTCCTCCATGGAGCTCCAGCAGGACCTCCAATAAGCTCCATCAAGCTTTTTGTGGAGCAGGGGCGAGGGGCGAGGGGAAGGGGAGAGGAGCGAGTTAGGGGCAAGGACGACGGCGAGGGAAAGGGGAGAGGGATGATGGGGAGAGGCAAGGGAGAGTATCAATAAAAGGTAGTTTAGGGTTAATGTATTTGAGTGTAGCAATTTTAATTTGTTAAAAGTGTGGTGCCTTTTTTTAAAATATTAAAATATGGGTAACCTTTTTTTCAATATTTTTTGGTGAGTGCACCAAAACAAAATTCCTCCAAAATTAAATGCATATTAGGTTAGCTTGAGTGGATGATATGTTTTCTCATTAGACTAGACACAACCCATGATGTTTTTTTATAGGAATAACTATTCCAACAATTGCATCAAAAAGTTGTGTTGTGATGGTTGGACATCTTCCAACTATTGGATTCTATTCAATGATCAAAATTAAAAACAAATAACTTTTCACCTACACTTTTTAAGTATGAATACATCTAACTAAAAGTAATTTTGATACAAACTTATTGACTCTCTTCTTTTATCAATTTTAAAATGTACTTTCATTATTTATACTTTCATTAACATGTGGAATACTCCACAATAAAGAAAGTTGTATTTTTGAAGATCATGGAATGTTTCTATAAGTGGAGTATATTATTAAGAAGAATTCAAGTAGTTTTATTTTTATTTATTTTAATTACTTCTCACTTCTTCTCCTAGAATTATAATATAGATTAGTGTTCATACTTTTATTTTGTGGCAATGTTTAAAATGAATCATAATCAAGTAAATGATGATGAGCTAAATATTTTAATTTCTTCTTATTTCTCCTCATGAAACTAAAAAACTTGGGCTTAATATAATAAAAAATATTGTATGGATCATCTTTAATATTATAAAATTTTTTGAAGATTAGACAACAATTTAGTACAATGTGGATACCATGAAAAATATTTAGCTACAAAACTATTAGTTATATGTGATAACTTAGAAGACACGTCGGATAATATATCAAAAAAAATGATATATTAGATCATAAGAAAGCTTAGTTTATACCACTAAAATTGAATCTAATTCAATTTCTACGTCTGCTTCATGTATAACAATGGATTTGTAAGAAAATGAATAACAAAATTTGTTGTTAGTATAGACCTTCCATTTAAATTTGTAAAAGATCATAGGTTTGTATCTTTCATGCAAAAATATTTTAAATTCACACTTCATATAATTTCTATGTAGACATATAAAAATGATATTGTAAAATATTTTAAATTTGATAAAGAATCAATAATTGAATAATTTAATAATCACCCTGATGTGTTGTTTGTGATGACCACAAATATTTGGACTACTCAAAATAACATATAGTTCACACTTGTCATAGTTTACCATGTTGATTCAAACTAGATACTAAAAAATAAACTATGAGTGTCTAACCATTATGTTTAAAGTAAATAAAAATCAATAAAATATTTAATATCATATTTGATAATATTATATATAATTGCAATTTATCTGTATGAATTATTTGAAAAATCCTTTTAGCTCAAAATTTTTATAATATTATTATACCATTATTACAATAATAATACACATCAAATTTAAATTAATTTTGCATTCACTAAGAGGTATTAGAGTTTCTATAAATTTTATTAATACATCTAGTAAACTTCGATAATTTTATGATTTATGTTATTCAACAGGTCTAAAAAATATAAAAAGATATAGTATTTCATTAGAATTCAACATGCCTAATATTGGAATCTTGTATTGACTATAAAAATATTCTATCCAATTTTATGCATTGTAAAGGTTGTGACATCTTAATATCACCAAATGATCGAGAAATAATTTTTTTTTAATTCTTAGAAATATTTTACAATATTATGAATATTAATTATGCATTTTAACAATATGGGGAATATCCATTGTTTAGAAAAAAGTAATAAAAATAAAAAAAAATTAAAATATTGAATGAATATTTCATCACTTTATTGCTTAAATGCTTGCACGAATCTAAGAGTTAGGATGAAAGATATAGAAAATATTTTATATTTTTTTGTCAAGTGTATTATGTGAACATAAAAAGCAAATGGTAAAATTTAGGGGAAAATATACTTAGAGGCCCCAAAATAAAGTTAATTAAGCCTTTGGCCCCCTTTCTTAACATCATGTACCCTAAAACAAAAAATATTTAAATTTTGGGCACTTTTGTGAGCAATTAAAATTTGATTACTGAAATTACTTCTAGCATTTAAAAATTTTAAAAAATGTTAGGTATGTTATATTTGAAAACTATATACTCAAAAATAATATACATTTATATTAATAAATGTATGTGTTAATGTACGTATGCATTCATATATGTATAATGTGGATATTAAATATTTATATCTATTAGATATATATGTTTATACAGATGTTTATCTATAAACATATATGTTATATTTATATAATATTATATATAAATAAATATATCTATAAACATATATTTATATAGATGAATATATGAAAGTTTATATACATTTGTTATAATATATAACCATATGTATTTGTGGGCTATATAATAAATGTTTATTAGATAAATGTATAAAAACTCTTATGTTTATTATATATAAATGTTTGTAGATGTTATCTAAATAATATATGTTCATTAGATAAACATATATAAACATATATATTTATTATATATAAATGTTTATATACATTATCTATATAATATATGTTTATTAGATAAACATATATAAATATTTATACATGTTTTTTTATAACATATACATGTATATACATTATCTATAAATGTATATGTTTATAAATATATTTATTTATATATAATATTATTTAAATATAACAAACGACATAAAATATTTTGAATAAGTAAGAGAGTGTAATTATAATTATGTAGTGGTATGAATATAAGAAAACAACCTTTATGTTATTAAAAATTGTTTCTACTCTACCACAACAATGTGAATCAAATTGCATCAATGCCTTGTCAGATAAAAGAAAACATCTTTTGATATGAACCAAACTTATCTTTGGTACTTACCCCCAAATCATAAAATCTATAATGAATTTCGTGACTAGTAAAGATGGACATATGGGTTCATTGAAAGTATAAACACTTCCATTAAGTAAGTCCAGCTTAGAAGGAAAATGACCAAATAACCTTTTTTTATCCAAATAATATATAGAGCCAAAGAGCCACAAGAATTAGTTCATTCTAATTTATGTGGGCCCATGCCCCGTGACTATCCAAGCAAAAGATAGTTTTTAAGTACTTTATCACTTTCATTGATGATTACTAAAGATATTGATATATTTATTTGATATGTTGTAAGTTTGATACCTATGAGAAATTAAAGAGTATGAGATGAAAATGGATAAATGTCACAATAAATGTCTCAAAATACTATGATCTTATCATGATAGTGAGTACTTCTTTGGAAAGTTTAGGGACTACTTGTTAGATCAAGAAATTATATCCTAGTTATTAGTACCCGACACTTTAAAATAGAATGGTATGACCAAAAGAAGGAATAGGTTTCTTACACACAAGGTAAGATGAATGATGAGTTATTTTAGATATGCCTGATTTTTTTTAGGAATATGCATTAGAAACATCTGCTTATAAATTAAACTTAGTTCCATTTAAGTTGGTTTCAACAGCTCCAACTGAATTGTGGACTAGACATAAACCTAGTCTAAAACACATTTATTTGTGGGATTTCCCAGCACGTGTGCTAAAGGAGAAGACAAATAAGGAAACACAAATAAAAATTTGTTTCTTCATGAAATATCCTAGAGGGACTAAAGGTAATTTGTTTTATAGTCCAAAGGATCAAAAGATTATTATCAATGCCAATGCTCGATTTTTAGAACATGATTATATAGCAAACCACAAGCCTACAAGTATAATTTTTTTAATGATGTTGAGAGGAGATAAACCAGTCTAATCTTTTTCAATACCAAAAGGAATGCTACTAGGTGATATATTTGATACCTCATTGCCTCATCATAATGAGATAGCTATTCATGATAATATTAAAACTAAACCTTGTGAGCCTATCATTGATTTGCTAGTAGTACAATTAGAGGGAAATGATAATAATGATTCATAGGGATCAGTATCTATGTAGTGTATCACTGAAAGTATACACTCGAGAGGAGTGTCTTGTCATAGTGGGAGGGATATTTATCAACCTACATGGTATACACTATTATGAGAGTCTTATGATAGAATCCTTGATGAGCTCGATACTTATCTCGAAAATTATGATGATGCACTTCAAGATATTAACAAAGGGTTATAAAGTCAGAAATGTAGTCAATGCAATCCAATCATATTTGGTATCTTATGGAACCACCTGAAGGGAGAAAACTCATAAAGTGCCAGTGGATATAAAAAAAGATAGGGATAGATGGTAAAATTGAGACATATAAGGATAGGCTTGTGACAAAATATTTTACTCAGAAAGAATAAATTGATCATGAGGAGACCTTTTTTTCAGTAGCCATGCTGAAGTCAATCTTGATTCTCTTATCTATTGCAACTCATTATGACCATGAAATTTGACAAATCAACATGAAAACTACACTTTTAAATGGACTTCTTGTAGAATGTAACTAGATGGTTTCATAGAAAAAGACCAAGAGCACATATTATCTAAGTTTAATAAGTTCATTTATGGACTAAAACAAGCATCTAGATTTTGGAATACTTACTTTGATTAAGCTATTAAGTCTTATGACTTTGATTAATATTATAATGAGCATTGTGTGTGTATAAAGAGAGGTGATGGTGGTGTGATACTCTTGATATTATACATTGATATTATATTTTGCATTGGCAATGATGTGGGCTCAGTGTCTTTAGTTAATATCTAGTTGTCCAGTAAATTAAATATGATAGCTTAGGAGAAGCTACTCACATTCTTTGGCTCATTGTCTTTGGTAATATTGGGCTTGTCTCAATCTATTTATATTGATCATATACTAACATGATTTAGTATGCAAGATTCCAAGAAAGATTTTTTTCCTTTCAAATATGGGATTGCTCTATCAAAAAAATAATATCCCAAAACACCCAATAAGATAGAAAAATAAAAGTAGTTCCTTATATATTTATAATAGGAAGCCTCATGCATATAATACTTTACACTAGACCTGATAATTTTTTATAGTGTAGGCATGGTAAGCAGATATCAATCTAATCTAGGATAAAAATATTGGATGATAATAAAGTGTATAATCAAGTACCTAAAAAAGATTAAAGATTATATGTTAATGTATCAAGTGGACAATCTTATCCCTTTAGGGTATATAGACTTAGATTTCCAATTAGATGAAGATTTAAGAAAATCCAGACTATGTTATGTGTTTACCTTGGGAAGTAGAGTTATAAGCTAGAAGAGTATTAAGTAATCTTGAATTGTTGATTCTTCCATGAAGGATGAGTATGTAGTAGTTTTAGAGGCAACCAAAGAGGCTATATGGCTTAGAAACTTTCTAATAGATCTAAGGGTCATTAATTTTATGTAATTACTAATTAACCTTTATTATGATAATAATGAAACAATCACAAATTTGAATGAACCTAGAACCCACAAGAAGACAAAATACACCGAGCATTAATATCATATAATAGAGATAATGTGAAAAGAGGAGATATGGTGATAATGAAATTAGCATCAAAAAACAACTTGACATATCTATTTATGAAGAGCCTTCCAACTAAAACATTTGACAGACATATAGAAGAGTTGTGAGTCAGATGTGTGGTATTATGGCTTTAGTCTAAGTAGCAGATTATTGGAACTAATTTATAGTAAAAATTATCTCTTATTATTTTCTTGATTAATATTTTTTTATTATATTAATACAAATTTTATAAAGACTTAAATTTGTAAAAATACATGTTCTTTATTTTACATTTAGATGATTTTGTGCATAGGGATTGGCTTACGCACAGAAGATTGAATCATTAGTTCTTGTAGAATATAAATTTTTTGTTCATAATCTAGATACAACTAGATAATATATCAGTAAGATTCTAATTTCTAGTTCTAGTATATTGAGTGTATTGAATAAGACCAATATAGTGTAATTATTTTGTATTAAATTGTAAAATAAAATACACTATAGTTATTATAAATACTATTACTCTAATTTTTAAAGTAATTATTATCTTCATGTACTTGTTAGTAGTTATTTTGATTTATTAAGAGTGAGGTCTAGAAAATAAAATTATTCTAGAGATGTTACAAGGAGATAAACTAGTCTACACTCCTTCAATATACCAAAAAAAATACCACAAGGTGACATCTCTGATACCTTATTGCCTCATCAAATAAGAGAGTTATTCATGATAGTATTGATACTAAATCTTTTGAGCCTATCATTGATGTGGCAATAGTACAACTAGAAGGTAATGGTCATAATGGTTCACAAAGATTAGTATCTATGGAGTGTATCACTGAAAGTATACAATCAAAAGGAGTGTCTCATCATAGTGGAAGGAATATTCATCAACCTACATGATTTACACTCATGGTAGAGTCTTATGACATAATTTCTAATGAGTGCATAGTGATCTCAAAAACAATGACAATGCACTACAAGATAAAGATATAGAATATTGATAAAGGGCTAAAGAGTTAGAAATGTAGTCAATGCAACCCAATCATATCTAGTTACTTATAGAACCACCAGAAGGGATAAAACTAATAAAGTGCAGGTAGATCTATAAGAAAAAAAATATGGATAGATAGTAACATCAAGACTTATAAGGCTAGTCTCGTTGTAAACGATTTTACTCAAAAAGAAGGAATAAATAATGAGAAGACCTTTTTGTTAGTATCCTTGCTGAAGTCAACCTAATTTTTTTGTCTATTATAACTTACTATGACTATGAGATGTGGAAAATAGACATGAAGATTGAATTTTTTAATAGTGATCTTGAAGAATATATCTTTATGATGTAGCCAATAGAAAATGGACATATTGTGTAAGTTGAATAAGTCTATTGATGGACTGAAACAAGCATCTAGATCTTAGAATACTTGCTTTGATAAGCATTAAGTCAAATATCTTTGATCAATGTTAGGATGATTATTGTGTCTATATAAAGAGAGATGATAATAATGTGATATATTTGGTATTGTATGTTGATGATATATTACCCATTGAAAATGTTGTGGACTCATTATATTCAGTTAAGGTCTAGTTATCTAATTATTTGATATGACATATTCAGGAGAAGCTATTCACAATCTTGGGATTAAGCTTTTTTGTGATCCCAGGAAATGATTATTAGGCTTTTCTCAAGTTATTTATATTGTTCAAATATTGACTCGATTTAGTATGTAAGATTCAAAGAAATATTTTCTTCCTTTCAAACATGGAATCTCTCTATCAAAAAAATTTAAAATACCCAACGAGATAGAGAAAATGAAGGCATTTCCTTCTATATATGTAATAGGAAATCTCATGTATGTAATACTTTGCACTAGACCTAATATTTTTTATGCTATAGGCATGGTAAGCTGATATCAATCTAACCTAGGAAAAAAAAATATTGAATAGTAGTAAAATATGTAATCAAGTATCTAAAAAGGAATAGAGATTATATATTAATGTAACGAGTAGATAATCTTGTGTCTATAGGGTATACAGACTCATATTTCCAATTAGATGAGAATTTGAGAAAATTAACATTGGATTATGTGTTTACCTTGGAAAGTGGAGCCATAAGCTGGAGGAGTATCAAGTACTTTTGTATTGTTGATTCTTCCATGGAGGATGGGTATGTGATAGCTTTAAAGGTAGCCAAAGAGGCTATATAGCTCAGAAACTTTCTGATGGATCCAAGGATCATTCCTTTTATGTAGTTACCTATTACACTTTATTATGATAGCAAAGCAATTACAAATTTGAAGAAACCTAGATCCTAAAAAAAGGTAAAATATATCGAGCATAAATATCATCTAAAAAAAGATATTATGAAAATAATAAATGTGGTGGTGACTAAAGCATTTGACAGACATTTGGAAGGGATGAAAGTCAAATGTGTGACATCATAACATTAGTCTAAGTGAGAGATTGTTAGAACTAATTTATACTAAAAGTCATTTTTGATTGTTTTCTTGAGATACATCTTCATGTTATTTTAATAAAAAATTTTATAATGAGCTAAAATTGTGAAAATGCATATTACCTTTATTCTGCATGTAGATGATTTAGTGCATAGAAGCTGGCTTATGCATAAAAGATCAAATCATCAATTCTTCTAAATTATAAGTTTGTTCTTTATAATCAATATACAATTGGACAACCTATCGGTAATATTGCATTACTAGATTACTGTAGGTCTATCTTGACTATGATGAATAGTGAAGTTCCAACTTTTAGAGCTAGTATACTTGAGTGTATTGAATGAGACCAACATGATATAATTATTTTGTACTAACTTAAAAATAAAATACATCATAGTTACTATAAACACTATTAGTATTATTCTTGAAGTAATTATTATTTACTTGTGCTTGTCAATAATTATTTTTTTTTCACAAAGAATGGGATTTAGAATAAATTTGAGAATTCTAAGAATTCAATAACTTTATGAAGCATATGTTGAATATTGATTAATGATGGAATCCATGTCCTAATAAAAGTATTGATGATACTCTCTTAAAGAAGCTTAAAAATTTTGATATTGCCAACCCCTGCATGTGGATTTTAATTTGGAAATTCAAATAAGTTAAGTGAAAAGTATAAAGAAAATAAGTATAGATTGATTGAGTTGAATTATCAATGATTTGATCCAATCAATGAGTATTTATAATTTTAACATGAAGAATTTAATTAGTATTAAGTAACAAAAGATATAACATATTTTGAATAAGTGAGGGAGTGAAATTACAATTTTATAGTGGTATGAATTATAATTAATTGAAATTATTGTATGAAATAATTCATATTGGAAGCCTAAGATCTTATTCAAGCTAGGGTTCCTTCCGTGGCCTTATCTAGATACCATAAAGGTATGAAAGATTTTTATTTATTTATTTTGAATATATATGCATATATAATTGGAAAAATTTGTTTAATTATAATGGAATAGTTTGATTTTATCAAATTATTTGATTCTTTTTAAATGGATTTTGATTACACACACACACACACACACATATATAATAAATATATTTAACTTTAAAATAAGATATTTTATATAATAAATTGAAATGAAATATTTTAATTAAGTGTTTTATTATTTTTAAATATAAAATGGATTATGGCTTAGCAACGCTACACCACTATAGCATCATAATCTTCGCTAATCATGACTGGCATAGGTATTATGAGAGATGATTGAAGCCATCTATACACCTATAACTAGGTATTTCTTCACTCAAATTTATTTGAAACTTAAAAATAACACTTCCATGAGTATTATCACCATGATTAAATAATAATTTTTTTTGCTTTATGAATCTCCAACATTATTATCAACCCAACCCTATTAATTTGTAATTATTTTTATTTAAAATTACTAATTTTATGTTTTTATTATATTTTTCACCATGTTAAAGCAAATGTTATGTCTCTATCTTTATTAATGTTTATGAACATTCCTTATTTATTTTTCACTTATTATTACACACCACCATAAAACTGGAGGGTTGTTTTAGGCATAAGATAACTAATTATAAATAAAAATTATCATATACCCTCAAATATGAATTTTAATTAGGAGAAAATCTAATGAAAATCAAGGATGTCCCCCAAAATGCAACACATTGAACCAATGTCGAGGTGGAATGAAAAATAAGCTTGACATGTTAAACCTATACTAGGGTACTATGTCAAATGATAGTCATACTATAGTGATGGCCCAACTATTGTTCTATATGTGAGGGTTCTCAATATTGTTAGATGAAAATGAGTAACGAAATAAATTTAGGTTAAATCTAAAAATATTAAAATAATATTTTGGAAAATAGAAACATTGATAGATATGACAATGGAATTAGTAAATACAATATGTTGGAGAAAAGTAAATAAATATTTTTCAAGACAAAGTAGAAATGCAATAAACTAAGAAATTGGAAGAATTATGTAAACTTTTTAATTCTTGATCATATGAAAGAAACACAAGTGGGTATAATAGTGAATAATAATTATAAAAATAGTCAAGTAGCCAAAGATAAATTTGTATTCTCCTCCAGCTAGTTTACAAGAAAATACAAAGAATAACCCTCAAAAACCATTAGAGGGAACAGTAGAGGGATTCTCATCTACTAATATATTATTTATAGGCGGAGATTAAAGTGGACATGTAGGCAAAGATAGAACTAGATATGATAGGATTCATGAAGTTCAGCATCAAAACTCATGTGCTCAAAATAATATGAAAATTTATATTTTAGATATTTCCTTAGCTAATAATTTAAAATTATTAATATTTTGTATGAAGAAAAAGAATATTTAATGAGCTATGTAAGTAGATTTAATAGAAGTTAAACTAATTATTTTTTAATTAAGACTATCTTTTAGAAATGATTCCGAATCTATTTTGCTTCATGTTCAGCTTGAGAAATTCATAATTGGGGTTGGCATTTATGTCCTTAGATGATAGCTTATGCTTCCCCTTTTGAATTTTAAATCCTCCTTTGTTTATTGTTTATCAAAATCTCACTTTTATATCTATGATGTCTATCATGTATTGTAGTAGTTTACTGTATCCATGACATCAGAGAAAATATTGTGACTCAAAAAATTGCTCACTAAAGTATATTGGCAATATATTAGAAAATGTTGCGACATAAAAATAATATTTGAAGTAAAATGTTATGATATCAAAATTTTATTGCTACTAAATGTTGCAACATCAAAAAAACATCATGACGTCAAAAACAATTGCTATTGAATGTTGCAACATTAATAAAATATCATGACATCAAAAACTATTACTATTGAATGTCTCAGCATCAGAAAATATTGTGACATAAAATCTCATTGTGATATGTGATATTGGTTTTATAAAGAATATATCATGGTACTGATATAATTTTGCGACTTCATGTGCAAATTTAGCACTTGGCTGCTATGATTTAAAAAAAATATTATGGCCAAAAATTATGTTTAAAGTAAATATGACAATGATTCTAAAATATAATCACAGCCACAAAGAATATATTGTACAACAAAAGAATATGACAAACTAGTGGTATAGTCATAAGATGCAATATATGTCATGTTTTATTTGGGTAGTCGTGCCCAAGAAAGGTTGTTTAAACTTCTCAATAGGCACATATTAGTGTATATATATTATGAGTTTGGAAATATTGTAACTTTTTCCTTGCTCATCTACTCCCTATTTCAACTTTCCAAAAAGTCCAATTGTACCCAATTTTTAGTAGATTCTACTACTATTCATCAAAATCAATCAAAAATATAATGTCATGAAATACTTACTTTTAAAGTATATTGTTTATACAAACACAATGAAAAAGACTAATCCAGAAGACTTAATACTTTAAGTGGAAAATAAAATCAACACTTAAATACTTGCTTTTCCTTGAGCAAAGAATCTCTCTCTCTCTCTCTCTCTCTCTCTCTCTCTCTCTCTCTCTTCTTGTGGTTATGCCTAGAATTGGAGTGTTAGCAATATTATCAACTTCTAAATTGATAATGTGACTATTTTTGAGTGTCAATTTTATTTGGTGGATAAGAGGACTCAAATCTATGGATCTTGTGTATGAATAAATGGGATGCAAGATGTTTATTTCATTCATACAAGCAAAAAACACAAATGCTTGAGTTTCCTCCCAAGAAGTATTATGTTTAATATCTATAGCTAGACTACTTTTTTAGTCTAGTTTCATCATTGTAGATCTCAGTCATCCATATAATTTTTACAATATAATATTTTATCTTCTTTCACCTTGTATTCTCCTTATAAGCCAATGATGTTGAATAGAAGATAATCATAATTCCTTTCTTTCTTAGACCAATATATTGCTTAAATATCTCCTTTCAAAGTTGGTCATCTGTAGTTTTTTTTTCCCTATTTGAATGACTTTGGATGTCATGACTTTATTAATTGTTGTGGAATCATCGTGTGTCATCTCTTTCAATTGTGTCATGGTCTTAAAAATTGTTGTGATTATTTCATCCTTCACAATGACTTTGGAAAATATCATAACATCATCTTCAATTCTATGGAGTGATGTTGTTGTGATTATAGAAAATAAGGGTATCTTTATTTAGCTTCTATCCTTTCAATGTCAATTCTCATTTTTCTTTTGTCACAACTTCATTCTTCATTGATCCAATTTGTATAGTTATGATTTTTTAGATATCATGACTTTTTTCTACACTACAACCTTGGCCTTGTCCACATCCAATTCATCCTCTTTCTTGACCTTGATTTTCTTCATGTTTTCAACATAGTTTATCACAGCTTCAACTAATTTTTAAGTACTTCATTAAGTAGTGCTACAACTTCTTTTGATCATGCTCTATCTGCATTTTTGGGAGTCCCAATGTTAGTTTCTATTTTTATTTCACACAAGAGTGTCATAACTTCATTAACATGAGTCACTTCGGCATCTAAGTATGTATCATCTTTAGTTTCTATTGTGACTAAAAAATGTCATGACATCATACCATATATCTTCATCCAATTGTGTCATGATTTCTTTGAGTTCCCAATTTTCTTCTATCTTCATGAATTCTTTCTTTTCTTCAAGACAACTATCCAAGAAATCTTTTTTATGACTTTGAATTAAAGCTTTTTGGATGTTTAATGAGTTGCTTTTGGAGAAATAAGTTAGATAGTAAGGTATGACTATGGAACGAGATAATAAAATGATATTTTTAGGTGTCGTGACATTGGATATCATGACATTTTTACTGACATCATCATCTTCTACATCAACTTTCCCTTTTGATTTTTCTTTTATTTTTGATCTTCAACTTCCATGTCGCTTCTCAATGTTATGAAATTTCATTGCTTTAGGTTTGTCTCAATATTTCTTAGTAATCCATTGACATCTTCTTCTTTCATTGATAGTGCATACTATCCAAATTGATTTTGAATTGTTTTACAATCTTATTAGCATTTTAAGTCTCATTTTCATTCATCTTATTTGAAACTAGTATGAAGAGATGTTGATATTAGAGCTAAAAATACATCTACTATTATATAGTATATTAGCTTCTCTCTTGATAGATTAGATTGAAACTAGTCGTCTTATACTTTTTCAAGGCCACAAATTGGTTGACAAAGGCATCCATCTTAACTTCCATCACTAATAATTTGTTCATCTCAAATATTATAACTTTTCTCATTTTATTGTCTTGGTTAGGCTACATTTGGATCATATAGTAGTTACCCATCAATGTTTTTTTTAAGGTTATTTTATTAATATCACCCTCTCTTGGCGGAGGAATACCGTTTTTACAAGCTACGTCTACCCGTAACCCTTTTACACCCGTTATATGCTTAAACTAAACTTTAGTATCTTAATTCTAAATTAAAATAAATGAAGTTGAAATGTCTTTCTTAAAAATTTAGGATATTTTTCTGGAACGGCGTGTGCCTTATTGCCCTTTTGCTGTGCTTTTATTTCTCTTCTGTCTTGAGCTTCCCACGTTATCCAGCTTTGAGGGCCCTTGTCCTATCCTCTTTGTGCTTCCTTGCTCCTGATTTTGTCATTGGACCAAACTGTTTCGGCCGTGTTTTCCACTTTCTCCATCTCCTTCGGCTTCTTGTGTGCTTGATGATTCCTTTCCTAGCTACTTGAACTGCAGTAAACTGACTCCCTGACTAGAGTATAGCCCCCAAGCACTTACAGCCTAGACTGTAAGTGACCGACCCCCCGACCCACCTTACTCTTTCAGCTTGTGTTTCTAACCAACTGCCCGACTCTAATAGACTTCTCGTGCTCTCCCCATCCAACATACCATTTCTTAACCTTTTGTCCAGCATATCATGTCCAACAATAACATACCGACTCTTACAGACTATACTTACTCTCCCTGTACTTACAGACTCTTACAGACTTCCCATACTCATGTACACAGTAGCGGCCCCCCGAGAGAAACCTGCTCCTGTACATCAGTCTAGCTTTAACTATGTACTTCAATAAGTTGGCGGCTAACAAAATATAAAACAAAACAAAACTTCCAACAAATATATCATTATAATCATTATTAACCTTTAAACATCCTTCAGGACCAGGATATCTGCATACAATTTTAAAAATGTAATCAAATAAGAGATCTTGCATTCTTTATGGTTCTGTCCATTTTCATCTTCCACCTGAAATAACTTCTCAAGCAAGCATAACAAGCAAGCCTATGTGGTTTACAAACCTTTATTCTCTTTTTACCCTCCCTCAGGACTAGGAGGTCTTGTTCTGCAGCTTGATCCTTCTTGTGTTTTAATGGGTCCAAAAATTAATAGCCCTTTCTTATTATTATTATTATTATTATTTTTGATTAGTATTAATTTTGTATTTTTTGAGTCCTAATATATGGGAAGCCAATTTTATCTAATTCTATTATGCCTTTGAACCTTTCAGGTATATTATCTCCCTCAAATTCTTGAAGGCCAATTCTCATTCCTTCTCTGACTAGTTTATCCGCCAAAGCATTAGCCTCTCTATAAATGTGCTTTATTTCACCTTTTAAATCTTTTAAAACTTTTTTAATATCATCAATGTCTTCTTTGTGTTCCCATAAATATGTCTTATTTTGAATTAGTTGTACTAATAATTCCGAGTCAACTTGTGCTTGTATATATAGATAATTATTTTCTTTACAAATTTGTATGCCCTTTTGCAAAGCCAAAATCTCTGCATGAAGCACCGAGGAAGCTATATTTCTTGATGAAAAAGCTTTCAGTACTTGACCCTCCTCGTTTCTTATGGCTCCTCCTCCACCTGCCTCACCCATTTTCCTCTTAAAACTGCCATCTGTATTTAGCACTAGACCTCCCTATATTGGTTTATTCCAGCTGACTATCTTAATAATAGGAGCTTTCCTTGCTGCTATATTTAAGTTCCATACATTCCTTTTATCTTAATCTATTTTCGTATTTCTCAGTTTAATCGGGTTGTAGGCAGAAATAAATGCAATTTCTTTTTTGATCTCTTCTAAAATAGCCATAGCATTCATTTTAACTTTATCAAATCTACTTTTGTTCCTCACTTTCTATATGCACCAGACAGCTATGTGCAGGATATAATTCCTTAACCATTTTAAAATTTTATTCTTTGTTTGCTTTTTTGACCAGAGTTCCAATCTATTTCTAAAATTCTCTATACTTTTTCCAATTTCTACTTCAGTTTCTAATATGTTCCATACTTTTTTTGCAATCTTGCCCTTAGAAAACTGATGATCCATGTTTTCTATCTCTTGATAGCAACATTCACATCTAGATGTTAATTTTATAGCTTTTCTCTGAATGTTTTCATCTACTGGGACGATGTTAGATAATAATTTTCACATAAACACATTTGTTTTTTGAAGCAAATCCTTTATCCAGCCTCCCTTTGAAAGAAGCGGTCTTCTGCTTCTAGCTAACTCTTTGACACTTTTTAGAGAGAAATTACCTTGCGGGTTTAATGTCCATTTACACCCACTTTTAGTTGAAATAGTTTGTATTTCTATTATTTTATGATATTTTCGCATCAATTTCCAACTTCTGGAAGCTTTCTTTGGATCTTTAAATTTTTTATTACTTAAACCATATTTAGCCTTTATGTATGATGCCCAGAGACTTTCATTTTTCTTTAGCCTCCACCAGTTTTTACATGCTCAAGCTTTGGCTATATCATTTAAGCTGGTAAATCCTAATCATGCTTCCTCTTTTGGATAGCATAGGTCTCTCCATCTTTTCCAATGCAACTTGTTTTTACCATCTTTTTCCATAAAAAGTTAGCCATTTCTATTTCTAGTTTTTTAACAATACTTTTTGGTGGCTGTGTGGTCATTAAGGTATGAGCTAATGATCTCTGTAGCACATGGGTTATTAGAGTTATTCTTCCTGGCATGTTTAAGAGGTCCTCTTTCCATCCGGCAATCTTTTGTCTTATCTTATCCAATTAGAAGGAAAAATACTTTTCCTTTAATCTTCCTTCATAAATCGGGCATCCTAGGTACAATATGGCTCCTTTGCACTGTGCAAAGCCAGTAATTCTTTTAACCCTTTGCTCCGTAATCTCTGATGCTTTGTTTGCTAACATAAATTGACATTTATTCTTATTTAACATTTGACCTGATTCTTCCTCCAGTAATTGCAATAAACTCATTAGATTCGGCATCGACTTACTACTGGCGTTCGTAAATATAATTAAATCATCTGCATATGCCAAGCAGTATATTAACGGAGTATTTCTAGGCTATTTATATGGTAGGATACTTCCATATTCAACATGCTCCTTTAAGTTTTTTATAAATTGTTCTAAATATATATTGAATCGAGAAGGAGATAACAGATCCCCTTGTCTGAGCCCTCTAGCGGTTTTGAACTCTCCTCCTGATTGCCCATTTATGATAATTTTAACCCAGGAACTAGATATACATCTGTACATTATGTCTATCCAGAACTCTGAAAACCTCATTTTTCTCATGAGGTAACATAATATGTCCCATTCAATCCTGTCAAACGCTTTTGATAGGTCGAGCTTCATGATGACATTATGGCCTCTCCCCTTAGCTCCTATATCTCTTATCATTTCTGATGCAAGATTAATATTTTCCATCATCAATCTATTTTTAATAAAACCTGCTTGTTCTGGTGAAATAATTTTTGGGACTATCCTGCTTAGTCTATTCTGGAGGATGTTTGCTAATATTTTGTAAATAGAGTTACATAGGCTAATTGGTCTGTAATCTTCTGCTTGTTGCGGGCTGGCCTTCTTGGGAATCAATACTATGTGCGAGCTGGCCCATGTTTTGAAATTTCCGTGCCTACAAAAATCCAGGTAATGGCTACTACCACTTCTTTTTTGATTATGGGCCAGCATTTTTGGAAGAACCCATTGTTCCAACCATCTGGTCCGGCAGAACTATCCTTATTGGCATTAAATACTGCTTCCTTCACTTCTTCTTCCGTTGGCATTTCTGCTAGCATTTTATTATCCGCTTCTGTAACCGTTCTTCCTATATTTCCCATTAGAGTCTGATTTCTATCTGGTTTTGCCCCACATAGAAGAACTTTAAAGAATTATTCTAATTCTTTCTTGATATCTTCCTCTTTTTCTATCCATTCGCCATTAGCTTTTTTGAGAGCTTTTATTCCCAATTTTTGATTTTTGATTTTCGATATTGTATTAAAAAACTATGTTCTTGTCTCCATCTTTCAACCATTTTATTTTAGCTCTCTGCTTCCAGAAGTCCTCTTCCATGTGCATTCTAAGCCTTAGTTCTGCTTTAGCTTTGCTGACTTTTATTCTAGTTATATCATCTTGTTTATCTTCATATTCTATTTCTAAGGTTGTTACCTTTCTGCTCCACTTCTTGAATTTTTTCAACTATGTTACCAAATACCTCATTGTTCCACTTATTAAGTGCCTGACGTAACTCCCGAAGTTTTTTTCCTAATATCTCTATGGGGTTACCTGATGTCAATTTTTCCCATGAGTTTCTTACTATTGTCTCAAAATCCTTATGCATGCCCCACATATTTTGGAAGATAAAGTCATTTTGTTTTCCGTTCCTTTTTTGATGGGTTATCAAGAGCGGGCTATGATCTGAGCAAATTCTACTTAGGTGCCGGACTTTAATCTCCCACATTTTATCTAGCCATTTCACATTAACTAGTACTCGGTCTAGTCTCGACCAGATTGCTCCTCTTTTCTTCCAGTCGTTACACAAAGTGTATTTTGAACATAAGTATTCTGTCTCTATTAATTTTGCACCGGCAATTGCCTCATTAAATTGCGCTATTGCTACCGGATCGGGTGGCCTGCCTCCCCTTTTCTCGGTAATATTCCTAATAACATTGAAATCCCCTCCTATAATCCACGGGGATTTTCTAGCTTATATTATATCCAACTCCTTCCCGAGTGTTTTCCTTTCTTCTTTACCATTGCTAGCGTAAACTACCGAGTAGATAGTCTCTATGTTCTTACTTATTTTAAAACTAATTATTTGATCATGTACTTTTACTATTTCAATGTCCATTGAGTTATTCCACATAATCCATAATTTACCCTTTTGATTCGAAAATTCCTTATGAAGGCCTATTTTCGTTTTATATATCTCAATTTTTCTTTTATCTACCATTGGTTCAGCTAATGTGATAATTTTAATTTTATGAATTTTAATTAAGTTTCTAATTCTATTTATGGTGGGAGTGTTCGCTACTCCTCTTATGTTCTAGTATAGGATATTCATTTTAAGTGTATTTTGCTTGGGCCCTAGGTTATACATTTTTGATCATATTTCATGTTCAAATATTTTTTTCCTATTTCTTTGCGACTCGCTAGCAGTCGGTGGGGCTTGTTCTAACTTCTTTGATCTATATAACTTTTCTAAGCTTCTTTCTAAGAATTTTATTTTTTCTAGAGCTCTTTCCTTGCTATTAGGCATATTCCTGGTTTGTTGCTTTCCCATACCCTCAAATGATGCATTGAAATCCACTTGTTGATTTTCATTAATACTGTTGGCCATTGGCCAGCTTTTTGAATTAAGTTCCTCTTCGAACAACAGATCATCCTCTTCCCAGTTGTGCTGCTCTATGCTTTTTTGTAGTTGTTTCTTCTTTCTTTTCCTCCTAATCTCTATTTTTTCCCTCACTCCTTTTTCTATCCCTTCAATCGGAATTCCCTCTAGCCATTTTCTAATATCCTCCATCCTACCCTTACTTAAATTTTCCTCCGCTATCCCCCCCTCTCCTCTCCCTACCCTTCCTATTTCCTCCCCTTCCTAAAATCCTCTATTTTTTCCTCTCCTATTCCCTTCTCCTTACTCTTTTCTCCCTCACCTCTAACCTCTATTTCTTTAATCGGTTCTGTTTATCTCTCTTGTATCCCTTTCACTATTTTTTCTCTACCCTTTTGCCTCATTTCTCCTTCTCCCTTACTATTCTCCTTTCTTACCCATACCTTATCCTCCTTCCTTCTTCCATCGGGTGCCATGCAATCTTCCTTTGCGTGTCCCATTTTGAAACATTTTTGGCAGTAACAAGGGAGGGATTCTGGAAGTATTTCTTGCCAGAATCCATGGTCGAGGTCCCTACCAACCCATATTTTATTCGGTAGAGGAAGCTTACAATTAATTTCGATAAGTATTCTGGCCATACTTGGCCTTGTCATGTAGGATGTGGCTTTATCAATAAGCCACGGCTTGCCTAAACAGAGAGCAATAGAGTGTAGGAAATGCTTGCTAAACAAGTGTATGGGGAGCTTTGGTAGAGAGAACCATACCAGGACTTGGGCAGATTCTTGAGTTGGTGAGAATTTTGGCGTCCACTTGAGGATGCGCATAGGAAAGCCAGAAATTATCCACTACCCTCTCATCCAAAGCCTAAGGAAATCATCTTCCTCCTTGAGCTGGAAGAGGACGTGTTTCCCGTCGAAGATGGCAATTTTTACCACTTGCCTAAGCTTTAACACCGCAATGAATGCATAAATCTCTTCGTAGCTCGGCTTACCATGCGAAAACTTGCTGATTAGTGTAAGCTTGAAGGGTTCGGCAAGTTTCAAGAATTCTGCCTCTGTAAACAACACTGCAGGCGACGCTTCTTTAGCATCAAAACACGGAAACAGGAGCGCGGTCTCCTTAGAAATGGAATTGAATGATTTTTTTTTGTTGAATAATAGATCCGAATTATCCATTTTGGCTTCAGATTGAGCTCAAATTGCACAAAAATGGTGTATTCCTTCTTTAAAAAAGGCTTTCTCTCTCTAGAAGTTTTATTTACCCATCAATGTTGCTCTATAATAACCACCATGAATATAGTGGGGAATATCTTATTGAAAAGCTTATTCAATACCTCCTTAGTTTTCTTTCATACTTGCTTTTTTAGCTCTCTATCTCAATAAATGTCTTTTAGTTCATTCTATCTCTAGTTCAAGAGATACTAGCTCATTGTTAGATCATTAGTGTGCATAAAATTTAGAGGCTTCAAAACAAAAAAAAAATAAACAAACAAAAAAATAAAAATAGATATCTCAACAACTACAAACAAAACTACTTTGTAAAGTAATAGTGTCAACAAATTATTGTGACTTTGTCACAATATCAAAAACTTATTATTCTTAGCATAACACTAAAAGTTCATTGAATGTATATTCATATCCAATAGGATTTTATAAGTATATGGATCATGCAGATAATATAATGAATATATGTCCATATATAAATCATACATGAATTATTTTGGTAGTTTGATCAAGTAACAATGAATTAACTATCTAGTCAAATTGAAAAGATAAATTTGGTCTCAGATAGATACTTAGACTCTAGGGTTAGTTTATTTTTATTTTGTGTATAATAAAGTTTTCTTTGAAAATTTGGCAATGTAATATTTGATTATTAGACACAAGGTAAAATATTGTGAATTTTCTCGTCCCATTGGCATATAATATAGTTATCAACCATAGAATATCACTATCAAGAATGATTTCCTTATAATTATACCTTCAATATATGTACATTGAAGTCACACTTATGTATGTTCATAAGCTATAACATAATACTACTTCTTTTAAGCAATATGTCAAAAACCATTAATGATTATTTTGAGTGTGTATTTATATTCTCCCACCTCATTTGTCTTAGAAGATATTTAATGATGTAGTTATAATTAAGTTTGTACTTCTAGCTTTGTAAGTATTATACTTATATCATTTGACATATATCTTTCTAGTAATTTCATCCATGAAAGTCATATAAAATAAAAAAATGATCATGGGACTATCACTTCCACATGATTCACTATTCCTTACAAGTGTTCTATGACTTACCTATCATTATCTACTATAGCCAACAATATAGGTGGCAATTGGGTAGGGCAGCCCAGGCATGACTTGAGGCATGGCCCGACCAAGTCGTGCCTGGCCTAGCAAAACATGGTCGAAAACCATGCATGGACTCGAGTCGTACCAACTCAAGGCATGACTCTTGCCATGTTGGGCTAGGGGGTGCCAGCCCTCATGTCATACCAGGAAAGACCCAGGTGCTTGGTCCATAAGCACGGTCCAACAACATGGGTTCCATGACCTAGGACCTCAAATTGGGTATTGGTCATGATCAAATTGGATTGTTCCCACCCCACCAAGTCATTTAAAAAAATATTAAAATATTACAAAAATCCACCTCATCCTACCAGGTACACATGGTGGGTTTTTTTAATTAGCCCACCATGTAGTTGGCTGAGCGCATCCATGTGGCATGACCTAGGCACACGTGGATGCCCCCACACGAAGCTTAAGTTTCTAGACCATCGAGAAGCTTTGGCTTCTAATGGCTAACCCACATTATATATATATATATATATATATATATATATATATATATATATAATAAGTTCTAGGCCATTGGATAAAATTCCAACGGGTAGGAAATCCGATGTCTATTGGGTTTCTGCCCTTTTAAATTTCAAAAAAACATTATAAAAAAATAATATATATTTTTTTAATAAAAAATTATATATATATATGAAATAAGAGATTTGATATTTTCATTCAAATCTCTCAACTCCAATCTCACTCTCTTCATCTCTTTCTCCTCTTGGTCTCAGTTCTCTCTATCTCTCTCTCTCTCTGAAGCTATATTTTTTAGTTTTAGCTTTAGAATATTTTTTCAAAGCTTAAAGAATATGGGTGTGAAGTGGAGATTTGATTGTTGTAGTTGTTTGTGTTTTAATTTCTTTACCTAACCTATCAAAAGTGCGCTATAGCTTTCACTCTCTCTCCTCTCCATAAACCAGATATTTTTTTTTAAGTTTTTTTAATATCATTTAACTATTAAGTTAGTACATAATCATAAACTAAAATAATAAAGAATGGCTAATAGTTATTTTAATGATAATTAAATTAAAATTGATGTACACTTAGATAATATTAATAAAGATAATCCTACGAAAAATGTCCAAGGCTGAAACCATGTTTTCTACCATGGCCTTGACCCAAACTAAAATATCTAAAAAATAAAAAATTAGAAAAATATTTGTAGTTTGAACTCACTATAACATAATACAAAAAAAAATGCTAGGGGTGTCGATGAAGAATCAACATGATGAAAGTATTATAAAAAACATATAAATGTAAGAGTGCATGTGGGACTTGGTACCTAAAGAGACATGCCAATCATTGAATCAAAAAAATATGGTGCATTAGATCCTAGGAAAACCCAATTGAGTTGTGGGGTTTTTGAGGCTGGATCTAGTACATCTTCTTTGTTGACACCCTTCATATACCACAATGACTAAGGAAGAGAAGACATGGTCAAACTGATCACTATGATGAGTCTTCTAATTAGAAATTTGGAAGATCCTAGGGTTGTTAGTATCATGCAGACCTTTTTTTACTCTGCATATCATAGGATTCCTAGGTCCACATTTATGAATAACATACTAAAATATTATAAGTTAGAAAAACAAATAGAAACTAATGAATTTAGGCAATATAGTGGTGTGGTATCCATGACATACGATATCAGGACTAGTCACGATGATGTATATTTTGCATGCCTCACTACCCACTATGCAGATTCTAAATGAACACTTAATAAAAAACTTTTAGGATATTTAGAGATTCTTCATTCTCATAATGACCATGCCATATATGAGTGCAAGCTAATAATCTTTAGAGATTATCATATTTAAAATAAAATATTTAGTATCATATTTGATAACGCATCTAATAATGAAGTAGCTATTAACATGTTTGTTAAGACCATTAGAGATAGGCCATTAGGAGAGATTTTCATGTTAGACACATGTGTCACAACAAAAAATATGAAATTCACTAAAATATATTTAGATGCCTAGTAGACAATAGAAGTTTGATAGTCTTTATTTGTCTGTGGGTCTAAAGAAGAAGAAATTCCAAATGGATGTGAGACACTATTGGAAATAATCTTATCTAATATTATAGTCATGTGTTGGATATGAATACATG
The DNA here is from genome assembly GCA_029783825.1 of Sapria himalayana. Lineage (NCBI taxonomy): Eukaryota > Viridiplantae > Streptophyta > Magnoliopsida > Malpighiales > Rafflesiaceae > Sapria > Sapria himalayana. Next base: position 145,675 of record JAREIK010002167.1, on the reverse strand, counting down.
ATATCCGACTGCATCAACAGTAAGAGTGATGAACTTATTATTAATAACAAAGATTTTGATATATGAATTTTATTTATGAAATTCCTAAAGATTTTTTATGACATAATAAACATGTAGTTGTTTGTTTACGCTCCCACCACTTGCATTGCACTTAGGTGCATATGCAACATTAGTGGCATATTTAGAAAGTTTGGAGATGACCTAACATTTAATGACATGACTATTGATATGGAAACCAAGTACTTAAAGTACTGGTCTACTATTTTATCTCTTTATTATCTGGCTATCTACATGGATTTAGGGTTAAGGTAGAAGGGGTAAAGAATATTTTGACATACATATCCACTTACATATACCAGAAACACCAACCTGAAGGGTTCATTCGAAAAAAGTTGATTAAGTTATTTACATATTATGATATTAGGTATGGTAGTAGTTATAGACAGGCTCTAAGTATAGACATAGACACTGTATTCACTGAGAATGATTTCTCCATTCAGTTAGTGAGGGATAAATGATGCGGTGAACCATCAAATATGAGCGAGCTGTCTTAGTACTTAGATACTAATTACTACTCATTCCTATTATATAATGATAATAAGAATATTAATATTTTATAATGGTAGAAATCACATGAGTCCACCTATCCCATGCTATCTAAGATGACATAAGATCTACTAACCCCTTCAGTATCAAGCATAGCTTTGAAGCCTACTTTTTCTGTTATAGTCAATATCATTTTGGATAGGAGATAAAGACTGCAAACAGATATCATTGAGGTACTAGTATGCATGAATGATTGAGAGGATTTGAGATTGCGCATCTAGGATCATGCTAGAACAATAGCGGAGGAGTTACTAGTTGATGATGAATCGTGAGACTTTTATAATATTAAGTCCACTACTAATGATACCATCATATGCTCATATCGTGCTAGGCACAACACAACTACCATACCAGGTCATGCCCAGTTTGGCATAGTGGCTCGAATGGGCTACCAAAAAATGGGTCATGCTAGCACAGTACAACCTATTTGATACCTCTAGCCAACACACAACTTCTAAGGATTAGTGAAACCCTAAGTTCAACATTGTATATAACTTCTACAACATACTTATATGGTCATAATTATGTATTTACTTTAACTTCTTAAGTATCATATTGACATAATTAATATATATCAAATTAGAAATTTCACACATAAACCCATCACAAGGGGATAAGAATTAGAAGACTATCACCTCTTGCATGTTCCATTTGGATTTCCTATCATCATCCACCGCAACTAGCAGGCATGAATTCATTTGATGGTGAAACCCTAAATTGTTATTCTAAAAATACCCATATTCATAAATATTCATAACATAATAATACCACAATAATTCATTACAAAACCACATTAATCATACATAATAATTAAAATAATTCTAGATCTCCAATTAATCTAATATTGGGAAAGATTTCACATGAGAAGATTGGCGATTCATCTCATTGAATCAAATATTCCAATGATAGCTAGAGTTATGATTTAAGTTTTAGATCTGATTCTCAATCTATTTTTGCTTCGTGTTTGGCTTGATAAATCTCTAATTGGGGGTGATGTTAATGCCCTTGTATGATGGCTTATGCTTCCCTTTTGAAATTTAAATCCCTCTTTCTTTATTGACTATAGAACTCCCACTTTTATATCTTCGATTTCCATCATGTACTATAGTAGCTTAATAAATTCGCAATATCAAAGAATTTTATGACATAAAAAATGTTGTGATTCTAGATTTTTTTTTCTTGAGTAAAATTTCACAGTATAAGAAAATACTCTCTAGAGTAAAATATCACCATGTCACAAAAATGTGTTGACATCAAAAATTATTACTCTTGAATGCCACGATATCAAAAAATATCATGACATAAAATCACTTTTTATTATGTGATTTTGGTTCTATAAAGAATATGTCATATCGGTGAAATAAAGTCATGACTTTATGACCAAATTAAGTACTTAGATTCCATGACCTGAAAATACTATCAAGGCCATAATATGAAAGAATAAATATCCTAATAAAGTCATGACTTTATGTGATTAGAACATATATGGCCATTACTCTAAAATAATATAAATACTATAAAAATTATTCTACACGGTAAAAGAATATGATAACTAAGTGGTAGAGAAGTTGTATGTAATGAATGTCATGACTCATTGGTAAAGTTGCAATCAATAAATGTTGTTGGGACTTCTCATAAGGCACGCACTAGTGGATAAATATCATGACATTGGAAAGGTCATGATTTTTTATTTGCTCATATGTGCTCTAATTCAACTTTCTACAAAAACCATCAATTGTACCTATTTTATGATTGATTCAATTACTATTTATCAAAATCTAGCAAAAATAATACTCTCATGAAATACTCACTTTTAAAGCAAATTTTCCAATTAAACATATCATGAAAAGAGCAAAAATATCCACAAAAAGTCAGTATTTTGAGTGCTGAATAGAGATCTCATATCCTCTCACCCTTCATCCAAAAAACATGACTTACATTGCCACAATACCATAGAGAAAATCAGCATACACAAGAAAATAAACCAATTCTAAAATCTAAGTATCTATCTGAGACTTGTTATTTTCTCGTGAACTTGAGCAGTTAGTTAATTCGTTACAATTTGATCAAAATGTCTTCACCAATCCCAAAGTGATTGAAATCTGCACTTATGTTTATTTTATTTATTGTATGATCTATATATTTTTAGAATTCTATTAGGCTCATACACACCTAAAAAGCTTTTAGTGCAATGTTGAGAACAATTGTGTTTTTGACATCATACCAAAGTCACAAACATTGCATGAAGTAGAGAAGGCTTTTTGCTAGTGAGAAATAGAGAGGTTAATGTCATTTGCTTTGATAGTGTTCTAGTTTTGATTTTATTAATATAGATAGATGAGATGTAATTAGGATTTTATATTTCTCCGAATTATACCACTCAAACTTTTATTTTTAATTAGGATAAATTTTTAGCCATATCAACAATTGATGTGGTTGTTTTCATGGCCAACTTATTGTCATTTGCTTTTTAACACTCTAATATGGAAGGGAATATATTGAATTATGGGAATAAATGTGAGGGACCTTTTTGGAACAAAATATCAAGTTTAAGTTCTAAATGGAAGATTTGGAAAAATACATGGGGATTTTTTGCACATTCTCCCTTAATAAAAACATGAAATAATTATTTGTATCATCATGATTTTTTTAAAATATTTAAAATAAATATTTAAATAAATAAATAAATACATATCAATGAAAGTCTTAAATAATTATTTCAATGATTATAAAAATGATTAAAAATATTCACAAAAATATTTGAACTAATGAACAAACATACATAAATATGTATTTTAATAAAAACTAAACTAGTTACACATATGATTATATATATATATATATTAAAATGGTTTGAATTTAATGAATAATCATTCAAAAATTATAATATTCTTAAGCTTCAATTCTTAAAATTAAAAGGAAAAAAACACGGTATGTTAGTCTATAAAAGATAACAATTATTTTTTTTATTTCAACCACATAATTTATATTGTTTAAATGATCGGGATTCAAACTAAGATTAGAGATATTTAAAAATATATATTGGGAGAAAACTCATACAATGGATATCTAAATAATATTGATTTTTATAATAAATATAATTGGAGAAAAAATTGTATTCTTTCTTGGGAGAATTATGTTTTTGTGCACTATTCATAAAAAACTAAAAAAAAGGAACCTAGATTTTAATATTTAAAAAATGGTATACGAAACTTAAGTAATTAATTTTAGTGCATTGATTTATATTAATATGAAATTACCCTTAATTTTAAACAAATAAACCTAACTATAAACTGCCCATTCATAAACTCATTGAGCTTCATAAACTCATTGAGCTTCATAAGCTCCTGGAAGTTCATTACGAGCTCGTCAAGCTTGTATATGCTCGTTATGAGTTTCACGAGCTCTAGAAACTCGATAAGCTTTATTGAGCTCCTGGAAGCTCATCAAGCTCCACGAGCTCCTGGAAGCTCGTTATGAGCTTGTGGAAGCTCATTACGAGCTTGTGGAAGCTCATTACGAGCTTGTGGAAGCTCATTACGAGCTTGTGGAAGCTCGTTACGAGCTTGTGGAAGCTTTACACAAGTTTCCAGGAGCTCAATCGAGCTCGTCGATGGAGCTCGATGGAAGCCCTAGAAGCTCTGTATGCCCTAGTTATATTCTCAAACAACTCAAATAGCTAAGCCATGCATGCATAACTTGGCCAAAATTGCAACCATATCATGTGAGATGAAGCATGAAATATTGTTTTGGCATGGGCTATTTGATTGTTAATGAACTTGACCTTGTGGCTGGTTCCTAAAAGATCAAACACTACTTATTCATGGTCATCCTAGCCTAGTTCTTGTCCAACAAATAGGTTTTTAGTTTTTAAATTAAAAAAAAATGAAGTTCAAGTAATAATAAAAAAACTTGTATATAATAATGGTTTCAATAATAATATTATCTTAGTTGTTTTTCATGTCTTATTTGTTGCAACTACTTTTTCACCGGCTCTCATTCCTAAAGTAAGGATACACACATTAAAATCTCACTCTTAAAAGAGGTTCTTTGCATATTTAATATTTTTTTTAAATATTTAACATTGACTATAAGAAAATTAAAAAATAAAGGAACAACTAACATATCTTGTGTTAGTTGTGCTACAAATATAAAATTATTATTTATAAAATTATCATTAAAAATTCAAAGATAAGTATCCCTTCAATTCATAATATTGATAACTAGAATCAATACCAGAACTTTAACTCATACATGTTTGAATAGTCATCAAGTCTTAATTCCCCACTAATTTGATTTTTGTTGATAGTTGATAATCATTAATATTTAAGTTGTTTTTATGTCGAATAAAATTTTAATAGTTTATGTCAAAAAATTAGCTATTATATTAAAAAAGTAACTAAATCCATTTTGTACATGTATAATGAGATCAATTCCTACCAATTTAATTATTTAATCAAAAATAAATCTAAAATAATGAAGTACAAGAATTTTATACAAAAAAAAATTATTTTCTTTCATTTTTAAATTATTATTTTTTATTTAACATCAATAGAACAAGAATCAAAATGTATTTCAATTTTACATAAGTTATGTTAAGCTAAGGAACTAGCAGAATAATAAATATCGGATAATATATTTATACAATCACGAAAAGCTAATAAGAAATCTAAATATCTCTAGTTTTGGCTAATTACTATCTCAAATATTTACAAATATCATTTAAGAATTATAAAAAACTTAAATTACTTGTTTGTGTGAATTTTTTTTTTTTTTGCAATTTCAAGTGATTAGAATTTCACCAAATTTCTATGTATAATTCAACTTTTCTTAGTTTAGTTTTTGTTTGGTAGCACCTATAGAATTCAACTCAATGTTGATCTATAAATTAATGCAAGGTATTATATTTATAATTTTTTAAAAAGTAAGAAACCACTTTTATTTCTGATATTGCCACTAAATCATTTATGTTAAACAAACACCTCGGGCACAAAAGAAGTTACTAATACATGACATCAAAATTTGATACAAAAAACATAGTCCAAACTCTCATATTACAAATTTCACTAGTTATACATTCTCTTACAAATTTAGCAATTAATTGATTTTAGCAATTAATTCAATCTCTTACAAATTTAACACAGATAATTGCTTGGTAGAAATTATTTATATTATACAAATTTCATTGGTTATACTTTCTCATATTATTTAGTAATTAATTAATTATTCATTTTCTTACTAATTCATGGTTATTCATGAAGCAGTCACTGAAAATGAAATAGATCCAATTTTAGTCATGCAAACTAAGCTTGCCCATGATCTAATATATCATATTTTTTGGTATATTATTCAATGTCTTCTAAGATACCACATATAACTACTAGATTTGTAGCTACATATGTTTCATGGTACCCATATTGTACTAAATTTCTTTTACACTCTTCAATACTTTTTAAGTATGTTAAAGATGATCCATACAATAAAAATATATCTATTAAGCATGAATTTTTTAGTTTCATGAAGAGACATAAGGGTAATTCAAATGAGGTTGAGGCATGTAAATCAAAATCATATAAAATATTTAGCTCAACATCATTTACTTGATTAGAATTCATGTTAAATATTACCACAAAATAAATGTATGAACACTAGTCTTAAAGAAATAGTGATAAGTAATTAAAATAAAAAAAAATACTTGAATCCTACCTAATATTGATACATTCCATGAGCTTAAAAATTACAACTTTCTCTATTGTCATATTTCACATATTAATAAAAGTGTAAAATAATGGAATTAAATTTTCGAAATAGATAAAAGAAGAGAGTCAATAAGTTTGTATCAAAATAACCCTAAGTTAGATGTATTCATAAATAAAAAGTTTAGGTGAAAATTTATTTATTTTTAATTTTGACCATTGAATAGAATCCAATAGTTGGATTTTGTCCAACCATTACAACACAGCTTTTTGTCGCAATGATTGGAATAGTTATTGCATCAAAAAACATCATGGGTTGTGTCTAGTCTAATGTGTAAACATATCATGCACTCAAACTGACCTAACATGCATATGATTTATATTTTTCATACACAACACCACATGGGTAGATATGATTGGGTCATGTGTTTACGAGAGCACCTTAACCACAAATGAAGCACTTTAATTCCTAATGTGGAATGGGACATTGAACCAATTCAACCCATGCAGGCCAACACATTGGGATGTGTTGTGTCACATGCAAGGACAAGACATGTGTTGCCTCATTAGGGTCGACATAGCCATTGCATTGATGATGTTCCAACCCACATCATTCTAACAAATGAGGCATGTTGCTTTCCAAGCCCAAATTTTTGTGAATCATGCCTCGTGTTGGGCCAGGTCACATGCCAAGTTTTCCATCTCTATTTGACTGTATGACCTAGTTGTATTTTCAAATAACTCAAATAGCTAAGCATTGCATGCATAACTAGCCCAAAGTTATGATCAAATTAAGAAAGATGGAGCATGAATAGTGACTAGGCATGGCTTACTTGATTTTTAATGAATTTCACCTTGTACCTATAAGATCAAACACTACTTGTTCATGGTCATGTTGGCCTATTTCTTGTCCAACAAATTGGTTTTTAGTTTTTGATTACTAAAATATGAAGTTCAAGCAATATTTAAAAAACTTGTATATTATTATAATTTGAAAATTATGTTATCTTAGTTCTTTGTCATGTCTTATTTGTTGTAACTACTTTTTCATCGGCTCTCAATCCAAAATTAAGAATAAAAAAATTTAGAATCTCACTCTTAAATGAAAGTCTTTGCTTATTTAATATATATTTTTTAATATTAACATTGACTATAAGGAAATTAAAAATGAAAGGAACTACTAACATATCTTGTGCTGGCTATGCTAAATGGAAATTATTATTAAAAAAATTATCTCTAAGATAATATGTGATTTCATAGGAAATTCAAAGATAAGTATCATTTTACTTCATCATATTGATAATAAGAATCAATACCAGAAAATAAACTAATACATGTCTAAATAGTCATCAAGTTTCAATTCCCTACTAACTTCATTTTTGTTGATAGTTGACAATCATTAATATTTAAGTTGTTTTTATGCCAGATATAATTTTAAAAGTTTATTTCAATAAATTAGCTATTATATTTCAAGCCACCTAAATACCTAAATGTATGTATAATTAGATCAATACCTTCCAATTAAATTATTTGATCCAAAATAAAACTAAAATAATGAAGTACATGAATTTTATCCAAATATTTTATTTTTATTCATATTTTAGATTATTATTTTTAATTATGCATCATCATTTTAAGAATCAAAATGTATTACAATTCTATACAAGTGATGTTGAGCTAATGAATTAGCATTATAATATATGTCAGATAATTTATACAATAATGAAAAGCTTCTAAGAAATCTAATTACTTTCTCAAATATTGTCAAGTAACATTTAAGAATTATAAAAAACTTAAATTGATTGTTTGTATGATTTTTATTTTGCAATTTCAAGTGAGTAGAATTTTACCAAATTTCTATGTATAATTCATTTTTTCTTAGTTTTAAGTCTTTTCTTCATAGCAACTATAGAATTCAGCTCAATGTTGATCTATAAATGAATAAAAGGTATTATATTGCAATTTTTTTTTCGAAAGCAAGTAACTACATTTATATCTGATATTATCACTAAATCATTTAAGTCACACAAATATCTATAATGCAAAAATAACTTACTAATACATGATATCAAAATTTGATACAAAAACATAGTCCAACCTCTCGTATTGGATATCAAATTGTCTAAGATAGATATTTATAACATATTTCATGCTCGATTCATCATCATGTATTATATGTCTTAACTATTTTTAACTATTTTTCTAATTCATCATCAATTCAAACTTATTCAAAGTTTTGAGGTTCCCCTCAGATATCTAAAGATCCATTTCACTACTTTCCAATATACTTTACTAGGATTGGATAAAAATTTTCTCACAACTCCTAGTACATGAGAGATATCTATTCTTGTATAAATATTATCATACATGAGACTACACTACTAACAAATATGAAATAACATTCATTTTATATTTCTTTTCTTCTATTAAAGAGTATAACTTTTTGTTGAGTTTGAGATGACCACAAAAAGGCATGTTGACTGATTTAGCCTCTTTCATGTTTAATCTTTCAATAATTTGTTCAATGTAACTTTTTTGTGATACCACAATTTCCTATTTTTACTATCACAAGTGATCTCCATCCCCAAAATTTGCTTGGTTGGGCCAAGATCTTTTATAAAAAAGTAATCTAATAACTCTTTCTTCAACTTGTTGATTTGAGCTCTATCTTAGCCAACTATCATGATATCATTTACACATAATAACATGATGATTAACTTCTCACTATAAAATTATTTAAAGTAGACACAATATAGTACTATAGTTATTTGGTACCCATGACCTATCATGAATGAATTGAACTTCTTGTACCTTTGTGATGAGGCATGATTCAACCCAGATAGACTCTTCTTAAATCTACAAACTAAGTCTACTTTCCCTCTGACTTCAAACACATCTAGTTGTAGCATGTAGATTTCTTCTTCCAATTCACCATTGAGAAAAATAGTTTTAATATCTAACTGATATATCAAAATTGATACATTTCTTTTGTCCAACGCCTTTCATTACAAATCTAGCTTTGTATTTCATCGTGTTTCCTTTGTCATCTTTCTTTAACTTATACACATATTTGTTTATCAAGGCTTTTCTCCCTTTGAGTAATTTTAATAACTTATAAGTATTGTTTTTATTGAGAGAACTTATCTCCTTGTATAGTGTTCATCTAGCTACTCTTATCTTTACAAGCTTATGCTTCTTGGAAACTCTTATGTTCCTCATAAGTCAACAAAGTGTATTCTGATGATGCATATTTGAGATTTGGCACCTATTCTCGAGTTGATCTTCTAAGTTGTGATTGTTCATTCTCTATTTTTGGTATTTATTTTCCCTAGTCATCATGCTCTAGTGATGGTATGTCCACATCATCATAGTCATCGAGTATTACTTCTAGAATATCATCTTAATTTTGAACATCATCTTCACTTATAGGTAGTAGGGAAAAATTAATTTTTACATCAATAGTAACATTATCAGACTCTTGCTCTTCTTTATCAATGTCTTTCATTGTTTGATTTTCATGAAAAATAACATTCATGTTTCTGATAACTTTTCTTGTCTCTAGATCCAAAATTTATCTTTGAACTCTTCATCTCCATAGCTATTAAAGATGCACGGTGTGCCTTCATTATCTACCTTCAATCTCTACTTCTTCAGTATATGTATGAATTCTTTGCACCTAAATACCTTCAGATGATTATAATTTTTTTTTCCTATCCATACCTTCTATAGGATATAAAACCTAAATGGGGCTGAGGGACTTCTATTAATTAGACAACAAGCATTAAACACAACTACTTTCAATAATGACTTAGGAAGCTTTGTATTTTGTATCATACATCTGGCTTTTCCTATGATAGTGCAATTCATTCATTATGCTACATAATTATGTTGATGAGGGGTGATTACGACTATCTTATCATGTTGAATTCTATATTTTAAGTACTAATCTCTGAATTCTTAGTGAATGTATTCTCTTCCATTATTTGTACAAAGGCACTTCAATAACTTCCTAGTTTTTCTTTTTACCATGGAATGAATCTAATAAAATTTTTAGAACACCTAATCTTTTTACTTCAAAAATTCACCCATGTTTTTCTCGAAGCATCATCAATGAAGGTTACAAAAAATTTATATCCTTCTAAACTTTTCAACTCTATGAAACCAAAAATATTAGAGTATACAAGTTTTAACATTTCTAATTTCTTGGTAGATTGGCTGCCAAATGAAACTCTGTGTTTTTTTCCAAATAATAAATAATTACATGATCCATTAGTGTACCTTTGGAAAAAGGAATTGAGTTCTTTTTGTCAAAATTTGTAGGCCCTTCTTATTCATGTGACTAGGTCTCCTATGCCACAAGCTTGGCAAGGATACCTCACATTTAACTTATATTTACATATCTTCACAAGGGTCTTGTACATCATACAACATACTTCACCTCTTGTAATGATTATTAGACCTTTGGTGAGTTTTTATCTATTATTGCTGAAATAATTTTGGAAGCCTTCTTTATCAAAGGCAAATCCATACATCAAGTTGATGTATGTTGGAATCACCTTCTTTATAAAAGGTAATTCTATACACCAAGTTGAGGCATAAAATATGGAAATTACCTCACATATTTTAGCATTAGCTGGTATCCAGTGTTTTTTTATATGCAAATATTTTTAATTCCCACAATATTAGAGATGGAAGAATTTTATATCTTTACACACCAAAAGTCTCCTACATTGTATGTGGTGAATAAATCTTTATTTGATGTATCATGGTATGATGCAGTAGTATTAATCACCCACTTGGCCATCTAATCACCAATATGCATACATTCATTAACAAGACTTGCGATATGTTTATCACCACTTGTAATTAGTGTAGTGGCATTCTTGTTTTTTTTCCTTTCTTATAGTATCTTGGTTTTGTTTTCACTTTCACACTCAACAATTTTTCTTCATGTGATCCTATTTTCCATAGTAATAGCACATAGTTTTTTCCTTTTGATTTTGGTCTTCCTTTAGATCTAACATTTTAAAATATCAACATTCTACCTTTATTTCTACTCCTATTTTCTATGACCAAGGCTTGTGACCCATTGGTGATAACTTTTCTTGTCTTATTATACGACAATAATGATTCTAACACTTGTTCAAACTTCAAAGTGTCTTTCCCATATAATAGGGTGGGTAGTCACCAGATTTTCATATGATAAAGGTAGGGATGTGATAATATAGGTGTCAAATGGGTAATACCAATGGCATGACTCATTTTTAGGCCCGTCTAGGCCACTGTGTCATGCCAACATTATGTGGTTTTTATCATAGGTTGTGCTATGCTATCACATCTCTAAAAATGGGTAGCCCAACATGACACCTTGGCATTCCTTTTTCCCGGGTTATGCTAGGTTACATCAAGTCATGCCAAGTTGAGTTAAGCCTAACCAAACTAGCATATGTCAGAACCATGCTAGCCTGTTTGGCGAGCCATGCCAAAATTAGTCCACATGAGCCTTTGTGTTGGAAAATGCCTTACCACGCCTTTCACGGCAAAAACTCTAGTCAAACATGGTCTAAGCTATGCCACAAGCAGGCATGAGGTTGTTCTAGGCATGACTCTAAACTAGGTCATGTCATACCAGGCACAACTAAATTATGTCGTGCTAGTGCCACCCGACCATAAGACCTTTGAAGTATAGTCTTATCTTCAAAGTTTCTTGAAATTATAACAATTGAAAAATAAGACCTTTGAATTTGCTCAAATGTTGTAGTGCATCTATATTTTCTGACGTGCACAAACTATACAGCTCATTCTTTAAATACAACTTGTTCGATAAGTTAATTTTCCATGTATAATTTCTTTTGCTTTTTCCGGATCTTTTTTATAGTTGTGTTGTCTTCAATGTTGATATTATTCAATACTTCATCTGATCTGAAGGTTGAGTCACATTATACTAGTGGTTGTCTCATCCATCATTTTCTATTGGTCTTCTTTCATAGATTCTAGCTTCTTTGACAAGTCAGATAACACCTTGTGGACCTAGTTCTGGATAAGAAGATCTTTCTTTCATCGTTTTTAGAGGGTAAAGTTGTTGCCTATGAACTCCTCAATCCCATACTTTGTACCTATCATTTTTACTTTAATATCAACAATAAGCAAATCCTAGAGTAATAGTAATCTCAAAAGTCTTTTTTGATATGGAAGATTAGTCAACATCCTAAACCATAGAGCATACTAAAACTTAGAGAACCTTCATCTAATGTCACTTCTTAGGGATGAAAAGATTGATTTTTACTACTTCGTTTATACTCTATAGTAATATTCATGCATATGATAATATGCATGGAAAGTATCATATAAGAAAATAATTGTAAAAAAATAAATGACACTAGATTTATGTGAAAACCTTTAGCTTGGAGAAAATAATTATTACAAATTATGATCAATCCTTCACTAATCAAAGTGGTAAATAGAACAAATCTACCAAGAATATACTGATCTTATATATACACTCTCTAAACTCACACTCTCCCCCTGGTGTAGAGAAACAAAATTACAATTGAGAATATTTTTTCAATATTCTCTCTACCCTCTTTCTTTCCCTCCCTCTTTTCCTAGAGTTCTTATAAGCTCTCTTCACTAGGGATAAAAGCACTAGATGGGATGATCTTTCTTACTTCTATTGCATACCAATTTATAGTAGAGGCAACAAGAGTGCCAATCGCCAGCTACAAATGGGGTTGGAACCCATTTGTAGTGGAGAGTCAACCATCAAAATAGTGAAGCATCAAGTGAATACATATTTCTTCATCGGGGTAATTACTGTACTTGGATGCCAATTAAAAGCTCTTATTCTTTAGTATGTCATCCATTGATATAAATTTATTTACTATTCACCAACCAAAGAAATAAATATTTATAGGAATATTCCTATGCCAAACTTCTATGTGATCTAACATTAGGTCCCCTTGGTATGCACAATGTCCCAGGCTAATTTGAACATAAATGCTCCATAGTTAGGTAGTCAAATTGGTTTGTCAACCGATCCTCTCTTGACCTTCATTATATAATCAAACAGACTAGGAGGAAAGACTGTATTAAGCTTATCAATATCACAATCGTCCCCTTTGAAAAACTCTTTGAGAGGTGTTTCGAAAGGTCCCATCAAACCAAATAAGCTTAGCTTTTCCAACTCCAGCCAATTATCTTAGTAAAATGATATATTGCCGCTTCCTAGCTTCCAGGCAATATATTTTTCCATTAACACACTCTCTTTCTTAATTCTACTCCACATCGTTGTGTCAAAATATCTATTCCTCGTGTCAGGGAATCCGAAACCACAATATTTATCCCTCAAAAACTTATTGAGGAAAGACTATTTGGTTCAGAATTCCCACAACAGTTTCGCTTTCATTGCTCTAGAAATATCTCGAATGTTTTTGAAACCAAAGCCGCATTCATCTTTTAGCTTACAAAGATTCACCCATTTCATCTATCTCACATGTCTCAGACCTTTTCGAAGTCCACATAAAAATTTCAACATTTGTCTCTTCATCTTCTTAATCACCGTGAGAGTAGGTCTCACAACATGGATTATGTAAAGGTGAAGTGAAGTGAGAACTTGATTTATCAACATGATCTTTCTTCCCTTCGATAGAAGCTTATTTAAAAATCCTTTTATATGTGTTTCAAACTTAGTAAGAACATTATCGAAGAAAATGCTCTTACTATGTCCTTTGTATAGCGGACAACCTAGATATATAATGGGGAAATCATATTTCTCCATACCTAGATGAATCTTAAGCTTGGCTACCCTCTCCTCTTTTGTTTTTGCATGGCAGTAAAAACTACTTTTTCTCTTTTCTTGGCAGATAATAAGAAGAACAAGAAGAAGAGATAGAAAGAGAAGAAGAAATAAAATAAGTAGAGGAAGAAGAAGAAAGAAGAAGATGAAGATAAATATAAGAAGACGAAAAAAGAAGAATAATGAAAAAGAATCAGAAAAAAAAGAAGAAAAAGGAAAAAGAATAAAAAGAAGAATAAAAAGAAGAATAAAAAGAAGAATAAAGAATAAGAAAAAATGAGGAAAAGAAGAATAGAATAGAAGTTAAGGAAGAATAATAATAGAAAAGAAGATGAGGAAGAAGAAGTAAAAGAAAGAAAGAAAAAGTAGTAGAGAATGAGGAGAAAAAGATGTAGAAGAAGATAGAAGAAGAAAATGGAAATGAAAAAGAAAAAAGAAAAAGAAGAAGAAGAAGAAATAGAAAAAAGAAAGAAGAATAAAAAGAAGAATAAAAAGAAGAAGGTGATGAAGAAAGAAGAAAAAAAAATACAAAAATGGGAGAGAAGAAAGAAGAAGAAAAATAAGAGGAATGTAGAAAAAGATGAAGAGGAGAGTAGAAGAAGAAGAACAAGAAGAAGAATAATAAGAAGAAAAGTAGAAAAAGAAGAAGAATAATAATAATAATAATAATAATAATAATAAAGAATAAGAAGTAGTAGTAGTAATAGTAGAAGAAAAAAAAGCAGAATAAGAAAAAAAAGAAAAAGTAATAGAAGAGGAAGCAAGAAGGAGAAGAATAATAAAGAAAAGAAGAAGACGAATAAAGAAGATGAAAACTCAGAAAAAAAAAAAAAGAAGTTGAAGAAGAAGATGAAAAATTAAATAAAGAAGAAGTAGTAGAAGAAAAAAGAGAATTAAAAGGACAATATGAACAAAAAGAAAGTAAAAGAAGAACAAGAAGAAAAAAAAGAAGAAAAAAAAAATAATGAGAAGAAGAAGAAGTAGAAAAAGTAGAAGAAGTAGAAGAAAAAAAAGAAGTAGAAAATGAAAAAGAAGAAGAAAAGATAAAAAAAATAAAGAAGAATAAGAAGGAGAATAAGAAGAAGCAAAAGAAGAAGAAAAATAAAGAAGAATCAGATAAAGTAGAAGAAGAAAGAAAGAAAAGCAAAGAAGAAAAATGAGAACAAGAAGAAGTAGAAGAAGAAGAAAGAAAGAATAATAAGAAGAAGAAGTAAGAAGAAGAAGAATTAAGAAGAAAAAGAAGAACAAGAATAGGAAGAATAAATTGAATTAGAAAAAGGAGATAAAGAAGAAGTAGAAGATGGACAAGAAGAAAAGAATAAGAATAAGAAGTAGAAGAAGAAAGAAGAAGATGAAGAAGAAAAGTAAGAAAAAAAAAGTAGAAAGAAGATAATGAAGAAGAAGAATAATAATAATAAGAAGAAGAAAAAGAAAAAATATGTAAACAAGTAATAAGTAGAAAGAAAAAGGAAAAGTAGAAAGAAGAATAAGAAGTAGAATAAGAAGAAGTAAAAGTAGAAGAAGAAGAAGAAATAATAAGAAGAAGAAATAAGAAGAAGAAGTAAAAGAAGAATAAGAAAGAAGAAATAAAAAAAAGAATAATAATAAAGAAGAATAAGAAGAAATAGAAGTATTAGAAGAAGACGGATGAGAAAAAAAATGTATATGAATAATAAGAAGATGGAGAAGTAGAAGAATAAAAAAATGAAGAAGAAGAAAAAGTTGAAGAAAAAGAAGAAAAAAAAAGAAGATGAAGAAGATGATGATGATGATTATGAATAAGAAGAAAAAGTTGAAGAATAAGAAGAAATAGAAGAAAAATATGAACATGAAAATGGAGAAGTAGAAGAAGAATAAAAAGAAAAGAAAGAAGCTGAATGAGAAGAAGAATAAGAAGAATAATAAGAAGAAAGAATAAGAACAAATAAGAATAAGTTGCAGGAGGAGGAGGAGGAGGAGGAGGAGGAGAAGAAGAAGAAGAAGAAGAATGAGAAGAAATAAAAATAAATAAATAAGTAGAAGAAGAATAATAATAAAAATATATAAAAAGATAAGGAGAAGAAGTAAAAGTTTAAAAAGAAGAAGAAGAAGTAGTAGTAGTAGTAGTAGTAGAAGAATAATAATAATAATAAAGAACAATAAGAAAGAAAAAGAAGAAGAAGAAGAATAATAATAATAATAATAATAATAATAATAATAAAGAAAAAGAGAAATTAGAATAAAAAATTGAAGAAGAAGTAGTAGTAGAAGATTAGAAAAGAAGAAGAAAAAATAAAGAAAAATAAAAAGAAGAAGAATAAGAAGAAAAAAAAGAAAAATAAGAAGAAGAAGAATAAGAAGAAAAAAGAATATTAAGAAATAAGAAGAAAAAGCAAAATAAAGAAGAAGAAAAATAAGAAAAAGAAGAAGAAGAAGTAGTAGTAGTAGTAATAGTCGTAGTAGTAGAATAATAATAATAATAATAATAATAAAGAACAAGAAGGAAAGAATAAGAAGAAGAAAAAAAAACTAGAGGAAAAATAAAAAGAAGAAGATGATAATAATGATGAAGAAGAATAAAAAAAGAATAAAAAGAAAAAAATAAAAAGAAGAAACAAAAAAAGAAAAAATAGTTGTAGTAGTTGAAGAAGAAGAATAAGAAATAGAATCAAAATAGATGATGATGAAAACAAAAGAAAACATAAAAATAAGAAAAAAAAGTAGAAGAGCAAGAAGACAAAAAATAAGTAGAAAAAGAAGAAAATAAATAAAGAAGAAGATGAAAGAAGAAGAATAAGAAGAAAAAGAAAAAGTATAAGAAGAGGTACTTGAAGATGAATAAAGAAGTTGAAGATGAAGTAGAACAACAAGAAGAAGAAGAAGAAGAATTGGTAATAGTAGTAGTAGTAGTAGTAGAATAAGAAAGAATAAGAAAAAGAAGAAGGAGAAGAAGAATAAGAAGAATAAGAAAAAAGAACAAGAAGAAGTAGAAGAAAAAGAAAGAAGAACAAGAAAAAAAACAAAAAGAAGAATAAAGAAAATAAAAAAAGATAAAGAAAATGAAGAAGAAGAGGAAGTTTAAGAAGGTGATAAAGATGAAGAAGTAGAATAAGAAGAATAAGAAAAAAGAAGAAGATGATGATAAATATATAGAAGAAAATAAATAAATAAAATTAGTCAAAAAAGAAGAAGAACAAGAAGATGGAAGAAGAAGAAGAAGAATAATAATAATAATAAATACGAAGAAGAACAAGAATAAAGAAGATGAAGGAGACAAAGAAGAAATGAAATATAATAAGAAAAAGTAGTACTCGTAGTAAAAGTTGAAGTAGAATAACAAAAAAAAGAAGAAGAATAAAAAGAATCAAAGAAGAAGAAGAAGAAGAAGAAATAAAAAGAAGAAACAAGAAAAAGAAGAAAGAAGCTGAAGAAAGAAGAAAAAGAAGAAAGAATAATAATAATAATAATAATAAAGAAGAAGAAGAAGAAGTTATAAGAAGAAAAATAATAATAATATTTATTATTATTATTATGAAGAAAAAATAATAAGAAAAGAAAAATTAGATAATGAAAAAAAAAGTAGAAGAAGAAGCTGACAAATAAGAAAAAGAAGAAAAAGAATATGATGAAAAAGGATAAGAAAAATTATAAAATGAAAAAGAAGATGAAGATGATTAAAGAAGAAAAAGAAAAAAGAAAAGAATTTGATTAAGAAAATGAAAAAGTAGAAAAATCATGAGAAGAAAAAGAATATTAAGAAGTCAAAGAAGAAGAAGTAAAAGAAAAAGTAGAAAAAGAAGAAATAAAAGAGAAAAAAAAGAAAAAGAAGAAAGAATTCAAAAAAAATAAGAATAAATAGAACAAGAAGATGAAGAATAAGAAGTATAAGAAGATGATGAATAAGATGAAGAAAAATAAGTAGTAGAAGAACTAAAAGAATAACAAAAATAATTATAAGAAGAAAGAAGAAGAAGAAGAAGAAGAAGAAGAAAGAATAAAGAGAAGAAGAAAAAATAAGATTAATAAGAAAAAAAAGAAGAAGAAAATTAGAAAAAAATAAGACGAAGAAGAAGAAGAAGAAGAAAGAAAGAAAATTAAAGAAGAAAAAAATAATAATAATAACAAAAGGTAGAAGAAAGAAGAAAAAAAATTAATGATAAAAAAAGGAGAAGAAGAAGAACAACAACAACAACAAAAACAAAATAATGAAGAAGTAAAATAAAAAATGAAAAAGTAAAAGTAAAATAAAAAATATATATTAGAAGATGACAAAAATATATAATAAGAATATATAAGATGAATATTTAGGGAATGACAAAGAATAAGAATAAGAATAAGAATGAAAAAAAAGAAGAAGAAAGAAGAATAGGAGAATTAGTAGAAGAAGTATAAGACAAAGAAGAAAAAGAAGTAGAATAAGAAGAAGTAATAGTAGAAAACAACAAGAAAATGAAGAAGAATAAGAAGAAGAAGGAACAACGAAAAAAGAAGAAGAATAATAAGAAAGAAGGAACAACGAAAAAAGAAGAAGAAGAATAAAAAGAAGAAGGAACAACGAAAAAAGAAGAAGAAGAATAAAGAAGAAAAAGAGGAAAAGAAAAACAAAAAAAAGAAGAAGAAAAAATGAAGATGGAAAAGAAAGAAAGAAAAAGAAAAACAATAATATGAAAAAAATATATAAGAAGAAGCAAAAAATATATAATAAGGAGATAGAAGAAAAAGAATTATAAAATAAAAATGAATATGAAAAAAAAGAATAAAAATAAAAAGATAAAAAGAAGAAGAAGAAGTAAAAAAAGAAGAAGATAATGATGAAGAAGAAGAACTAGAATAAAAAGAAGTAGAAGTAGAAAAACAACAAGAAGATGAAATAGAAGAAGAAAAAAAAAAGAAAAAGAAGAAAAAAAGAAAAAGAAGAAAAAAAAGAAAATAAGAAGAAAGAACAAGAAAAAAAAAGAATAAGAAGAATAAAAGGAAAAAGAAAAATAAAATGAAGAATAATAACAAGAACAAGAAAAATAAGAAAAAAAGATATAAAAAAAGTACAAAAACAAGAAGAAGGAAAAAAAGATTAACAAAAAAGAAGAAGAAAAAGAATTTAGATGAAGAATAATAAGAAGAAGAAAAATAAGAATAAAAAGAAAAAGAAATTAAATAAGAACAATAAAAAATAAGAAGAAAGAATAAGAACAAGAAGAATAAAGAAGACGAAAAATAAGAAGAAAAACAAAAAAAAGAATAATAAAAAGATGAAAATTAATAAGAAAAATAAAAACAAGAAAAAGATTGAAAAAAAATAAGAAACAAAAAAAAAGAAAAAGTAAAAGTAGAAAAGATAGTAGTATTTATAGTAGAATAAAAGAAGAAACAAATAAAGAAGAATTTGAAAAAGATGCTGAAGAAGAAAAAGAAGTAGAAGAAGAATAAGAATAAAGAAGAAAATAAAATAAGAAGAAGAAAAAGAATAAAGAAGAAGTATTAGAAGAACAAAAAGTAGAAAAGAAGAAAAACAAGAAGAAGAAGAAGAAGAGATATAAGAAAGATAAGAAGGACACAATGGTTTTTTAAGTGCTCTCGAATTCTAGAGAGAGAAAATAATTTTCTAGTGAGAGAAACTACAAATTTTGAGGAGGAAGAAGCTGTTTTTAAGCCAATTTTGATGGAAATGGATTACTTAGTTAATTAGAAATCCTTCTCATCGTTTATTAATAAGCCCGCGCCTCCATTGATCTCTTCTTCGGAAAATTTCGCAAAAAAAAACGAGGATCCCTCGATACTGTTTTCGCCCGAAGATTTACAGAGGCTAATGGAGCCTCACAAAGCACACTATGGTGGGCAAGTTCTCTCACGCAAGACTACGCGTTGATGATATTCGGGCATTTTTTGATACTTTGAAGTTAAAATTGCTGATAAAAATCGGTCTCATTGATGAGAAGCATGTTTGATTCATCTGTATTCCGAGGAGGATTATCATCGATTATGGCTCAAAGGAATATGGTATAACATGGGCTACCCCATGAGAACATTCAAATGGACGCCCAATTTCTCCACAAAGGAGGAAACTGCCATGGCGCCAGTATGGTTCTTACTCCCACTATTACTGATTCATTTCTTCGACAAATATGCATTATATCATATTGCCTGTACTATTGGCTCTCCTATTCTTCTTGATGGAGCTACTGCCACATTATCGAGGCCTAGTGTTGCTCGAATTTGCCTAGAAATGGACTTGCAGAAACCCCCCCCCCCCCCCCCCCCCTAGCCGAATATGGATAGGAGATAAAGAGGGGGGGGGGGGGATTCTGGCAGCAAGTCATACCAAAATACCTTCCCTCATATTGTTCTTGCTGCAAAAAAATGGGACATAATGTTGATATCTGTATTGTTAATAAAAGAAGAACAGAAGGTAGACAGGAAGATAAGAAAATGGGGGTTGGAAAGGGGAAAGAGATAATTCAATATCAAATAAAACCTCAAAAATTACAGCCAATACAAACAGAATCTATGCTAGAGAAACAGAAAGAAGATTTAAAGTTAATAGAATACAAAAATGGCAATGAGGAACTAGAGCTAACTACTGAAATTAGAGAAAACATAAGGAGAAAAGAATTGATTAAAAAAATTGATGAGCTAAATAAAAGAACTAGATTACAATTAAAAAACAAAAACATTAAAAATAAAATATGTGCAGTGGAAATAGAGGACTCCTCAGAAGAAGAAATAGAGGTTAGAAGTGCTTCAAATCTAACCTCTAATGAAGAAGATAATGGGCAGAATCTGAAACTATCCAAAGATGATATAAATATAGAAAAACTCAAAGGAAAAATGAGAAATAGAGTATGGGCAATGGAGGAAATAAAAATCATGGGTATTCAATTGGGAATGGAGTGGAAAGGAGAGAGGGGAAGGGAGTTGAATTCACTAAAAAAACCAAGAAATATGAAAAAATATTTAAACAGGACATATGAAACCAAATGCACTACTAGAGCGCAAGCTAAAAACACTAATAATGTTTAATTACATATACTGGAATATAAGGGGTGTCGCAAATCTCCCCTCAAAAAATAGAATAAAAAAATTGGTATATTTGTATAAGATTAGCTTCATTGTATTAGTTGAACCCATGGTAGATAAAATTCAGTTAGAGAATTATAAAATATTATTAGGATTTGATAAGGGGTATGCTAATAATAATGGTAAAATCTGGATTTTTTGGAAAAATCATTTAAACATAAATATTTTAAAAGATACTGATCAATTAATTAATTTAAGCTTTAGTCAGAATGTTAAAGAAATAATTACGATAGTTTATGCAAAAAATAAAAAAGAGGAGCGAAAAGAGTTATGGGAGGAAATGGAAAAAATATTTAAAGAAAAGAGGCCATGGATTATAGGAGGTGACTTCAATACAGTGAGAAATGCTAAAGAAAAGAAGGGGGGAAGACCTCCGAATAAGATATCTATGTCTCACTTTAATGACATCATAAATAAAACCAACTTAATGGAGGCCAAATTTTTAGGCTCTCCTTTTACTTGGTGTAATAACTGGAAAAATAAAGGTATAATATGGGCTAGATTAGATAGAGTTTTATATAATTTTAAATGGATAGAGCAAGTTGTGTTTACAGAAGTGAAACATCTAAATAGAACTTGCTCTGATCACAGCCCACTTTTAATTACTATTAAAAATATAGTTTCCTCAGGCAGATTCTTTAGCTTTCAAAATTCCTGGTGTTTACATCATGAATTCTTGAATAGAGTAAAGGAATCCTGGAATAAAGAAGTAACAGGAAATCCAATTCAAATACTGAATAATAAGGTGTATAGATTAAAAGTGGATTTAAATATATGGAATAAAGAAACTTTTGGAAATATAAATAAGAATATAAAAGATGCTAAAGAACTAGTTTCAAAAAGAGAAATAGAATTTGAATTAGATCAAAATATAAACAATAGGAAAGCTTTGAGTAAAGCACAAGTGGAATTAAAATTAAAATTATTAATGGAAGAAGTTTTCTGGAAACAAAAATCTAAAATTAAATGGCTTAAAGAAGGAGATAAGAATACAAAATTCTTTCAAAGAGTAGCCAAACTTAAACTTCAGAAGCATAGAATTAGAGCTATAAAAAATAATGAAGGAAAGTGGATGGACAATGATATAGATATTCAGAAGTATTTTGCAACACATTTTGAAAAACATTTAAATGGAGAAAGTGAGATAATAGGAAACACACTTATACAAAACATAGAAAATAATGTTACAACTGAAGATAATATTATGTTAACTAAATTCCCAGTAGAAGAAGAAATTAGAGCAGCTATTTTCACTATGGACAAGGATAGTGTGGCAGGACCTGATGGATGGAATAATTGTTTTTTTCAGGTATGCTTGGAGATAATTAAAAAAGATATAGAAAATGCTTTAAATAGTATTTTTTGTGGAGCAAAAATAGGTAAAAAGTGGGGAAGCTTTCATATTATTCTTATTCCTAAAATAGATAATCCATAGATAGGGGAAGATTTTAGACCAATTAGTCTATGTAATTCGATATATAAGATTTTAGCCAAAATATTACAAAATAGACTATCATTAATTTTACCTAAAATTATTTCTAAAGAACAAACAGGTTTTATGAAGAATAGATTAATAATAGAAAATATTTGTTTAGCCAAAAAAATGTGTAGAGAAATAGGAACTAAAACAAGAGGACATAATGTAATAATAAAACTAAACTTATCCAAGGCATTTGACAGAGTGGAATGGCACATTCTCTGTTTCATCATGCGTAAAATGGGATTTTCTGAAACATGGATAGATTTAATATATAGATGTATATCCAATACATGGGTTAAGATTATTACAAATGGAAAAGTAGGAGAAGAAATAACACCGATTAGAGGATTAAAACAAGGAGATCCGCTTTCTCCTTTATTATTTAATATATATCTGGAAATTCTAATAGTAAATCTTAAAAATAGAATGAAGAAAGGTATCATTGATACATTTAGACAACCAAAAAATACTCCATTGATTAGTTGTCTTGCATATGCAGATGATGTTATGATCTTCACCAATGGAGGTAGTAGATCCCTACATAATCTGATGATATTGTTAAAATCTTTAGAAAATGAAATAGGTCAAAAATTAAATAAAAGAAAATGCCAATATATAATTTCTCACAAAGTACCAATGGCATTATCTCACAGAATTAATAATATTACAGGTTTCTCTCAAAAAAAGGGGAGATTATCTATTTGGGTTGTTTAGTGTATGAAGGTAAACTTAAAATCAAATACTTAGAATTTTTAATAGATAAATTAAAAACGAAAATTTCAGGATGGAAGGAAGAATTTCTAAATATGGGGGGGAGAATAACATTAATAAAACATGTTTTAGAAAGCACACTAATGCACAATATTATGGTTACTCAACCACCAATAAAATTTATTAAAAAAATTGAAAAAAAGTTTGCAAACTTTTTGTGGGGTAAAAAAGATGGCAAATATAAAATTCATTGGAAAAAATGGAAAGATTTATGTTATCCTGTTCAACAAGCTGGTCTGGGATTTGTTAATCTCATCGATCTAGCTAAAGCATGGGCAAGCAAAAGATCGTGGAGATAAAAAGAAAATGATAGCTTATGGTCAGAATTCATGAGAGCAAAGTATTGTATTGAAAATGATACTAATAGAGAAAAAAGGGTAAGCAATAGCTCTCAAGTTTGGATTCATATGCTTAAACAAAGAGAGCTAGTTGAGAATCATTCTAAACTTACAAATAAAGGATGGAGATGGGACCTTGACGTCAGAAGGAACATTCTCCATTAATTCAGTCAAAAATGTCATAAGGAAAAGGCAAGAGGAAAAATTAATATTTAAATGGATCTGGAATAATGATAACCCACAAAAAATTAAAGTTTTTATATGGAAAATTTTATCTAATATCATTCCAATTGATACTAACTTAAAAAAGAAGGGCATTCAGATAGTTTCTAGATGTGACTGCTGTGCAAAGGAGATGGAAACTCTTGATCATCTTTTTTCACAAGGTATAATAACAGCAAATATTTGGAAGAAACTAGGAATAGAAATGTAAATAAAATATGAACACCTTACACTTATTTGCCGACTTCAGAAATGGTTTAAATTAAAAACTACAAATGCTGTACAGAATTGGATTAAAAATAATGTCCCTCTAATAGCTATCTGGTGTATATGGAAGGCCAGAAATAAGAGCAGATTTGAGGGTCAATGCATGTCTATTAAGAATATCTGGAAGGATATAAAAGAGGAGACGAGGAAAATTTCAGAGTCCTACCCATTAAATTTACAAGATTCGAAGTCAGACAAAGATACTTTAAATTACTGGAATTTAAAAGAAAAACCATTGAAACAGTTTAAAATAGTAGGCATAAAATGGGAAAAACCACTGAAGGAAAGCTTTGCTCTAAATACAGATGGCAGCTTTGATCGAGACATAGGAGCAAGAGGAGGAGGTGGAGTAATAAGAAACTTCGAAGGTAAAGTGCTCTTAGCCTTTACTAGGAAGTTTCAAGCATTATCGGCTCTTCATGCGGAAATATTAGCCTTAAGAGAGGGTATAAGAATATGTATAAAGAACGGCATTAAAAAAATAGATATTCAAATAGATTCTAAAATCGTTGTTAACTTAATTAACAAAAAGACAATAATGTGGAAATACGAGGATGAAATAAAAAATATTCTATACGAAATAAATTCTCTAGACTTTACTATAAAACACATCTATAGATAGGCTAATGCTTTTGCAGACATATTAGCCAAGGAAGGAAGAATTAAAGGAGACAAGGAATATAATGAAATAACTCTTCCAAAAAAATATATAGGTACAACAAATCTGGATAGGGAAGGACTCCCTTACATTAGAAGGATAAAAATATAAATTATCAATTTTTACTTTTTTTGTTACTTTTTGCTTTCTGTACACTAACCATATGCAGATAAGGATTGATATTTTATTCACCCTGGTCCTGAGGGGTGAAGCTTTTACCCGCTGAAGCTACCAAGAATACACAGTGGGTAAACAAGGTAAGGGATGGGGAAATATAGATAGGTAGTTTTCTCTTTCTATGCAGGTCATCAGCTTCAAGATAAAGCTGCTGCTGTTCTGCTAGAATCTTTTGGAGTCTGTATTTATTTTTTGCAGCTGGAGCTTGTAATTGCTGTAATGGAATCTGTGTTAATAAGTTTTTTTATAAACTGCTACCGGAAGTTTGTATTTGGTCTGTTATGTTGTCGGTTGATCTCACTTACGCAAAAGCTAAAGAGGAAAGAAGCACTCAAAGATTAACAAGAAAATGAAGATGAAAGTATGATGGATACTGAGGCAGTTTTTCATTCAAAGATAGTATTATACAAAGATGGTGAGGCTGGATCATGGGCAGTATGTCATATCTCGGGTCAAGCAAAAAGGAAGAATATTTATATTTTAATAGATAATGAATGGGGTATTTTAAAATATAAGGATATGATATACTTGATTTTATGCAGATTAGCCAAAAGGGTTTGTTACAGTACATATGCGAGACTTCAAAAGGGTGAAAGCAACATTCAAAAATTAAACAAAGGAACAAAGAGAGTGAAGGAGAAAGCTAGGAGGGGAACATTAAAGCTTTATATATACCTCAAAGTTTCCAATGAGAAAGTCAGTTGGAAGAGATTCCAAATCTTCAAAGGGCAATTTGAGAAGCATAATTGAATTAGCCATCATTGACACAACAAAATTGTATCATGTCATATAAATTCATAGCTAGATGCTAGATGTTTTTTTGGTTTTGTAGTCGGGAATGGATGTAAAAGGGATAAGGGTAGTCATAGTTTTTAAAAATGGTATTCCTTCGCCAAAAGAGAGGGTTATAATTAATAAACAAACTTTAAAAAAAAGTAGAAAATAAGAAAAAAAAGATGAAGAAAAATAACAAAAAATAAAAAGCACAAAGAAGAAAAAGAAAAAGAAAGGAGCTGAAGAAGAAGAAGAAGAAGAAGAAGAGGAAGAAAAGGAAAAAAGAATAAAAAGTAGAAGAAAAAGTAGAAGAAAAATAAAAAAGAAGAAGAAGAAAACGAATAAAGAAGATGAATAAAAAAAGAAATAGAAAAAGAAATAATAGTAGGAAAGAATAAGAAGAAGAAGTAGAAGAAAAAGATATTATTAAACAAGAAGTAGTAGAAAAAAAAGTAAATATATGAAGAAGAAAGAAGAAGAAAGAAGAAAGAAGAAGAAAAAAGAAGAAGAATGATAAAAATAATTATATTATAATTATAATAATAAAGTAGAACAAAAAGAAAAACCAAAATAAAAAGAAGTAAAAGATGAAAATAGACAAATAATAAAAACAAGAAGAAGAAGTATAAGGAGGTAAAGAAGAATAATAAAAAGAAAATGAAGAAATAGCAAGAAGAAGAAAGAAGAATAAGAATAAACAAGAAGAAGAAGAAGAAGAAATAGTAGATGAATAAGAAGAAGAAATAGAAAATTAATAATAATAATAATAAGTATATGAAGTATTAAACGATGATAAAGAAGAAAAAAAAGAAGAGTACGAAAAAGATGATAAAAATAAGAAGAAGAAAAAAATTTTAAAAAGAAAAAAGAAGTGGAAGAACTAAAAGAAGAAAAAGAATAAGAAAAGGAAGAAGTAGTAGAAAAAGATGAAAATAAACTAAAAAAATAACAAAGAAGAAAGAAGAAGAAGAAGAAGAAGAAGAAGAAAGACGAAAAAGAAGAATTAAGAACAAGAAGAAGAAAATGAAAGAAGCGGAAGAGTAGAAGAAGAAGAAAAGATAGTAGAAGAAGAAGAACCAAAAGTGGGAGAAGAAATAAAATAAGAAGTTGAAAAAAAATTAAAATAAAGAAGAAAGAAAAATAAGAAATAGAAGAATAAATTGGAGAAGCAAGAAAAATAAGATAAAATAAAGTTGAAGTAAAAGTAGAAGTAGAAGAGGAAGAATAGAAAGAAGAAGAAGAAGAAATGAGAATAAAAAATTAAAAGTATTAAAATAATAATTAAAATAAGAAAGAAGAAGAAGAAGAAGAAGAAGAAGTAAAGAAGAAGAACAAGTTATATTAGAAGATGACAAATAATAAAGAAGAATAAGAAGAGAGAAGTAGAAGAAGAATAAGAAGAATGAAGAAGAATAAGAATAATATAAAAAAAAGATGCAAAATAATTACTAGAAGAAAAAGAAGAATAAATAGAGGAAGGAGAATAAAAACAAGATGAAAAATGAGTAGGAGAAGAAGATGATGAGAATGAGAAGAAACATAAGTAGTGAAAAAATATAGAGAAGAAGATGATGAAGAAAGAGAAGAATAAAAAAAAGAAATAAAAGAAGAAGATAAAGAAGAAGAAACTGATGATGAAGATATAAGTGATTAAGAAGAAGAAGAAGAAGATTAAAAAGAAGAAGAAGAAAGTAAATAAGAAGAAGAAGAAGAAGAAGTTGTTTATGAAAGAAGAATAAGTAGATGAACAAAAAGAAGAAGAAGCAAAAAATAAAATAAAAAGAAGTTAAAAAAGAAAAAGAAGATGGAGGAGGAGGAGGAGAGGAAGATGTAGAAGACAAAGAAGAAGAAGAAGATAGAGGAGGAGGAGAAGGAGGAGAAGAAGGAGAAGGAGAAGGAGGAGGAGGAGGAGGAGGAGGAGGAGGAGGAGAAGGAGAAGGAGAATGAGGAGGAGGAGGAGGAGGAGGAGAAGCAAGAGAAGTAGAAAAAACAAGTAGTACAAAAAGATTAAGAAGTAGAATTAGAAAGTAGAAGGAAAAAAAGGATAACATAAATAAGAAGAATTAGAAACATAAATGTTTAAAGAAGAACAAAATGAAGAAGAAAAAGAATAGAAAGTAATAGAAAAATAAAAAGAAAAAGTAGAAGAAAAATAAGAAAAAATAAGAAAAAAAATAATTAGAAAAATAGAAGAAGAAGAAGAAGAAGAAGTACAATGAGAAGAGAAGAAGAAGAAGAAGAAGAAGAAGAAGAAAATTGAAAAATAATTAAAAAATAGAAGATGAAAAGGAAGAATAAAAAAGAAGAAAAAGAAAAAGGAAAAGATTTAGAAAAAAATGAATAAGAATAAAAAGAGGAAGTAGAAGAATAAGAATAAGAAGAAAAATAAAATAAAGAATAAGTGGAGAAAGAAAAAGAAAAAAAATAAGAAAGGAGTAAAAAGAATAAGAAAAAAGAATAAAAATAATAAAAATAATAATAAGATAGAGAAGAAGTAGAAGAAGAATAAAAGTAGCAAAGAATAAGAAAAAAAAAGAAGAAGAAAATAATAATAATAATAATAATAATAAGCAAGAATAACAATAAAAAAAGATGATGATGAAGAAAAAGTATAAGAATAAGTAGTTGTTGTATAAGAATAAAAAGCTGTAGTAGTAAAAAAGAATAAAAAGTAGAAGAAGTAGAAGAAGAATATAAAGAAAGAACAAGAAGATGATGAAAGAAGAAGAAGTATAAAGAAGAAGAATAAGAAGATTATGATGATGATGAATACTAAAGGGGAAGAAGAAGAAGAACAACAAATAGAATAATAATAATAATAAGAAAGAAATAAAAATAAGAATAACAAGTAGAAGAAAAAGAAGGAAAGAACAAAGAAGAAGAAGAAAAAGAAAGAAGAAAAGTTTAAAGAAAAAGAATAATAAGAAAAATATAAAGAAGCATAAGAAGATTAAAGAAAAAAAAAGAAAAAGATGAAAGAAGAAGAAAAAGAACAAAATGAAAAAGAAAAAGAAAAAAAAGAAAGAAGAAGAAAAGAAAGAAAGAAGAAGTAAAAGAATAACAAAAAATTAGGAAAAAAAAAGTAGAAAAAAAAGAAAGAAGATTCTAAAATAGAAGTTGAAAAAGAAAAAAGAAGAAGATAAAATAGAAGAAGAAGAATGAATGAATGAATAAGACAAAAAAATAAGAAGAAAAAAATGTATAAGAAGAAGAAAAAAAATAAAAAGAATTAGAAAAATAAGAACAAAATTTTAAAAGAAGAATAATAAGAAGAAAGATGTAGAAGAAGAAAGAAGTATGTTAAGAATTTTCTATCTATGTTCATATATTGATTATGTTCAATGTAACATCAATGGATTGTATAGAATATAATATAACATCACAAGGAACAAGTAGAAAATTACACAACCATAGCAAACATTGCTTTTAACATGGTTCACTAGCTATTCATTATGACTAGCTACATTTTTGGATCTTCAAAGATGACCAGGTGATGTTGCAAAAATTTTCCCACCCCATTGACTGGGTAGTAGGACCCTCGTTATTATCCCAATACCACATATCCAATATCTCAAAAAATTAATACATGCACCTATAAATAAAAAAGAGAAACAAAATAGAGAATTAAAACAATAAATTACAAATAAATTATATACTACAATCTCTGCCTTATGTTGGTTTGTATATAGATAGAGATACACTCTCTATAAATGATTATTACTAATAGAACTAAAAATAATTTGATATGTTCAATAAGTCAAGATAGTTTCTTAACTTATTGAAAGTGATAGATTTTGTAAACATGTCAATTCAATTATCAGAAGATCTAATCTTCTTAACTTGCACCCTATTCTCAGATTAAAAGAAATGATATCACACATTAATATGCTTTGATCTCAATGGTGTAGTTGTCTTTTTCTAAAAAATTAAAACTGAGGTTGTCATAGAACACTATTGCAACCTTTTAGTAATACTAGGTTACTTCAGAAAATCTATCACCCAGATCTCTTCCTTCATAGCTTCAGCTAGAATCATATACTCTGCTTCTGTGAAAGATAGAGTGACAAAAGAACCAAGAGTTTCTTTCTTGCTAACTAGAGCCACATACAGTGAAAATATAGTGAGTCATATATCATTTTCTATCAAATTTTCATATATTATCAGATTCAAATTTTCTAACTAGCATGAGTTCAAATTCATTACCAAATATCAGACCTACATTAGATGAGCTATATCAATTTCTAGTGTCCCATTGAGGTATCTAAGTATCCTCTTTACAACATTCCAATGCTCTTGACTAGGGTTTATCACAAACTTGCTCACTACATGAGTAATATCAAGTTAGGTGCACATCATGGGATACATGAGGCTCTCGACAGCACTGGAATAAGGAATCATAGTCATTTGTTCCTTTTTAGGATCAGATTGAGGATATAACTCTAAAAAAAGATAGAAGTTGGAAGCATATGGCATAGATATAAGCTTAAAGATGTCATTACAAATATAGATAGAATTTTCTGAATATATTATTTATGTGATAGAAACAATTTTTCTTGTTCTATCTCAGAATATATCCATGCCTAGAATTCTCTTTTCCCCTTATAAATTTTTCATGTCAAATTCAAAACTAGTCACACTTATTGTATTCATGACTAGTCATGAAATAATTAATTTTTTTGTACCATAGATGGGGAGACTATTTAATTTCATAGAGGGACATTAGAAGCTTGCACACATGGGGTTCTTTACCTGATACCTCAAAACTCTCAGGCTGACTCATGTAAATTTAATCATCTAGATCTCCATGAAGAAAAATGAGTTTGACATCTAGTTGCTCAAGTTCAAAATCATGATGTGCCACTAATGTTATAAGCATCCTGATTGAGATATGTCTGACTATAAAAGAGAATATCTCACTATATTCAACATCCTCTTTCTGACTGAACCCTCTTGAAACTAGACATACCTTGAATTTTATATTACCAACAACTGAGGTATCTTCTTTCTTCTTCATAACCCATTTACAAGAACCCATCTTTCTCCCCTTTGGTCTAGGTATAACAACTCGAGTACCATTCTTATGATGGGATTCAATTTTTGCATTTATGACAACTAACTCTGACTCGAATTCAAGACATTTAACAGCATCCATGATTGAGGATGGTTAAAGAATGTTAATTTCTTCAGTAACTTGTAGGGAAAATCCTACAAGTTCATCAAAGCTAAATTTCATATGAGGACCTACATTTATCCTTCTAAGTTTATCCCTAGCAATACTGTAGGGAACAAACACTTCATATGTAGGTTCAGAATCAAATTCAAAAATAGACTCAAGTTCATATTCATGATCAACTATTGATTCTCTATAGACAAATTCAGACTTCCTTCCTAAAGCCATAGAATTATATTTTAACTTCACCTTAAGTTTAGATTGAGTAAATTTTGTTGATTGGATAAGACTAGATACTTTTTCTAGGATGATACTTTTCGAAGGTAACACTCCTAGAGTGGATCACTCTCCTTTCAGATGGTGACTAGATATAGGAGCCCATGACTTCTTCACCATATCCTACAAATATTTCTTTTCTTGCTCACAGTTCAAGCTTACTATCATTTACATGATAGTAAAAAATACATCTGAACACTTTTAGACTGGAATAATTTATAGGTTTACTAGACCATACCTCAAATGAATTTTTAAAATCAATTTCACTGTGTGGTGATCTATTTATCAATTGACATCATGTATTACCAACTTCAACCCAAAACTCTTTTTCTAAGCCTAATTAAGAGAGCATGCACTTAGTTCTTTACAAAATAATTTAGTTTATGCTTTTAGTAATACCATTTTACTAAGGAGTATTCCTAACTATTTTATATCTAGCTATACATTTTTCCTTATAGAATTCCTCAAATTTAGATCAACAGAATTCTAGACCATTGTCTATTTGTGGTAGTTTAACATTCTTAAGTGTTTGGTTTTTTACTAAGAAAAATTACCACCTAAACTTTCCAAAAATTTCAGATTTATGTTTCATCATGAATACCCAAGATATCTTGGAATAGTCATCTACTAGACATAATTAGAATTGGGCACCACCATTAGATGAGATCTTTGAAGGGCCTCAACTATCAGCATGGATATAATTCAAAGTATCTTTTGTGTAGTGAATAGCTATACCAAACTTAGTTCTATATTTCTTACCAAAAATAAGAAGGTTTAGATTTAAAAATATTTTCATACCTTTATCACCCATATGTGTGAGCAGCATGTGCCATAATCTGGTAAGATTAGCTTGAGCTTCAGTTATAGGCTCTCTAAATGTGACAACAGTAGCACCTATCACTATGGAACTCATCAATGTGTATAGCATTCCTCTCTTCTGCTCCTTCAGTATGATGTCATCTCATCAGTAAAAATTCAGTATTTTCTCACTGCCACTAAAGTACATTTCTGATATTCCATAATGCAGAGAGAAATTAGATTCATATACATTTCTAGAATATGCCTTGCATTTGATAGAAAGATTATATGGCCATCACATGTCCTCAACTTGACTATACCAACATCAACAACTTTACATGGTTGGCTATTTCCCACAACAACATGACCGCTTTTTTCATATCATATCTGCTAAAACATTCTAAATGTGTATTGATGTGAAAGGAAGCATCACTATCTAGGATCCATGAGTTGAACTTTGCAATATTAGCAGAGGTAACTATCACAAGGTCATCTTCATCCATGGCATCACATGCTATATTGCAGCAAGTGGGGGAATAAGGTGATATGGCTGATCAGGTCTTATCTTCTTCATTAGGCATTTAGTTTTCTAGTGCCCTTTCTATTTGTAGTAGTGACGTGCCACCCACATTGGACATTTTCTGAAATTTGTTTCTCTTTTTCTTGAATGAAGTGGATTTTGGTCTTCTGTTCATTAACACTAATCGAGTAGCCTACTACTCAAGCCATTCAACAACTACCTTTTACCTCATTTCTTTGGAGTGTAGAGCTGGCCAAACATCTTCTAGAATAATTTCATCCTTCCTCACTATCAATAGTTCCAAAAAGTTTTCATATGAAGCTGAAAGTGAGACAAGTAAAAGGAGTGCATCATCCTCATCTTCCACATTGGAATCTACTTACATCATGTCCATAAGAATGTTATTCAAATTTTCCAAGTGCTTCTATAATGGAGAACCTTCCTACATCCTCAATGTAAAGAGTCTCTTTTTTAATAGAAGCTTATTCGTGAGTGACTTTGTCATATACATTGACTCCAGCTTGACCCATAATCCTACACTAGTCTCATCATTTACTATCTCAGCTATCACCTCATCAGCTAGGTTAAGAAGAATAATAGAGTGGGCATTCTCTTCACACCTTCATGCCTCAGCCTTGTTATCCCAATAGTAAAAGCAACAAAAGCACCACAACCATCAACTAGAGGGCTCTATATATCAAAGTTCTTCATATGTACCCAAATCTTTGTTTGAGACATACTAAAACTATTCCTGCCAATTAATTTCTCAATAGTGATATTCAATATTCCATACATTTCAATAAAATTCACAAATTATAAAATCAAAATAATGGTACTAGCATTAAAAGTAACAGAAACTATAACAAAAGTAAACCTTATGATTCCAATTATTAAAATTTTTTATCTATATATATATTATGATTATGCTGAATATAATATCAATTGATTGCATAGAAAATAACATTATATCACAAGGAATAAGAACATAACATAACCACAACAAATACTAGTTTTAACATGGTTCAATGGTCATTCAATACAACTAGCTACGTCCACAAGAAAAGCACAAGGGACTTTGAGATTTATTAACCCATAATATTTTAGTATATAAACAAGAGAGAGAAGAAGAAAAATAGAGTATGCATATGTGATTACGGATACTATATATATATATATATATATATATATATATAATTAGAGTTCTACATAAAATAAAAATGAATTGGATCTTCAAAGTGGACAGTGTCATACTCCAAAAATTCTTTTAACCCACTGAATGGGCAATGGGATTCCCATGGTTGTCCCAATGCCACATATCCAATCTATCAAGATATTAGCACCTGCACCTATAAATAAAATAGAGAAACAAAATGGATGATTAAAGAAATATATAACAAAACAAATTATATACTATAAAGAAGAAAAAGAACGAGAAGAAAAATTAGAAGAAAAAAAAAGAAAAATAGAAGGAAAAGAAAAGAAGAAGAAAAAGATGAAGAAGTATGAGAATTAATATAAGAAGAAAAAGATGGAAAAGTAGTAGAAAATATAGAAGAAGAAAAAACAGAAGAAGAACAAAGAAAAAAAAGAAAGTATAAAATGAAGAAGAAGAAAAAGAAGAAAAATAATTAAAAGAATAAAAAAAGAAAAAGAAGAAAAGGAAGAAAAAGAAGAAAAAGAAGAAAAAGAAGAAAAAGAAGAAAAGAAGAAAAGAAGAAAATGAAGAAGAAGAAAAGGAAGAAAAAAAAGAAATTATAGAAGGAGAAGAAGAAAAAAAATAAAAGTTGAAGAAGGAAAAGAAAAAAAAAGTAAAAAAAGAAGAAGAAGAAAAGAAGATGAAGTATGGACCGAGATTTACTTGTGCATACGAAGCACCTCCTTCGTCATTCTAATGGAGCTACTAAGCCCATTAGTATAGATAATGGTTTTATCCACATAGGCTAGGTGATTGACCGACACCTGACTACCTGTAAAGAAATTGACCCCTGGGAACTTTTCATAGAGTCCATTTAGGCCTCTAAAGAGGTACCCAACCATTAACATAAATAATGCTGGGGACAATGGGTCTCCTTGTCCCCAACCCTTTTAGTGAAATGTATAATGCAATCATTTATTTTCATCTTAATTCATATTTCAATCAAACAGCTATTATATTTTACATGGACTAAATCTTTTAATGCATGTATAATGGCATCAATTCATTCCAATTTAATTTTTGGATCTAAAATAAATCCCAAATATTGAAGTGCACAAATTCTCTCAATATTTTTTTATGTTTTAAATTATTGTTTTTAATTCAACGTCATTAGTATAAGAGTCAAAAAACATTTCAATCTAACATAGATGATGCAGAGTTGAGAAACTAGTAGAATAATATGTATTTGATAATATATTAGTGCAAACATAAAAAAATTCTATAAAATCAAAATATTTTTGAAGTTTTAGCTAATTTCTACTTTAAATATTCTATAATACCATTTAAAAATTTTTGAAACTATTATGTTGTATGCAATTGATTTTTTTTATTTCAAGTGGGTATAATTTCACCAAAATTCTATGTTTAATCTAAATTCGTTTAGTTATAAGTTTTTAGCTTTGTAGAAACTATATAATTTAACTCAATGTTGATTTATAAATTAATCTAAGGTATTGTATTACTAATTTTTAGTGAGTAAGTAACTAATTTATATTACCATTAAATCATTTATTACACATATCCTTAATGCAAATTAGGCTACTAGCACATGAAATCATAATTTGATATTGAAACATAGTCAAAGCTTTTATTTTAGATATTATATTATTTAAAATGATAAGTAATTATTCTTTCATGTATGAATTTTTTTCTTCTAGATATAAAGTAATTACATGTATAAAAATCTTGTTTTTTTTTGCTTCAAATATCATATGTCAAGAAAAAAAATCGAGTGACTCAATTTACTCATTAGAATTTATTGTGTTTTATTATGCAATTTTAAAAAGCTGCTTCTAATTGTTCAGAAATTAATTAGCATAACGATTTCCAAGCAACTAGTTGGTCATGATAAAATATTATTTTTTGGAACTGATGTATACTAAAAGTTATTTATAATTATTTTCTTAATTTACATCATCTTATTATTTTAATAAAATATTTTATAATGAGCTGAATTTATAAAAATGCATTTTCCCTTTATCATGCATGTTGATGATTTGGTACATAGAGATTGACTTAGCCATAGAAGATTGAATCATCAGTTTTTGTAGAATATATGTTTTTTGTTTATAATCTAGATATAACTAGACAAATTATTGGTATGATTGTCACACTATATTTTAGTAGGTATATCTTAACTATGGTGAATGATAAAGTTCTAACTTATAATATTATCACATTTTAGGGTAATGAATGAGACCAATATGATCTAATTATTTTATACTAACTTGTAAAATAAAATACACCATAGTTATTATAAACACTATTAATCTTATTCTTTAAGTAATTATTATTTATATACACTTGCTAATAATTGTTTTAATTCATAAAAAGTGGGGTCTAAAAATAGATTTGAGAACACAGATAATTTGATAATTTTATCAAGCATATGATGAATATTGATTGCTGGTGGAATCCATATTTTGTTAAAACCATTAATGATACCCCCTTGATGAAGCTTATTAGTTATAATATTCCCACACTCAACAGGTAAATTTTCATTCGATAATTCAAATAAATTAAGTAGAAAGTATTAAAAGATTTATTTTTGAGATTGATTGTTTATGATTATCAATGATTTGATTAAATCAATGAGTATTTATAATCATAATATGGAGAGTTAAATTAGTGTTAAATAATATATACATTTAAAGATAATCATATATGTTTATTATATATAAACATTTAATATCCATAGTATACATATATAAACTTATACTCTTATAAATGTATACATTTATTTATATAAGTATTTATATTTTTTTCAAGTATATTGTTTTTGAAAATAGCATATGAAAATTTTTTTTTTTAATGCTAGAGATAATTTTGGTATTCAACTTGTATTCAAATATGATCAATTCATTTTTCAATTGGCTAAGTGAAAGTCATGAGGAGGTCTATCCAATAGTTGTGAGCTTATAAAATATTTAGATATTGAAAATATTTATATACATATCCATTAATGATTTAAAAAAAATATGATATTTTGAGTTAGTAGGAATGTTATAAATTTATTCTGCTTATTCTATATAAAATTACACATGATATACGTTGAAATCTAGTCATACTATCACTATGGATATACTTTTAAACACGAGGAGAAATTTGATATCATATTTACTAGAAGTTTTGACATATTTTCAGGAATGAGAATATGCATGAATGATACTTCATGTTATTGTAGATGTATTTTTTTACCATTGTGAGAAATTAAACATCCAAACATATGATGATTATGATCCTTAATTTCAATAAGTTTGGTTGTTGAATAAGTTAATGAAATTTAAATTTTTAATGTTGCTTTTTTTATTTTATTTAATATTCATTATACATAGTTAACAATTTAAATGAATTTTATTATATTAATTTATACAATTTAAATATAATTTTTTTTTGTT